>JAASAY010000213.1:0-410307 GCA_014822085.1 Fusarium stilboides
CTCCCAGGGCTCGGGCTGATGCATTCGCCTTTTCTCCCAAAAATCTGAGACGGATGCAGATCGGCTATGACAGGGGTCAGGTTCAAGCCGGCCAGCGCCAGCCCACGTTGATCAAAGTATAGATACTTGAACATGTGTCAGGTTCTGTTCCCCGCCCATCCCTTTAACCCCTGCTGTGCTCACTCCAATTCGAGGTGTAATGTCACAATGGGCTGGGCTGGGATGGGAGGAACCGAGTCCAATTTGGGCTCTGCTGTTGAGATCGTGCTGCCATGTTCAAGGAGAGCAAGAGAAGAGAATTGACTCTCCCCGAGAGTGACGATGCCTCTCTGCACGTTCATCATTACCGCCACCAACGCCGACAACTCTGTTAACTAGACCTCCGCGGTCTGGGGAGGCGATAGATGGTTCAAGACAAGCCCACAATCAAGGCCCACCAAAACACCGCCCCGGCATGCCTGGCACGCCTGGCTCCCACAGCTCCGGACGGGCAGATGCCACCACAGACAAGGATGCCACACCCATTGTCGTCCAGTCCTGTTCACATCTGAGCCATCCATCTCTGCGTGACATGACATGCACAGGTTGCTGCCCTCAACAAGGCTTGACCACACACCGATAGCCGCCAGGCAGAGAGAAAGATAAACGCAAAGAACGTTGCAAGCGGTAGCAGGGCTTGTTCGCAGCTTGGGTTGCTTGCCAGGTTTGCCAGCGTCATCTCTAGACAATAGCATTCATAAGCTGTGCAACGACTCCAAACCCCCTCGCAACATCTCGTGCGACCCAGTTCGACCAGGGAAAGGGAAACGGTGGTCAACGTGCCTTGACCACAGAGAAAACAGCAAAATGTTGACCGTCCCCGTTCATCGCAAAGGCGCTCACAGCCCTGCCTGAACTCTCGTCATTACGTGGCAATACTTTAGCTCGTTCAAAGGGGCCGCCAAGGAGCCCACCATGCAACCGGGGCCAGCGGCTGCCCTTGTCCGGGTCTTGAACCACCAGGCTTAGCGGTCGTTTTAAAGGGTAAGGAATCCAGCATCGTGGTTTCAACTGCTTCGTGAGGAGAACGTGATTCAACCATTGCCATCTCAAGACAGAGTGCGATCTCTTGAAGACACGCTGCAGAGTACACTTCTCCCAACAGCTTGCGTCAAAAACACGCTGCTGTACGTCTCGCTTCCACCAACGACAAACCTCCGAACTTGGCGGGTACCCGCACCTTTTGACTTCGACAGGGTCCCGTGCTTTCCACTGCGTCAATGCACGGACTTTACTTTGTGATGATTTCAGCGGTTATGATGGCGTTGGCGTTGCAACAGAGCAGTGCAGTGAGCAGCTCACTCGCCACGGATCCATGACATTGCCGTCAACGTTATCTGTCCGTGTGATCAAGATATCTCTTCTCTCTCAGTTGATCTTGAGACTCAAGCCACCTCAGTCATCTCTATCATGACTTTACGTCACGTGATGTCAATTGTCGCAAGCCTCCCGTCACATTCCCGAGGTTCTCCTTGACCTTATGCATCTCCCGTTCGGTACTTGGACCCTCCACTGAGCCGGCGCAGCATGCATGGCCTGAGCAGTTTCTCTATCGCAAATCTCCGGGTATCATGCCCACCACTGCCATGGATTTCTCGACCTTGGCCCTCGTAGACGTGGTCTTTCCTCAGAACTCGTCAGTGACGTCTAGCTCAAGCACATCAGCCTTTTGCACCTCCCCTTGGCAACGAAACACAGACACGACGGGATCGAGGATGTGGCTGTCTTTGCTTTGCTCTGCACGACATTCCAGAGTCGGTAGCCCCACTCGCTCCATGTTCGAGAGGCACAGGGGAACAACAAATTGTCGACAATCTAAACGTTGTCAACCAATCAGACGCCGTCTGGGAATTGGTCGCGTCGACTGACATCCGTCATCTTGTCTTTGCCGAGGCCCCCGAACCTTGACCGAGTTTGGTATCTCTCCATTCGATATTGATACTGAGTGCGTTATCAGTAGCAAGTTGAGTGTGCTGCCACGGGAGATGCTCCCTGGGTCATGGTTTATTGACTTCGGCATAACCTTGAGAGTGCTACGCTAAAAAGTGAAACATCTCGAGTTTTCAGCAGAAATCTCACAATCTCAAACTCTAACCGTGGCTTTATCGCTAAATTGTGGACACTAGCGGATCATGGCCGTCAATCTTTATGGATGGCCTTGCTGACTGGCTAACATCTAATCAGGGCCATCCCAGGTAGGGCAGCCAATGTCTGTCAGCTTCATCCATCCTCAATGAGGTTTGCAACCTGTCCTTGAAGATGACATTCGGTCTGGGACTTGCATGAACCGGTGAAAAGTAATTGTCCTGTTTCGTATCTGAGTCTTGAATCACGAATGTCTTGGAGACGGGCCAGAACATGTTTGTCTCCACAGTCAGATTCCTTGAAACTTTAAGAGGTTAACGTTGAAGATCCCGAGACGCGTCAATTTCCCTTGATTGAGTTTGTTTATCAGGGGAGTAGCGTGAACAGGAGAATCAACAACCAAACCATGAACGTAATCAAGGTTTCGCCTAAGTGTGCCTGGGAGGAGAGGCCTCATCCTCATCAAAATTAACTGATCAGGCGCCAAAACAGCAGGGTTCAAATTACCTTACCTAACCTAGCAACATTGCGTTTCTCGAAGCTGTGGCGGCCTTAGGCTAAGCTTCTGGTCACGCGCCACATGAGGCTGAGCTAGTGGAGGTTAGGCCTAGTGAGGCTGCAGGGGATAGAGGACAACTCAGTATCCAATCTCAGAGCTTCAAAGGGGAAATAAAGAGAAGGACAAACTTGAAGGGCCAGCACCAAAGACAAAGGCTTTCGAATACGACAATATCTTCGGCGAAAAGAAGAGGGTATCGTGAACCTTTGTTTCTAGTGATCCGAATACGACTCAACGTCGCCGCCATCTCGCGCCAAAAGCCCAGCGCCTCCAAACTTCAAGACAGTCCTCAACTTGGAATAAGAGCCGATCTTGGACCCTGAACCCCAGAAATTCGAATCACGATGCCGCCTCGAATAAATATCCCGCCCGTGACGCGAATTCTACTCATCGCACTCATCGGTCAATCCCTCCTCAGCGCCGCGATTCGCTATCGTCAATGGACCGCCAACGCCGACATCGTCATCCCCTACCTGACGCTGGTGCCGCAGCTGTCCATTATCTATCCCTGGACGTTTATAACATCGACATTTGTCGAAAGTAATGTGTTTACGCTCGGTATAGCTGCCGTTACGCTGTACCATGGAGGACGTTATCTGGAGAGAGCGTGGTCGTCGGCCGAGCTGGCAAAGTTCCTCGCTGTTGTGTCACTGGTTCCAAACTTCCTGACACTCTGCGTCATGGTGCTCTTCTTTACACTGTCGCGAAATGAGAGCTGGACGTATGTATCACCCCGTTGAAGAACGTCGTATAAAGATACTAACCTTGATATATAGTCTGACAGTCATTGCCGGAACCGTTCCTGTACAGATCTCCTTCCTCGTCGCTTTCAGCCAACTCGTCCCAGCGCATACCGTGACCCTCTTCCGCGGTGTGATATCTCTTCGAGTTCCTCGATTCCCGCTACTCTACATCGGCCTCGTCTTTCTTCTGTCTCTTACTCCTATCCTCACAAGGGCTGCCCTGTGGCTCGCGATCTTTGGATTCCTTACCAGCTGGACCTACCTCCGGTTCTATAAGACCGTCTTCCCTGATCTCGACTCGGCCCAGGAGGCTTCCCTCCGCGGTGATGCGAGCGAGACCTTTGCCTTTGCCGAGTTCTTCCCCGGCCCTGTCAAGCCCTTCGTTGCTGCCATCGCCGATCAGATCTTCCTAGTGTTGGTTGCCATGCGAGTCTGCACGCCATTCTCGCAGGGTGATTCCTCATCTTCTTCCTCTCGAAACGATACCCGGATTCAACGCAATGCACCTGGAGGCGCTCGTGCCGAGGCTGAGAGGAGAAGGGCTATTGCCCTCAGGGCGTTGGATCAGAGGCTACATGCTGCGACAAGCAGCCAGCCCGCGCAGGAGCCGGCGCAAACCCCCAACCGACCGACTGGTCCTACAGTGCAGAGCCAGCCTCAGCCGGCTACGCAGACTGCCATGACGTCGTCACCCGGTCCCATGTTGGGGGAGACCAAGTTCGAGCCTGACCAGGATGATGCAAAGAGCTAAATCTTCTTTGTCATATGGGGGTAGCATACGGCGCAGTCTTCGTGATGTATAGTGTACGATGTACGATTTAATTCAAGCTACGTTCGCCATGAAAGCGAAGCAAAGACAGACGGAAATACGAAGTTGCTAGCGACATTGCAATAGACGAAGAGGTTGACGGACGGCATAGTTAGTGGAGCTCTGGTGTTATGACGGTTTTCTCTGGGTGTTTCCTTTGAGTCTGGCCCTGATTGATGGTGTATGACGGACGTTTAGGCTTGGCTACTTAGACATGAATACAAAAACAAACATATCATGACGTGTTTTAACAATTCATTTGTTGATTGAAGATAGTCGTTAATTACCAAAGTCTCACATCAAAACTAGAGCTTTGCTAGTTCTACATTGCCATGATGAAATAATGTAAAACTACTAAATCAAGATGAAATACAGGGTAAGGTAATTAAACAAGGCATTTGAAGCTCAGCCATTGCTGACCAATCAGGTTGACGCAATTTGCATGCGTTCTCCCTGCAACCGTAGACTTGGCGTTGTGAATTGACAAGTTGTGTCTTCTTGAGTGAGTTTCATTCATTAAAACATAGTTACAACAAGGACTCATCTAATTGATTGGTCTATTTACTAGTTTATCTTTGCAGTCGTGTCTTCAACTCAACCTGAACACAGACATTAAGTTGAGGACGAGATAGACTTCAACATGGGCTGGCCGTGGGAGTTCCTCACTCTATCCTCCGAGGAAAAGCACCAGCGCCGTGAGAGCCTCAATTACTACGCCTACATAGCGCATCTCTCTGCCTTCGCTCCAGCACTCTTATTCATCTTAGTCCGACTCATCAACCGTGTGCGTCGGGCCCGGAACAGTGGATATCGTCAAGTCCCCGGTTCACCAGGTGTTAAGGCGAGTCGACAAAGATGGATCACTAAAGTCATGGAGAAAGGCCCGATTGTGCAGTGGTGGTTGGGTGAGGATGTTTATTTTCTGGGTGCTCATTGGGGACAGCGTGATGAATGGGTACTTGGCATTGCATGGACTTGCTGGTTGTTGGTGTTGAGTATTCACGGTACAGGAAAAGGTATGTCTTGTCTATCTCATATCGAACCATATGAGAGAATACTGCTAACGATATAGACTACCTCCATCTTACAAAGCGCTTCGGCATCGTCGCAACCTCTCAGATGCCCATCCAGTATCTCCTCGCTCTCAAGGTGCTCAACCCCTTCGCCTTCATGATGCGCTCCTCTCATGAGCATCTCAACCGCTACCATCGTGTTCTTGGGCGTATCATCTACTCCCTACTCATTGTCCATGCCATTCTCTACAACATCTTCTTCATCGAGTCTGGAATATGGTTCAAGCGTTTCTTCGCTCCCGTTGTATTCGCTGGTGTCGTGGGCTTTATCTTTCTTCACACTCTCAACGGCACGACCATGGCACGCGTTCGTCAGGAGTCGTATCGGCTATTCTTCATCACTCATCTCATTGGTGCTTTTGCAATCCCACCTTTGATTTACTTCCACGCACCCTCTTCTCGGTTCTACATCGGTGAGGCCATTGGAATCTTCGTGCTGGATCTAGCTGCTCGGAAGATCACCACTATCACAGCGCCAGCAGTCATCGAAGCTATCCCCGGTACAAGTCTCGTGAAAGTCTCTGCTACGTTACCAACGCCAAAGATTGCAAAGTACGCCGCTCGTCCAGGATCCCACATCTACCTCAACGTCCCGCCAGCCTCACGCCCTGGAATTGGGCAGTTCTCTGCGCCTTACCTTGTCTTTGAGTTCTTGTACAACCCCTTCACGGTGGCTTCTACAAACCAGGAGACAGGCGAGTTGACCTTTGTCGCCCGCACGCGAACCGGCCCCATGACGAATCGTCTACATCACTTTTCTTCACTTACCAATGCCGAAGCATCGGCTGAGAAAGTCCAACTTAACATTGAAGGTCCATACGGCACGATAGGAAAGACGTTCAACGATCTCGTCACATCAGGCATCAGCCGTATTCTTATCGTAGCCGGCGGCGTAGGAGCAACCTTTGCCGTGCCCCTCTACCACGCCATTCTCGCTGAGAACTCAACCGCTCATGTTCAACTCATATGGGCCATCCGCAGCGCAGGTGACGCAACCTGGGCCTCGTCCAGTCCAACCGGCAAGTCTCTTCTCGAGGATGACCAAGTACAACTCTTCCTCACAGGCGACATGGGAGTCGCCAACGACAGTGACAATGCAGCTGGCGTGGAGTTGACCAACCTATCCCAGCAACAGATTCCTCGCACTGCTGTTCGAAATAGTAGGAGACCAGACTTGCAGAAGATCGTCGACGATACGTTTAAGCAGGGTCAACAGGAGAGTGTGGCTATCTTGGTTTGCGGCCCTGCTGAGATGGCGAAGGAGCTGCGCAAGAGCGTGACGCCTTGGGTGATGAAGGGACGTCATGTATGGTGGCATAATGAGAGCTTTGGATGGTAGTTATGAGATATCGGCGTTAAGATTGTTTGTTTAAACTTGATGTATATGTCAAAGATAAGGTAGTTAGCAGATCTCAAGGCAATGAGATATGAATGATAAAATTTGTGTTCTCTCGAAACTTGCAACTCACAACAGTAGGTAACTGAGGGACAGGAATATCAATCCTCTCCAATTGTCAAGGACAATGTGAGTATCTAAAAGCGGTTGGGTATCTTACTTAAAAACATTAGCCATACCTCATCCTCTGAACGGTTTCGGTATCAAGTGCAATCCAATACAACACCACCATAATCATAGACTAAACTATCGTATTCTATGATTTCGTTGTATGCCCACTGCTACCCGAAAACTTGAAGTCTCCCCCATCATGATTCTCATCCACCAACGCCTCACCCATCTTCCAACCCATACCTAAAACGCATCACACCCCGTTATCTAATCCCCGTATAGGGACGCCGTTGATACGGCTCAACTTCTATGCATAAATCGAGAAGAATAAAAAACAACAAGACGAGAAATTCCAATGTCTAAACACCATATTCCTGGTTGGTATCATAAGGGGCGTCATCAACGATGACCAAGACTGCCTCATCTGCAGTTCACGGGTTCGTCTTTCAACATCCTACTGCCGGTAGCGGGCCAACTGTGCCATAATGTTCTGGACTTGAACTGCAGAATCACCATTCGGTGGTGCTCCGTTCGATGGCGGTTGTGCTCCGTACGGAGCTCCATACGCGCCTGGAGGAGGCTGCGGTGGCTGCTGAGCCGCAGGATTGCCACCTAAGCTACCCAGTAATGCCTGGATATCAGCCTGAGATGGTCCAGCAGGCGTGAGATTTGTACCAGCTCGAGCAAGGGCAGGATTCTGAGGAGCACCGGATTGAACCTGTGCCAGCAACTGCTGAAGCGACGCAGGGTCAAGCTGTCCCATCAGGCTTGCAATGTTGGCGACATTAGCCGAAGGAGGCTGCTGTTGCCCATATTGTCCTGCTGGTGGCGGTGGAGGGCCTGGGTAGCTGGCTGCCGCTGCCTGGTAAGGGGGTTGCCCACCGTATGGAGCGCTACTATAACCATTCCCCCCATAAGGCTGACCATAGCTAGGCTGAGTTCCCGATGCCTTGGCTCGAAGGATTACCTCGGCTGCAGTAGGAGGGTCTAGGTCCACGTACTGGTCGAAACGAACGTTGTTGGAGCCCGCTGAGCGATCGAATGCCTGCACTGGGATCTTGCCCAAGTTCTGCGCCCGAAGATTGAGGTCTACAACGGCGTGAACACCTTCGGCTGCCTGTCGTTGAACAACCGTATCTTTGGGAAATCTAGGATGTAAGAACATGACCTCAGATCTGAGGCCTTTGGACTTGAAAGCTTGCTCCACCCAGTTAACAAACTCGCGGTTGACATCAGGCTGGAGAATGATCTGAACATCGGGGACGTCGGCGCCATATCTCCGGGGAAGATCAAGGTCGCCCTCATGTCGGGATCGTCCATACGGGCTTGGGCTTCTTCGTCGGTAGTTGTCCTTATCATTGCGACCATAACCTGGGGAACGCGATCGTGCGTGTCCTCGACCGCCGTCATAGAAACCTCGATCACGACCATAGGAAGCATCATCTCTCCCGTAGTCGTTGCGATGAGGCGAGTGGCCGTGACTAGATCGATAATCGTCTCGGTTTTGTTGGCCATGTCGGTCGTTTCGGCGGCCATTGTCACGACTCTTGCTTCTATCTGGACTGCGGCCCCTCTCCTTCTTGGACTTATCCTGGACACGTGATACCTCGAGATCTTGACCATGTTAGAAGCACAACATCACAACGCGAAGAGGGGGCGAACTTACGAATTCTCCGTCCCTTAATCTCGATACCTTGTAGATTGTCCATTGCCCGCTGTCCTTCTTCTATGGAGTGATACTGCACGAACCCATAGGCCGATTTGAGTGAGATTTGGGCAAGCCTTCCGAATCGATGGAACAGATCAAAGACATCACGCTTCGAAACCTTGTCGCTCGAGAGGTTGCCTGTAGAGAATATGTGAGCGCCATTTTTGGACGCGCCAGACGCGGATCGTGTACCAATAAAGATGCGTGAGCCCTCAGGAAAACGGTCCCACTTGGCCTCCGACATATACTGGCGCTCATCAGCCAAAAATTGATCCCATTGGCGCTGGTATTCGGCATCTTGAGCTTGATCAGCAGTATAAGGGGTAGACTGAGGTGGGTATGGAGGAGCATTTAAGGAAGTAATGGCGACAGGCGCCTGGAGGCCAGAGCCTGGAGGGGTCGGAAAATCACCCAAAGCATCAGGCATTGTAATAGGAGCACCAGTAGCCACGTATGTGGACGGCTGCCCGGGGGTTGGCGGCGCCGCAACACTGGAAGGGATACTGGCATTGATGCCCCCTGGATGGTGCTGAGATGCATACGTTTGAGGAACTGCTTGTGACAGAGGAGGCCTCGGTGGAAGAGAGGCCGAGGGTGGGAAACCTGAAGACGGGGCGCCAGATTCGTGCGATTGTTCACCTGTGGCGGATGGGGCAGATAAATCTGTGCTGGAGTTGGGATCGGCTGGCGCAGTGAGATCAGCAACCAGCCGTTGAATATCAGTTTGGGCATTGTCAGAGCCGACGGCGTTACTAGCATCCGGGTTGGCTGTAGTTGGAGACGACGCCGGCTGGTTGGAAGGCTGCGATGTGGCGGCTGTTGCAACGCTGCCAGGCTGGGCTTCGGAAGAAGCATTGGAGGCAGCTGATGCCACAGGTTGGCCTGGCTGGGTCGACAAGGATGAATCAGGAACGGCATGGGAGACTTGCGATGGGTGACCTGTCAAGTGATCGGACGAAAGAGAAATATCGTTGGATTCTCGGGGTAGCGATGATACATCTTGTGGCTGAACGTCCCCGTCTTCACCCTCCTCTGGCCCAATTGGTGAATCAAACGTCTTTGCGTAATCGTCATTGCTGTCGGGAAGATCTTGTTCGACATGAGGCTGATGCACTTGTTGGGCGGCCGCATCTGCGTCATCCTCACCATAAGGATCGTTGAGGCTGTCGTCATCTACAATATCGTCATCACCGGCCCCTGATATGGGCTCAAGATTAGGGGCCTTGTTGATTGAGCAGTTGGCGGCATCGGCGGCAGCAGCAGCAGAAGCAGCAGCAACCATGGCGTCAATGTTATCAACCGTCTCTTGCAGCACGGGAACTGCCAGAGACGTGGCTGAATGAACAGGCGACGGAGAAACAGGGGAGAGGTTGGCAGTGGCCTGGAGTTCTGCCTCGGGTTCTGTCATTTAAATAAGGCTGGGGGGAGTTGGTGGGTAGCAGGATGAGGTGACCCTCTCAAGCGCCGCCAGTCGCACAAACGACGCGGACACAAGCGATAGTGAAACTGGAGATCGAGTGATAAGCCCGACTCGTTAGCGGAATTGGCCGCCAGGCGTCGCCTGGCGCAAGATGGGAATTGGAAGCGCGATGGAGTTTTGAGTGGCGGTCAGAGCGACAAGGTATGGCTCTGAGCCGGCTCAAGCTGTACTGTAAACCAAACTGATGCGCAAGAATGAGCCACAAGAGAACCAGCAATGTCGCAAGATGGCGACAAGGGAGACAGACGACTCGACCAGCTATTTAACAGGGGAGCAGTTGAGGTCTTTGCGACGTCGGAGCTTGGCTTATCGCACCAAATGAGTTCTCCAGAAGAATGGGGCCCGGGCGCAGGCACGTGAGAGCAAAGCAAGAAGAGCTAAATACGCGACAGCAAGACTGTTGCGAAGCCCTGCAGGTGAAGCACGTAGATGCCGACGGTGCGTCACAGGTTAAGGAAGAATCGGAAGACGAAGGTTGAAAAGATGGAGGGTAAGTGTAAGAGGAAGACGGAAGGCTGGGTTTCGGGGTTCGATTGAGGCTGATCGGGCGCAAGCGTCAACCCCAACTAACGGGAAACACTAATCCAGAAAAGGCAAGGCGGTCAAGCTCTTCAACAAGGCAGCTTGGTTTGAAGCTCCTTCAGAATCTCAGCCACAGGCGAGTAGCAAGCCATGGCCAAGAAACTAGGAGCCAAACCTCAAGTACTAGAATAGATGAGACATCGACTTGAGGGCTTTTTATTGGAAGCATTGAAACAAACAAATTGCTATCTTGGTGATTGAGTCATATCCAAGTCAACTCAAACAATCTATTGTCTTATAACATGCTTCGGCGCCAGATCTCTGCGGCCCTCGGGCTGAGAATGACGCCAGTACAAGTTACGACTATTCCCTTTGCGCCAAGGTTCAAGAGATATCAAGCTTTTGATGCCGAACTTGATCAAGATGCTCTGGCTGAGGCTCGGACATGGTTCAAGTCATTTAATTCGTCACAGCTTCCCAAAGGCAATACTATATACGCCCGCTCCAGTGGACCAGGTGGACAACATGTCAACAAGTACGTACGAAGCGAAATCTGTGAATGATGATCCCGACGCTTACAAACGGAAGAACTGAAACCAAAGCAATCACCGCATATCCAGTGGGAGAATTGCTATCAAATCTCCCCAAATCATTACATCCCAGCATCCGCAAGTCCAGGTATTACACGGCGACCAATGACTCTCTGACTTTTCAGGCTCAGGATTCACGGTCGCGAGATGCAAATGCCGAAGACAACAGGAGAAAGCTAGTTGAAGAAGTCACGCGCATCTACGAGGCGGCCACGCCAGCTGAAACAAGCGTAGAGAAAAGGAAGAAATATGAAGAGGTGTAAGTAGTTGATGTTTTTTGAAGGGTTTTGCTAACATCAAACAGTGGCAAAAGATTTCACGATTCAAGAATAAAGCAAAAGAGGTTTACCAGCGCAAAGAAGCAATCGCGTAGAGGACCATCTGGCTAAAAAAAGACCATCAACCAGAAGATGTACTTGAAGCTAGTCAAGACATGATCCTTAAGAGGGTGCTGCAACCGAAAACTCATTATTTCATCACATCCATTGTACACGTATCTCAACTATCTTGACGGGATCTCACAGCTATCAGAGGGAAAGGTGACGACGGGTTGGAAAACGTGCGCTTACTGTCAAGTGGTCATGGCGGCGCTGCTGAAGAAGTCGACCATGTGAAGGTATAATCAATCCCAAAAATAGACATATATTATAATAGCTTTTTGAAGAAGGTAAAACCTTCACCAAGCCAAATTGGCCGTTATGCAGTAAACAACTCAAGGGTTGTGGAGATAGCGCGACCACTGCGCCTCAAGCCAATAGAACGGATATGGAGAGACAAGACAGGGTGAGGCAAGGTTAGTATATTTATTGAATGATTTAATGAATATAGTTGTTTACTCGAAAAGAGGTGAAACTGCATGTGATACGTTCAAGGGTCAAATCTCGTCATTGTCACACTGCACGCACCATCTTGGGTAATACTGTCATCATTCGTTTTCTTCATATGGATTGTGTCTGCGTGGGATGGGATTCAGACAATACATTAATAATAGCACGAGTCGCATCACTAGTTAGCCTGTAAACTCTCCTACATGCATCTAGAATTGTAGAACTGGGCACTAATGGAATCTATGCCCTTTACCTGCTGTACAAAGGGTCCAAAATAAAACGCCCGTATTTGCTGTACTGTTATCTTATCCGTATTTCAGCTGGGCTCTGACTCAACCCCACCTTTTAGTCCCGTCCCACGGACTGACCGACCAACACCCAAACTTCAGCCCATCAGCATCGCTACTTCGACTGCTGATATTGCATTCGCCCTTCTCAGCCCTACCAACTGTGGTCATCATTCTCTTCCTTTTCACACAGAAACATTGTCTCATCGTAAAAGAGACTTATATATCTTGTCGCTTTCTTCCCTCGTTGCGACACCGTACGACAATCACTTTTCGCCCCCCTCAGACTAACCGAACGTCCTGCGGGGCATAGCGATCCTCTTATCACCCTTCCTCCTCTTTGCCTCCCCCCCCAGCTTCGACGTCACAACCTCAAAATGGACTCCGCAGCCCGCCAACCGCCTCAAGTCCAGCCTTGTAGATACAAGGTCGGAAAGACGCTGGGAGCTGGCTCCTATTCCGTCGTCAAAGAGTGCGTCCACATCGACACTGGTCGCTACTATGCTGCCAAGGTCATCAATAAGCGGCTCATGGCCGGTCGCGAACACATGGTGCGCATCACCTCACTTCTTGCCCGATAATTTCAAGAAGCTTCGGCTCTTCTAGTTCTCTGTGGCTAACATAAAATGCGCAATGGCAGGTTCGCAACGAAATCGCCGTCCTCAAAAAGGTCTCGATGGGCCACCAAAACATCCTCACCCTCGTTGACTACTTCGAGACCATGAACAACCTCTACCTCGTCACCGATCTTGCATTGGGCGGCGAGCTCTTTGATCGAATTTGCCGAAAGGGCTCCTACTTCGAATCCGACGCCGCCGACCTCGTTCGCGCCACATTGTCAGCTGTCGCTTACCTCCACGATCACGGCATTGTCCATCGCGACTTGAAGCCTGAAAACTTGCTCTTCCGGACACCTGAAGATAACGCAGACTTGCTCATTGCAGACTTTGGACTTTCACGAATTATGGATGAGGAACAGTTCCATGTTCTGACTACGACCTGCGGTACTCCCGGATATATGGCCCCCGAAATCTTCAAGAAAACCGGCCACGGCAAGCCCGTAGATCTCTGGGCTCTTGGTGTCATCACCTACTTCTTGCTATGCGGTTACACTCCTTTCGACCGCGATTCTGACTTTGAAGAGATGCAGGCCATCCTCAACGCAGACTACAGCTTCACCCCCATCGAATACTGGCGCGGCGTTTCTAGCCATGCGAAGGACTTCATCCAGCGCTGCTTGACCATTGATTCAACCAAGCGCATCACTGCCCACGAGGCTCTTCAGCACCCATTCGTTGCTGGCTTCATCAACGCTGAGGGTGAGAGCCAGAACCTCCTCCCCAACATCAAGAAGAACTTCAATGCCCGTCGAACTCTGCATGCAGCTATCGATACCGTTCGTGCCATCAACAAGCTGCGCGAAGCTCAGAATGGCCTCATGGACGGAGCTCGCTCAAAGGAACCCAGCCGTGGGGCGCAGCGCCAGCAACCTCAACAGCCACCTAGCAATCGAAAGGGGGACAGTGCCATCTCAATGGGGAGCAACCAGCCCAAGGATAGCGGATATGGAACACAGACCGAAACCGATGTAGTTATGGGCAACACATCGGCCTCCAACGTCCCATCCTCATTGCAACCTGGCAACAATGGAAACCGGGTCGTCGAAACATCTAAGGGACTTTGGAGCGCACCTGCGATGAAGAGGTAGAATCAGGATGAGAGTGGAAGCTTGAATGGTTTAGTGATGTGGCACGTGGAGAATGATTTACTAGGTGGGACAGCTATGGGATGAACATGTGTTAGAAGAGCGTTGGTCGAACATGATGAAGTCGAATACGAAGAATTACTGTTGGAGTACATATATGTAAGCCTGGGACGGCGTTACGACTCTGATACAGAACAAAGACCATCTGTTATCTCAGTGCGTAACGGGGCTAGGAGGACCATCATCGATTCGGATATAGGTGTTTTAAAACGGACCGCAGGCACGCCGTTTGCAGAGTTAAGGTGGAAGAACCAGCACATCCTCGATTTCCTTGACTTTTGTTTTTCTTTTTTGACTTTTATGTCGTCTGTATTTGTGTTGTGTTTTTATTTTTCTCGTCTCGCCATGAGACGCTTTTTGAGTAGATACCAACAATCGCGCAGCTCACGTCGCAATTAAAACGTCTGTAGTGGACGAGGGCTCTCTCGCTTTGCAGTATATTATTTCTGTGGTCTTCGATATATCTCATTGCATATGTTCGCCATGTCATGCTTTCGACTGGTAATGGGTCTCAATGACTAATTTGCCTCTCATGTCTGATATCAGCGACGTGTGTATGATATCAGTCTTTTGTCATGTGCTTGAACCGCGGAATACTTGGCCTTAAGGTACATATTTCTACATAGTAAGGTGAATGGCTGAGAACTGTGAGCTTATCCACCAAGCATTACCAGTGAGTCCGAGCACAAGATATTCCACTCGGCCTCATTCAGCTTAAAGGTAGCATCACCTCTACATCTATCAACTGGAGGTTTAATACCCCATCCTCTCTGGCTTTTACTTCGAACCGATGTAAAATAAACATGCGAGCTTCAAGTCACTCTTGGAAGTTCAAAACATCACGATAAAAGGTCGTTTTGTGCCAATAGTAAGAACTCGGTGTCTATAATTGCCAAGCTTCTTAGGAGCGCGTTCAGAGCTTGGCGTTCATAAAATTGCCACGAGTTGAATGTGTCAAAGTTTGAGATTTGCTAGGCAGATTAGGATCGACATTTGGGATCTGGACCTCATGAATATCAACAAGTTTCGTGTTTACTTCGCGCACTAGAAAGTTTCAAACCTCGAATGCGACCTGGCAACCCGAAGTATACGTCTAGATACAATTCATATTTACAAAACATTGGCTAAGCTTAGTACCAAATCAAGTTTCACGGAGACAAGAGACTCAATATATGACAGTTGCATTGTGCTGTCAATTCTTCTAAATGCTAATATCTAGCGAGTGGTATCTTTGGTATTCCATTTCCTTTTCACAACCAAAGCCCGCCTCCTTGCGCCGTCTGGATTTTGTTCTCCAGGATCATCCAGGGTTAGGCAGCGAGCTAAGTGCCCTCTCTTTCTGTCCTCATCATGAGTAGGGGGCTGTGCAAAGCTTGTCCCTCTCGAGTCCAACCAGGCTCTCTAGCGAACGTCTCGGTGCATGACATTACATCGTATGCCCATGCACGAATTAAACATCCTCTGATATGTATACATTACTCTATTCGGGTCCGGTTTTGTCCTTCCGCAGGGCATACATTAGAAGGGGACATCATGTCCATCAAACCCATTATTACATTTTGCCGTCTGGCCCTGACGGCCCTGCGTCAGAATCCAGTTTCTGCCGTAGTAAAAACACCGCGTTGCGCCATTTCGCTGTGCCGATGAATGCCAAAGATGTTATCAAAAAAGTATAAGGTCGAAGATTAAAAAGGGTTCGGGCATTAAAATCGTAAAGTCCCATCAGTGGCGTCGATGGGATGAAGGTCGTCCGGGAGATAAGCGAATTATTACTGAATCGCACCGATTACCGCACCACAACAACTTCGCTCAACTCCACATCTCGAGCGGGGGCGTGACCGTCCCAAAGCTGGCCGTTGTTGTCCATATCCACAAGCATGCCCGGAAGGGCCTCCTCGGATAGAGTTGGGCTGAGAGTTCCACTGCTGGAGCTGCAGCTTGAGCTGGCAACCGTCCAGCCGTCGCTTGAGTCGGCGCGAGGGCGTCCCAGCAGACCCATACCAAAGTACTCGCCGTACTCCTCATCGGAAATGGAGTTGCGGTCGCCATACTCAACATACTCGTACTCCCATCGGGTGATCTTACCCTCCTGACGTCGAGGGAGGTATCGAGCCTTGGCCACGTAGAAGAAGCAGGAGGCAATCAAGCCACCTACAACCAGGTCGATCGCATAGTGGTGGCTGAGATACATGGTAGCCCAGCAGACCCAGCTAGCGTAGATGATGAAGTAGGTTCGGAACTGAGGGAAGCAGTGAGACATGAAGAGAGCCTCAAGGACAGCGTTAGCAGCATGAAGCGAGGGGAATGCACCGAAAGGTACAGGCGCAGTGCTGAAGTTTGTCGTGTAGAGATCGATGCCGAAAATCGCGTCAATGCGAGCGAGTCCGGCAGGAGATCCAGGCATGCCGTACGCAGCAGGTTCGAGGCCGTGCTCCATCTCATACCAAGGGGGCGCGCAGGGGAAGAGAAGCTGAATGGTGACACCAAGAACACTCATCCAACCAAAGGTGCGCGCCCAAACAGGGGCCGTGCCAGGGGCGGCAAAAACGAACATAATCAGAGCGCAGACGACGGGGGCACCGAAGTGGCACAAGCCGTAAGGAATCCAAGCAAGGATATCGAGGACTGTGTGCTGATGGGCGGAGAGAATGCTGGAGAGGTTGGCGCCGTACAAAACGTTCTCGAGGGCGGGTAGCACTCGGACCCAAATGTGAGGTCGGTACTCGTAGGGGATAAATCTGAGAAACGTCAGCATGATTGAAAATGTAGAATGGTTCAAACGTGAACTTACCGACTACAAAAGAAATACAGGAGCCAGGTCCAGATTGAAACTGAAGGTAGGAAAAACTGGCGAGTAGCAGGCATAAGCAGAACCCATGCGCTACCCACGATAGCCATGAGCTTGACACCAGGAGCTGGAGGAGCGATCCAGAGAGAGAATAGAACAAGAAGTCCTATGACAGCATACTGAAGATCCGACGTCCTCCAATGATGATGCTGAAGATCGCGAACACCATCCCAAGCGTTGAATGAGGTCTTGAGGCTAGTAATCTCCTCATTGCCAGGTCTGGATTTTGACTTAGTGCGTCGGCGACCAATTCGATATCTGTGAGGAACAGTGTTGAGGAATGGCAGATTGACATGTTCAGGCCATAGGAGCTGCAGCTTAGGCTTCCCAGAGAGGGTGGCGGAAAGGTCGTTCATGGTGAAGGTGAGAGTCCAAGTTGTTGTTGGGATCGGCAAGGCAACGACGATAGTTCGAAAGGGGGCGTGTGTTGATTATTATAGCTGTAGCGCAAGATGATTTTGAAGAATTTCGTAAAGCGTAGTCGGTAACCCAATATGAATACCCAAAAGCTACCTCATATCCAAGTTGACCAGTTTACTTGACTTGCACGCATACCACGATTGTCGGATTCGTCGGGATGGCCGTCTAGAGCGATGGTTGTCGAGTCGCAGAGAAGGGAGGCAGCACGCGACAGGGACGCCACACAAGAAAATGTGAAGCTAAGAACCTGAGGTCGTGAGGAGAGAAGATAGAAGATTTAATGAGGTGCGATTCTAAGACGAAACCAAGCCGAGGATCGAGGAGAGAAAAGGGAGGGAAGAAGAAGACGGAGCAGAGGAAATGGGAGTAGTAATATGAAGAAAGTGGAGGGAGTGGAGGAGAGGGATCGAGTATGATGACGAGGTGCAGGAGAGTGATGCAGGGGCGTGCCCAGAGCCCGAGCAGCGGTCCAGGTGTGTAGCTGGCCACTAGAAGCGCTGAAAAATCAAGGCCTTTACAGTTGACTTTGCAAGAGACATCCGCTAAAAAGCACAAATTTGACAGGGCACTTTGCGCAGGATTTCAGTGGGCGCTAAGGAGTCCATCCCATCACACTGACATTAGCTTCATTCAAATGGGACCCGCACCGCAGGATTTTCCCTTTCCCTTCATCTCGCACTTTCAAGCCGGATGCTGCGGGAGGAGTCATTGTTACAAGGGTCTTGAGTACCTACCAGCCAACAAGCCTCAGCGGGGCCCCTGGACAGCATGGATGGGGACCAGGGTCGCCTGGAGATTGCACTGGAGCCAGCGCCTAAGCCTGTTTGGCCTTTCTCTGACGCTCAGACGGAGCTCTTTTGTCTTTGGAAAGCCAATCAATCAAGGGGAGACAGGCAAAGTTGCTGACATAGCACATCGGCCGGACACCGCGGAGGTACGGGGTTTACGGCATCCCGAACCAAGGCGTATTACCGTAATTTCCTTCGAAGCGGGTGCCAAGACTGATTGGCGGGCTGAGTCGCGTGAGAATTGCCCTGGTCTAATAACGCTGACTGGCTTTTCCGCGTATGCCACGCGAAAAGTATACGACGTTTATTACTGAGAGGGAAATGAGATAGGCAGACATGGCCGATCTGGAACAGAGCCTCGATGAATAGGGTCAAACGAGCCGCAGAGCATCTGGTAATCTCTAATTGAGTTCCAGTTGCCTCACCTTAGTCATCTAGCACGGCCACACTGGGAGGCAGCCCACCAAAGATTTCATAGGTACGTAGTACAGTACATCATTTCAGCCTTGGCAAAGCTGCTGGGCAACGAGAAGACTGAAAACGTTAACGGCCGGTACCTTGGCAACGCAAGCGAACAGGGCTTTTAAACAAGTCCACCTTGTTTGAGATCCAATGAATTGGGTTCTCAGAGTCGCAATCGCAGACTCTCGCTGCAAGCACCCATTGAATCGGACGTCGGAGACTTCGCCAAGACTTCAAGGCCCCGAGGCTCCGATGCTATCCCCTTCGCTGTCCGGGACGAATGAGATTGGAAGGGTGAGTGATCTGCCGACGTGGTCGCTCACACACTACAGCCAGTTCAACGTTTGCCCCAGGCCCCCAGCCCGGCACGAGGTTTTCTTACCTCAGCCAGACCCATGATCCCATGTGTTAGATTGCACTGCACTGAACTGAGGATAAGACAAGACGAGACGAGACAGGACCAGGCCAGGATCATGATGAATCTTTGACATCTTTGGTCGATTTAAAGTGGCCCACTCAATCGCACTCGCTCACTGCATCTTTGTTGTCGTCTTTGATCAGGGTCCATGTCAATGACATGACTGACCTAACGGTGGCTGATTGCTGTGGTAAACGTCACCATCAGAAACGGTCATCTCGACGGTGTCGCTTAGCTACACAGCCTGAACTCTGGAGCGTCATGACTGTGGCACAGCGATATGCGCCTAAGAAACCACCTAGATTCGATGATGGGGACATGTCCCAGGCCAATCAGATCTGTAAGGGAGCTAGCACTCATGTGCTCAGCAGCAGGCCGCGGTTGTAAGATGATGATGACGATCCCTAGCCAAATCTAACATGATAATTGACAGTTGATTTGCGATATGTTCTGACCCGCGTATAGTCAAAGCAAGGCAAGTAAATTGAACAGCTCATATTCCATGTGTTGGCAGTACACGGTAATAAATGAATCAAAGCCTGGTTGCAATTGAAACATGGAAGCGACCCGGAGGTATCCCTAAATGGATATTTTCGCTGAGGTCATAACCATGTGGTGAGCCCTGCACGCCCGAGGCAACTTCCTGCAGCTCATTCTCGTTTAATGCCTTGATTTCTTTGTCTTTCAATTACCGGCCACTCCGGCATAAGACTTTCATTGTCGGCAGAGTTTCTTTACGATTGAAATCGTAATAAACAAAGATTCAGACAAACAGACAACTCATCAAAGAATGACAGTGCCAAGGCGAGACATCAAACTCCTTTCAGAGAGAACAGCAGAAGAGATCCACTGCTAAGTTTCACAAGCCGCAAACCGAGATGGATGATGAACAATGGGCCATTGAGAGCCAACGTCCAAGACAAGGATCAGCTTTCTTGACGCTAGTTAGGAGCTGGGGCCACTGCATCTTTTCGTCGGGTTTTCAAAAGCACGAAGCGAAAACCGCGACCGAGAGACTCAGTCAGCAGTGTTGGTACTTACGACCTATGTACCTTCTCCAATTCCGCCGGCTGGCTTGGGAAGGTGTGGAATCCCTACCGTGGCAGGCGGTCCGCTAAATAATCGACACTCTGCCTAACTTTAGCTCAGAGATGATAAAATAATATAAGCACTTTAGGATATCTTTAGCCTAAAACATGCTCTAATTATTATAGCAACTTATCCTAAAGTTAGACAGAGTGCCGATTATTTACTGACCCACCTGCGTGGCTGCCGTGGCTTTCACGCTTACTCACACAAACAGCACACCCACTATGTCTCTCCTCAACACCACCAGCAGCTTCAAGTTCAGAGCTCAGTGCTGCTGAAGAAGTACTATTTGCACTCCAATCATCGTGAAATATACATTGACCGCTGCAGATGATCCTCGCTGCAGTTGCGCTCCCCAGATGTCGAGCCACGGCAGCGGCGCACTCTATTTCATGTTAGCGTCAAGCCATCAACTACAGTATCACCAGCCTCGTTTCCTGTCAGCACGAGGTATCACTTGCTGCAAAACTACTGCCAGAATCACCTAAGCAACCTTTAAATTTCAGCCAATTGATATCACCACTTATCGGGTCGAACGGCGAGATATCATGCCGAGATGGGACAACCATGTGCTCATGATTCTAGCTAGTCGACAGCTCTATCACCCAGATCTCTCGCCTCAGCCCTGCCCTTGGCAAGAAAACCCCATGGCGATCCGCGTAACGGTTTGGGGCTTCAAACTCCAAACTTCAAGGGTTCGCTTCAGCCAGGCCCTCTGCGGCCCATAGCCGCGCGCAACCCATCTCGTCGCTCAGGAGACATACATGGAACAGGGATTGCAACCCCACGAAATGCTATCCCACATGGATTAGATGCTGCTCGCTTTCGCTCCTGCTGTCATCTTTTTGGATTTCAACTTCACTCGGATGTAGCGGAAGACTGGCTGTTGCTGATAGTTCACAAGCATCAGACCGTTTGAGCTTCTGGCCATTGATCGAATGCGAACCAATTAGACCCTTTTAGCGCGACAAGCCTCATCGTCATCAGAGAGTGACATTACTTTAGGTCGGTAGCTTGTCCGCTCCGACTCCGACACCTGCGGAGATTTCTGTCTATTGTACAACGCTAAGAAACGGAGGCTCTTAACGGCCGCTCGGGTCTTATTTGTCAATGCGTGAGGCGCTCTGGTGCGATGCGATGCGCGAATCCATAATGCGAGGAAATTGAACGTGGAGCTTTCTGTCAGCACCCGAAGACCGAACTGAATATCAGCAGAGCCAGCAGTGGGGGTCCAGGGTCTGGAGAGATTAGGAGGGTCTCCCGTGACAGGGGTACGAAACTCATCCAGTCCCTTGGAGAGCTGGATGTCTGCTGCTTTGTCGCATGCGCAGCCCTGGTTGACAGACAAGCTAGGCGACACGTTTTTGTTCTTCCTTAATCTTATTGAACACGTTATTGGAAGAGCCGCCTGTGCACGGCTTCAGTGAGGCTTCTAGGCGAGCCTCAGAAAAGAAAAGGCCTGAAGTTTGGCTCGTGATAATTGCAAGATGGAGTATCCTCACGCAGCCCAATATGGCCAAAAAGATATATCATTCGAAAGCTCAAATCTTCGGCTGTTAGATTATATACCCGGGATCCAGATCCTTATGACTTTGATTAAGTCATCGAAAAGGACATCAAACTTCTATTCCGGGCATTGCGAGTTTTGTAAGAACCAAGGTCGAATCGAGCTAGCCCAAGTTCAGGAGATCGTCAAGGGTCCCCTACCCGCGCACGAGACACCCATCATTTGCGATACGCTAGTCGATTTGCCTAGACAATGGGATGAAGGCGAATTTTGTTTCAATGAAATCTAGAGACATAGCTTTGATGGAGATCATCATCGTCCGTCAATCCATTAGAGTCTCGTGATAGAATAGGAGACAAGGAGATGAACAAGCTTGGCCTTACAAAAGCATAGCAGGACGCTCGGCATTCATTCACCCTAGTGGCGTGGCGCTTGCGACAGTCTGGCTTGTGTTTTTATTGGACGTCTTGGTTGAACTTCACATCATGGCCTTGTTTCGTTGAAGCTCATGCTCATTGAACTTCTCGATAACTTACTACGTAGTAAGAATATCTGACCAACATGGCAGACATGCGCTGGAAGCTTCTGATTGGGAAACGATGGTCCAGACCGCAATGCCTGATCCCTTTCAGATTGACTGCTGAATGCCGTTGCATGCCGGCAACCCTGCATGAGAGACCAGTCCGGTATGCAAGCACACGCCTACTGAAGCTAATGCCCAATCATACTGGACAAGCACTGATGACTGCTCCTCTAGCTCCAATTCATGCCCTCGTGAGCTACTACACTACACTGCAACTCTCAGGTATATCATGGATCAGGTATCATGATACCAATAAAAGCCTGGTTTTGGCATCCAATGCAGAGGCGGTCAATGCAACGATATCCGAGCGAGCCGCCAATATAGCAACCTTGACATCTAGGAAGCTGTCAACCCTACCTGCTTCAGCCTCTCCCGTATGACGATCCTCTCTGGGTGAGACAGAGAATGATTAAACGAAATTTTCGGGTTGAAACCCCAACATCGATCGCGACGCGACGGACAACGAGCGGCATGCAATCTTCGCGAAACCCGTAGTGGTCCCACCTGGTCCAGGCCGTTAAATTTTCTTTTCTTCTTTTGAGTTTTTTTCCTCGGGCGATTCTTAAATCACTCATATATTTTGGGCAAACTCCGTCCAGGAACCGGGCCTCGGTCTTAGGAAACGGAAGCGAAGAAAAAAAAAATTAGAAATTGACAGGCTCTTCTCGGCCGCGGACCCACGGTCGGTAGTTTTCGGCCGGTGCTTGTGATTGCAGTCTAGAACTTGCAATCGGAGTCTACTAAAATACCGGCCGACATGAGACGATGCAATGAAAATCTGTATTGCCGGTCTCCTGATGTTTGCATCAAGATTCCCGTTAGCCGGATCTTTCCAACTGTCCGTGTGCGGTTCCTTCGGGCCTTGGCTCGATGCGACTTTCATCATGCCAGATGCTCTAGCTAGCATTAGAGATTCTCAAGGGTCTTTGTCTTTCGTGCCGAGCACGTGGATAGAAGGATACTCCCGGCTCCTGCTGCGCGACATGCGCCATACTTACTCGCTCCCGTTGCGTTGCCGTTATCGGCTGTCATAAAATAGCAGTGGTGTTCGAGGACTCTATGTGATACCAAAGGATGTAACAAACATAAACTATCATACGATGCTAGGACATTCCTCACAAGTCGATTTTCGCTGTAGGGTTGCTTGTTCAGCTTTGATTGATGTCTCAGTTGACCTGTCGTCTCAACACGCTATCCCAACACAGCAAGGTAGGTAACTTGAAGTGTCTTACACGTAGAACCAATGCCTTGAAAACATCGTCCGAATGACCTCGTTCGTGATCACTAGCCCCATTAAGAAGCAGCAAGACGCCGCAACCAGCTAGGATCGACCCTTATCATCGCTGCATGAACCGAACTGCGCCCAACCTGGACCCTTGACTTAGCTTGGTGCCCTGTGAGGCTGGCGGTGAGAGACGTACGTAGTCTAAACTGAGCCACTATCGTTGACGTTTGGCGACACTAACTGACGTAGCTAGATCTAGTTGTACAGCTTACACGCATGCATCTCCAGTTCCTTTCAGATGCAATATCTACTATGATGATATCAGCAAAGTGTTGAGGAGCGAGGTTAGGGCTTCGAAACAATCCTGAATACAATCTTGAATACCCTTTCATAGCATGTCACCTATCACACCAAACTCATTCTTCCTTAAGCTCTTCAACGGCAGTGGCATCAAATCAGATCATCGTAGCACGTGAAGCTTAAATGGCGGACGTCATCGTGATATCCATTCCATCGACACCCCAGGAGGCTGGGGTAGGGGGCGTGCTTCTCCCAAAAGGCTGAAGCTAAGCAAGCCCTACTGGAGAAAGTCGTTGACATGCACAGCTTATCGTTGGAGCATTTGGGCCATCGACTTTTCGATGTGGAAATTCGATGGCGTTTGGGGGCTTTTTGCGGGGGATGATAAACGGTTGGTGTTTGAGCCATGGAGTGTTCTGGACTGAGAATGGCTGGGGTGGCTTGACTGATTGATATTCGAAGCTGATGGGAGTAGAGACATTATCAAAGGGGTAGTTATTCAATGTGAGATGACCAGCCTTGTCTATTTACTGCAAGAGGCTGGTACGGGGTGGTGATAGCTTCAAGAATTGTATCGGCTATAGGGTATGTAGACAGGGGGACCATAGCTGTGTGACAAGCCTCAAGCCTCATGTTGAATGACAAGACATAAGGATCCAAATGAGCCTTCTATCTACCTCGTGGTACTGTTTGGCACTGCAGAGATCGATTGAAGTCCTTATTCTGACCATTCCCACATTCAGCGCTCAACATATTCACAAGCTGCAAGACATGTACTATATGGTTTGTTCTCTGACATTGACTACATCGTGATATCTACAACCCTCGACCTGAATCCATGCTCAAAGGCCCAGCGAATTAAAGCTTTCAAGTCAAATCTCCTCATCTGGAGTTTGCCGAGGCACCTCTCTGTTCTCATCTCCTTCCCTTACATGCATCTCAAGCTCACCCCTTTTTTTCTTTTCCGTTCGCGACCAAAATGCACCACCAACGCCATGCCGCTAAATTCCAGAGACCGTTGTCTCGTCGCGGTATCGAAAAGCTCGTAGCAACAAGCCATGCTAGAAGAAAAAAGAAATCCGAATCATCCCCTGCTTGCATCCAACCCTGTCTGACCATTGTCAGATAAGATGGGAATAGCTGTATACAGTCGTAGGCTCCTGGTATCAGACATCCATGTTAATGTCTGCGAGGGGCGGCGATGTGCATCGTCTATCGATGGGCAAGCATCCGGTCGCTTGCTATACCAACAGTAGATCGAAACGCGTTCACTACTTGTTGCCGCCCTTGCCCTTCCTCTTACTCTTGTTTTTGTTCTTGTTTTTGCCCTTTCGAGGACTGTTCTTGGCCCCAGATTGCAACTCTGAGGAAGACCAAGGCTTAGGAGGCAGCACGGGGGTCTCCTATTTGCCCGAGGTAGCCTTCTTCTCCTTGCGCTTCTTGGCCCGCTTCTCCTCCTTGGCCTGGCTAGGCGAAGCTGGAGGCTGTGACGCAGGGGCGGGGGAGGCTTTGAGAGGAGACGAGTGAGGAACAGAAGGGATAGGAACCACGCTCTGGCGAGGGGCGGGGACAGGAGTCTCCTTAACCTTCTTCTGCTTCTTGCTGCTTGGAACGGGCGTGGAGGCAGACTTGGGAGTCGGTGTACCTGCTGTAGGGAAGGCGGGAGGCAGCACAGGAGTTTGCTTCTTCGCAGCCGCGGAGGCGGGTTCGGAGCCCAAATCAGGGCTGCCAGCGCGGTCTGTCTTCTGCTTCTTGGACTTGCTAACTGCCGATTTGGCCTCCTCTTGAAGTTGCTCGGTGACAGCCGCAGAATCGTCCTCAGAGGCTGCGAGCTTTCGCTTGTTCTTACGAGTGTCAGGGGTCTCCTTAGACTTGCGCTTCTTTTCCTTCTTGGAAGTTTTTGTTGACGGAACGGGGGCATCAGTCATGTCAACGTCCTGTTCAGCCGCGTCGTCGCCGGTGTTATCCATGGGCTCGTTGACTCCAATAGGTTGGTAGCGAGCCTTCAGGCCAGCGGGCTGAGCACGAGGGGCTGGCTTAGGAACAGGACCGACAGAGCTGCCGGCGCCAAGTTGTGTGATCTTCTTGACCTGCATCACTTGGTCGATTTGTTTAGGAGCTGCCATAGATGTTAGTAAGGTGCATGCTGGAGCGGAATGGTAATGCTTACTGGATCGGTATTGAGAACCATCGGAGGAGGGAATCATGATCTGGATGTTACCCTTGGGAGCAATACTCTCAAAGGAAACACCGTAGTCCTCGCCATCGTGAGAGAACAGCTTATCACTGGAGCGTGACTGGTTCATAGGAATCTCGAGGTTTTGGACAACTGAGATAGGCACATTGGAGGGGACAGTGAAGTACCAGAACTGCTTACCCTCGAGGTTGGCCTGGTTGCAGATCTCGGCAACATCCTGGCCATTTGTGCCATCATCGCCCTTGCGAAGGACAAAGTCGGGAGCAATGAAGTTGGGGACAGCGACCTGTCCCTGGCGGTCCTCAATGTGCATCGACTCGTCAACCATCTCATCGTCAGAATCTTCATCTTCGCTGGAAGAGCTGTCTGATTCGGGGGCTGCAGGCTTAGTGGCAGACTTTGTGACAGGCTCCGTAGTTTGCTCTTCCTCATCCTCGCTTTCCTCGCTAGAGCTATCAGATGTGGTCGTCGTGGTAGTAGTGGTAGTCTTGCCATTTACGGCAGGCTTGGCCTTGGTGTTGGCTTCGTCCTCACTCTCGTCTTCGCTAGAGGATTCGCTGCTGGATTCGGAGTCGTCCTTCTTCTCAGCGGACTTGGCGGCAGCCGGAGCTTCGTCTCCATCATCGCTATCACTGTCGCTTTCCGACTCAGAGCTGCTGGAAGTGCTGTCTGAGGCTTTCGCAGTGGTGCCGTTGGTCTTCGCTTTGGCCTTGTTGTCGTCAGACTCGGACTCGCTACTGGATTCGCTCGAAGACTCGGGCTTTGACTTGGCGGCGGCGGGCTTCTTCGCAGAAGCGTTCTTCTTGGACGCGTTTCGCTCATCGTCGCTGTCGGCGATCTCATCATCCTTGCTGCGGCGACGGGAAGCGGCAGCAGACTTGGCTGCAGGAACGGATTTTAGTTTGGTGAGAAAGTTGGCGGCTCCGTTATCGCTATCGCTATCGCTACCGCTTGACGAGTTGTCTTCGTCATCGTCATCATTGTTGTTGTTGAAAAGGGCGTTAGGATCGCTCGACTCTTTCTTGACCGTCGCAGCGCGGTTGGCAGGGCGGCGGTTGAACTGCGAATCGGCGGATAGGCCCTTCTTTGTGTTCTCGATGTGCTTACTCAAGGAGTGGACCTTGAAGGGTTCTTTGGGCGCCATCTTTGGCAGATTTGTGAGGAAGGTTTCTTGTGGTTGAGGGTGCAATTGGCGGGAGGAGGTTGCTCGGGGTGAAGTTGAAGTTGTTGGAAAATGAAATTTTGGGAGATGCCGCGCTAGTGGGGCAGCAGCCCACTAGCTGCAGAGACGCGCTCGTTCGTGTAAAAAATTGGTGGCAGGTACGCGGACCCTTATATCAACTTCACGACAGTGATACAAGAGGCTTGAAATAAAATTATAAGCTCTACTGTAGCGTATGAGCATAAGAACTGCCTTAGAGCGCTTGGTACCTTGTTGTATCTTCTAGAAATCCTATCAACATCGTCTGATCTGTATCGTGGTGGTAGTGAGGCTGGTAACTGCAGCTAGTGATTTTTTTCTATGCTTATCGATAAGACCCTGCATACATTCACCTGTCCTCACCTACCCGCGACATCCACCTCGAAAGTTTAATAGCCTTAAAGTGTTCGCGAGCATGGAATCTTGACTTTTGTTGGCATATACTGTTGGTTACTTACTTGATGTTATTGCCTCTCTTTGATGCATTGAAACTCCATATCAGCTAGCGAAAGTCTCCAAAGTTGAATTGTGAGCCGGTGATAATTCTCAGTCATGTCATCGCACAAGAAGAGAAGAATTGATGGTGTCGATGCGCCAAAGCGTGAGTAAACCTGGATGTATCCGGTCTCTCTATTCATGCTCTTTTCAACGTATAGAAACTTCACTAACACCATGCAGCTATGAGTGCACTTAGTGCTCTTGCCGCTCGACGAAGAGAAGCTGCCGCCTCTCCTACGCCAGCTACACAACAGTCTTCAGAAACTGATGAGAAGCCAATCGTCAGCAACACCAATTATTTTAGTCCACTTCAGAAGAGCAACAGTCAGAATGGAACTTCATCAACCCCTAAGAAGAGTGCAGTGAAGGCTCCTCGTCCGCAGCGCGGAACTGAATCACCCCGTCCTCACCCCAAAGCCTCCAGTTCAATAAGGTAAATTATCTACTACTTTCAACATTGACATAGCTCACAAGTATCCTAGTGGTACCACTGGTATCTCAACTGCTGAAGCTACAAGTGCACTTCAGAAAGTGATACAATATTCGTCATTTCACCTATCTAAGCAAAACCATCGAGTCAAGGCAGGAGGTGTTATGGAACTACGCTTATCAAACAGCGAGGTAGGTGGCATGTTCTGTCCTCTTGACTACAATATCTAACATTTAAAGCGATTCCTCATAATTGGAAGTTTTGGAGTGCGGATTATTCAAGGCGAGGTGACACTAGCTGGTGCTACTCTACGTCCCTCGGAAACCATCGAATGGGTTCATGCTCCCCATTGCCATGCAGTACCTGTGCTACGAACCACGGAAGACACACGACTAGAGCTTCATCCCGATCAAAATGCTCGAGGTTTACGTCAATTAGGACGTATATCTCCCTTGTTCAGGAAGATGTGGAACGAACCACCCGAGGGAGACTCAGCAAAGAAGGTCTCTAAAGAAGCCACCTTCCAGATTGTGAGTTTTTTTTTGCCTCTGGCCAGAGTATTTGCTTATGAGTATCCAGATCCATACCTCAGAAGATGCACCCAAGAAGTGTATCATCCAGGACCTGGTTTCCCCGCCCAGGTGGAATAAGAAGTTAGCTTCACTTATAACGACCAGTCGAAAGAAACCTTCTTTAACAACATTGGTCTGCGGCCCTAAATCGTCTGGAAAGTCAACATTTTCGCGACTGTTCTTGAACAGACTCTTGACAGATCAACCTCAAAGTCAGACGACACGCAGTGTTGTGGTCCTTGACCTCGATCCAGGCCAGCCAGAATATGCACCGGCTGGAACTTTGTCCCTCGTTGCTGTGACGAGGCCGAACTTGGGTACGCCATTCACACATCCTGGCCTACACAAGTCTGCTTTCAAAATCATTCGTTGTCACTCAATGGCTTCCGTAACACCAGCCTCGGACCCCGACCTTTACCTGGCGTGTGCGGCCGATTTGTTTGAGACATATTCTAAGAACTTTAACGGGGTCCCTCTCATTATCAATACTCCAGGATGGATTCTTGGGACTGGCTTAGATCTACTATCTGAACTGATCGAGAGGACAAAGCCAGAAGAAGTGCTGTATATGTCAGAAGAGGGACCCTCCGAAACAGTCGATGCATTGCGGACCGCAACAGACACGACGTTCACAGAACTACCATCCCAACAATCCGAGTTCATATCTAGAACGGCAGCCCACCTACGTGCGATGCAGACAATGTCCTACTTTCACTTACAAGAGGCGACACCAAAGAGCTCGGAATCGTCTGGCACACCCCCGCGATCGAAATGGAATGCGTCGCCCCTCTCTTTCAAATCGCCATTGCTTGTGCAATACTCATTAGCGAAACGCGGCGTCTTGGGCTTAATATCTTACGACTACCAATGTCCTCCAGAATTGTTAGCGGATACAGTTAACGGTCTGGTATTGGCGGCAGTGGAGATAGAGGATGCTAAAGCATTTTCTGGGTTCACACAAGAGAAAACATCGGCTGAGGTAGCTTCCGCCACTATGAAACGAGATTTGGAAGACAAGTGCGAACCTCCACAACTTGTATCAACAAGTCCGGAAGCCATACCGTTTATACCCAACTACAACGATGCCGCGCTGGACCCCAGGTATTCGAGGACCATCGGATTGGTACTTTTACGCGGAATCGACACGAAATCAAAGACATTACAATTGATTACTCCCATCCCTGTCGAAGAGTTCAAACGCATCAAATCACAAGGCAGGCATATTGTCCTGCTTCACGGCAAGTTTGATGCCCCGAGCTGGGCATATACAGAGGATCTTTATGAGAAAGCTGGCACCGATGACGGCAACGATACGATACTTCAAATTACGGACGAGGACACAGAGGATGATCAGTCAGATGCTGAGCCAGAAGAGGTAGACAGAGTCAGCGATTTGACGGAAGTCCCCTGGGTAGAGGTCTTGAAAGGAAACCAACGACGACCTGTCGGTTCTCGAGTTTGGAGGGTCCGAAGAGACTTAGGGCGCACCAATACAGGAGACTAGTCTAGTCCGCAACCCTGTTGGGACAAATCGGCGATGATGGTGGCTGCGGTCATCAAATTGCTGCCACTAGTGACCGTTAACCGCCAGCTTGAGAAGTGGGGGGCCCCGGCATTTGGCAACTATTGCCATGTGGCTATTTCGGCACTGGAGGGATATGACGATTTGGCTGAGACTTATTGGTCAGGGCTGGGATGAACAAGTCGAGCCTCGGTAGTGGCTCACAGAACCCCATTTTGAACATCCGTGTATTGAATTACCAAAACAGAGGAGGAAACAAGATGACCGGTCAAGGAAATGTGTAAGAGATTGACTTGTTGTGATGATGAGCTAGGATCCATGTTATTACTGACCCTTCACATGCATAACTAGCTGGTCCTCCAAAACGTCAATTTTCGGCCCTAGACGTTGACCTGATGTAACTCTGTGGTTCCGTTAGGGTTTCTAGAGAACGCGATAGTTGATAAGTCATATTTAGTCTTGTGACTCAAGTTGGGCTCTAATGCCCAGATCGTCACTCTTGGTAGAGAATCAATGCGGCTGATGAGCAGCGTGAGATGGTTACACAACGGACACGGAAACAAGCCAAAGTCAGGCCATTTGAGGAATTCTAGACCGCAATAGTAGAGCCTCTATGGGAGCAGAATTGATGCTATTCGCGACTGTGCAAGCAATTATCGCGCTTGTGGCATTCAAGATGAACAATTGTGCATGCCATTGTCAGCATCGTCATGGATTTATTGGCCGTGGCCGAGTCAACTAGCACCCACACAAGCTAAATTCCATGGTTTTCAGCCCATATGGTACGATACGGCATGAGTGAGCATGGTATTCTGTTCTACCATTTCATCGTGTGCCTGTTCCTGTGAGCACCTAGATATGCACCGACTTGCATAAGTTTACTCGTTCGCCCCGCTCATGACCTGAGCCGATAAATCTCGGGAATCGAGGGGTGCTTTTCGGGCGTGTTGGCTGTCAAGTATGGAACTTTTTGAAGGATTAAAGGTTGCGATATATGAGAATCCGGTGGGTTAACTTTGGAGAGTTATAACTCTTAACTCCAGGAAGCCCGCTCTTTCTCTTTCCATTTCTACGAGTCAACCTTTTAGAGGTAGGTTGAGCTTAGGGCGCTTTCCGTCTTGGCTTCGTACCTTCACTACTTCATGTCAACATTATACCAAAGGTGCTTGCCTACCAAAGGTCACCTATCAACGTTGCTCTTATGCCCGCGTATCTCCATTGCTATTCTCCTCCCTCTTTGCTCTTCTCTCCCAACAAGACACAATAACATCATGGTATTCTCCACCAAAAACCCTCTCGTATCTTGAGCTACGCGCTGCCAATCGAAAACGGTCGTCTGCATGCGTCTCAGCAAGACCAAAGGACGATATGGAGATCGCAATGTACCCTCGCTTTGACCTTCGGCCTCATCGCCTGGGTTTGTACACAGATACGGGGTTTTCTTATTTTCCGCTGAATATCAAGTGCGACTTTTCGAGACCATGGCGCCGACTAGGGATGCAGCAACCCAACGAGCTGCACCTGGGAAATGAGTTCGAATATCTGGCCCCTGCTTCATACAGTAGGGCTTGACCTTGAACACACATTTCACGAATCCTTCGGGGGGTCGGCTAGGGTCTCCGAAGTAACTGCAGTAGCCCGCTCGCGGATCCGCCATAGTACCAAGAATCGCCAGGCGCAGCTACGCATGCTTACACGGCGGCAGTGACCCCTACAATGGATGTCGTTCGATTCTACGACATGTTATGCGAGTTTACGGCACAGTAGCAACCTGTGACGCACGTAAAATGTCCCGGTAAGTTCGGACGAAGTCTAAGATGCTGCTCGTGGTGAAAGCTTGGGGCACCCGTTTGTTTGTTCGATGTCAAAAAGCATGCACTCACCTCACCGCCTGGCAGCCACGTGCGATAGTGCAGCTTTAGATCAGGCCGCTTGCAACGGCGCGCCGTTACTTGACATTAGCTCGAGCCCTGAGTCCAAACAAGACCCTTGTTGTTGCATGGAACCCTTCCACCACCATGACGTTCCAGCATTGGGCTCCAAAATTCTCACATCGGCCAACATCAACCACTGAGCGATAACCTGGATCGGTGGTGGAGAAGACCGTTGAACCCATCTCGTGGGATCGGAGCATACCCAGTGACGTGCATATGGATGGGTGGGCCGAAAGAACATTCTTGACCAGGCGGTTAGTTGTTAAGAAGAGGACAATGAGAAGCTGGTGAGCTTTACTATCAATAGATACGCTGCTATGAGAGACTACTAGCTAATACCTGATTATCTTGTAGCTTCTATCTTGCTGGGCTTCGCTCAGCTCCATATTGCCGGCCGGCAAGGATTCCTTCAACCACATGGGTGGGTAGCATTCCCCGCCCACTTCAAAGCTGCAACAACACAGACATACATGCGGATGAGCAACAACGACAGCAACGAAGCAGACGATCATGGGAGCCCAAGTGCGCCCAAAGCAGACAAGGATACAGTACGACACGTACCATGTCAAGAAAGTTCGTTTGCTAGGACTGCGAGTGGCTCAGAAGGAAAACAGTTGCTGCGGATTGGTGATTGGAACGCTCAGGCCGGGCAGTGTGGCGGGGACAGCGTCAATGAGCTAAGAGAGGGGCCAGAGACGGGGGTTTGAAGAAGTCGGAATGAGAGACAACAGTGGACCTGTGCAACAAAACGACACAATGGAACGGAGCTGAAAGCGATGGATGCATGCACGCATGCGATGGTTGGCGTGGGCGAAGCAGGGGCTCTTGGGGCTTTGCTTTTGATCATTGACACAGGATCATCTCCTGATGTCAGCGGAGGCCAACATGCTCAAGATTGATGCTTTATCAACGAAACAGCATAAGTCGGAGTCGCCATGGCTCGGTCAGAGCGATGTTTGCTTCGTCTAATACAGTGGTTCACTTACTACGGAGCAAAGGGGACCAACGAGAGGCGCTGAGGGTCTTGCAAGTCTTGGCTCGATGATGGCCATACCCGCTCAAGTCAGGCCATTGAGCTGAAGAAAACGTTGGCGATGCATGCCGCAAATGGGGCGTCACAATCACCAAGCAACGTCCATCTGGCAGTCTCACTTGATCGCCTCGCTTATCTCCGTTGGGCTCCTCTCGGGACCCATCCGCCATCGTCTCAACTAACCGCCAGAAACTCCTCGGCACGAAATTAGCAATGGAACCCCCCCAAACGATGCATCTCTTGTCTTCTTCCCGTGTGCCACCCACCACCCAACCCAATTGATCTGCAGGCGGGCAAATGTATCTTACCTTAGCAACAACGGTCAACCATCATTTTCCCCACTCGGAACTCATCGCCATGTTGTTTGCCTTTTCGTCGCCAGGCTTTACAGCCAGTCCTAGTTGCCTTGTTACTTGTTACCTTGTGTGGTAGCTGGTCGTTCTCGTATCAGTCAGTTCCGCGAAGCACTCTGCACCTACTACGGTACCGAAACTTCCACACCTATTCCATAATCAAAGGTTCTCCTTCACTTGTCAACTTCGAATCGGTACAAATCATCGGTTCTTAGTTGGCAGGCTCTATAATCTGCGTCATGCCAGAAGGGGCTCAAAGAAGGGAAGCCAGCTATCGATCCGCGTGCACAGAATGTGCTCGCCGCAAGCAGAAAGTAACCGACCCTCCACTTCACACACATCACTGGGAAATTTCCTGTGTTCGACCAGTCAAATATGCTCGAAACTCTGACCGTGTACCTAGTGCAATCGTGAATGGCCTTGCAGCGGATGCCAAAAGCGCAAGGTTGCTGATAAATGTCGCTTTAAGGACTCCAACCAGTCTGCTATTGAGAAGGCTCCATCGGATAGGCTCAAGAAGCATCGAATCAACAACAAATCCAGCCCTGACTCCGTAGAGTCTGAGTTTGATGATACTGGTAGCGATGGCATCGATGCTTTAGGCTATATGCCTTCTCACGTCCTTTTTGGTTTAACATCAAAACACGAGGTTTGTACACCCCTCGCATGCCCAACATTTCCATACTGGACCTAACAGATCTTTTCACCTGCAGACTGTCAAAACATCGTCGCGAGAGTTCGTCAAGGACCCCATAAGCTTTCCGCAGCTGGAGCGAGCGCTTCAAATCATCCCTTCCAGACCTTACACCGGTAGGCACCATTACAAACAACGACCGAGGCTTCCTAGCTAACTGCGGCTTCAGACATACTTGTCCAGAACTTTATTAACAACGTCAACTTCCACTACTACATTGTTTACCCGCCCGCTTTCTTGGAGCAGTATCAACAATGGTGGTCTGCACGAGCCGAGAACCGCCCTCTGAATGTCCAATGGACTTGTCTTCTTCTTACGGTCTGCGCATGTGCCTCGCAATACACCGATGTTGACTTGCAGAGAAAGCTCGAAGTTGGCCTTGATGATACCATCCAACGTATAACTGAGCAGTACCATGAAGCTGCTCGGGAGCTAGGAAGCGCCGTTCCCCTTGGTCACAGCCACCTTATCAACGTTCAACACCTCCTGCATTCGTGCTACTGGTTCAAATCCGAGGCTCGCTTCATTGAGTGCTGGCACGTCTTGAATTCGGCCGTTCGAGAGGCCCAAGAACTTTGTACGTTTTCATGCCACTGGACAATGCTTGTTAACAACTGGCTGACCTTATTTTTAGCCATCCACCAAGAGTCCAAGGCTGGCCAGTTATCGGAATTCGACTTGGAGATGAGACGGAGGGTCTGGTGCATTTTGGATACGTGGGACTGGTTAGTAAATTCCCAAGTTATATGCCCTGTTCTCCTCAGTATGGAACTGACGTTCGTATAGGCAACTCTCTACACTTTTGGGTAGGCCGATGATCATCGACCGAGCCGACTGCGATGCTGGCCTTCCGAGTCTCCGTCTAGAAGATTTCCAATACTCGCCCTTGACACACATGAAGATGCAGTCTAGCTTGATCCAGCAGGTTTTCAACAGATTCGGTCCTACCAAGAACATTGTAGCCCATGCAGATGTTCAGGAATATCAAGGCATCATTGAAGCTTGGATCAAGGCTTTCCCCCCACCGTTCGATGTTCACAACCCAGACAGATCTCTGGACACATCGTGCCCCTGGATCATCTTGCACAGACACCTCGTTCGCACTATGGCGTTCTCTATGCTCCTTCAACCTATTCGATCCTTCCTGACCAGGCCTTTTGCTATCCGGTCTTTAGAAGCAGAGCTACAGATCCGCAGTGACGGTATCAACTACTGCCTGGAGCTCATGGCATCTTTGCGTGAATTCTTCAATCATGTCTATCCTAGGGATGCCAAGTTCCATTTCGTTCTGTTTTGTATCTTTGATACGTCGACAGTTCTTTGCTCGGCTATTATTCACGACGAGCACCATTCGCTCCCCAGGCGGGACGATATTTACAAAGCTATTGACGGGGCACACGCTATGCTACAAAGCCTGCGTATGTTGACCAAATCAGCCAAAGCGTCTTACGGGATCCTCACCCGTATTATTCAACGTCTTCCTCGGACAACAACAACAACGCCCAATGCAATGAGTCAGAGCCCTGCAGCCCAAAGACCCCGGATATCTGAAGTTGCTGTATCGCCGCAAGGGGTGTCTCCTGAAAGCGTTTCGTATCAGCATAACTCTCCGCCCATGACTACTTTTTCACCTTCACCGGCGACTCTTCCCACTGCTGGGGCACCTTCTCCAGTATATTCTTTGGCCGGCGTTCCTACGATGAATAATGACCTGGTAGCCCCTGCGGTTTATGCTGCCCCTCCGCCATGCGTTGAGTGGCAGCCGCAGGCATACATGCGACACACAGCAAACTTTGTGACCACTGGGATTCCTCCCCAGGGTGCCGTCTTCGCCAACATCTCGGACGAGGAGCTTGGGGAATTGGCCAATCTCTGGAACTACCAGTCCCTTGATTTCAGTTTTATAGACACTTGAGCGTTCTTCTTACTGCGATTGGAATACGACCTGGGCAGCGGAAGTTCGTATAGAGCTTTCAAGGCTCGGATCACGATGGAATTCCACGTGCCGCATGAGAGTGGATGGTTCAGCATTGCATTGTAGGTGGTACCTATTAGCTGGGCTCGATGACACGTTTTTTGTTTGGGGAATGAAGCAGGAGCCTATGGGATAACGTCGTACTAGAAGTAAGCAGACCAGGTGAGATGGGCGTCAAAAGGTGGATTGACAGGCCCAGATTACGAGCAACGCCGCGAAACGAACATCAAAAGCAATGAGCTACGAGGCACATGAGAAAAGCGGGCGTTAATAGACTGATAGAAGGGTTTCTTAACCTTCCAAAACACTATTGGAAGACAAGAAAGGGGACAACCCCTTTCCTAATATTGGACACGCGAAGAGCGTAGACCATTTACCAGCATCAGCGTGTGCCATTCCTTTCCCTGAAGGTGCAACCATGGGATGTCAAAGAACGAACAGGAAGGTTCATTTCCACCATACTGTTTTTATTATTAATGCATTTCTCTATCCAGGGCAACCCATACATCCAATAAAGCCAATCCAACAAATCGTCCAGAAGAAAAAGAAAAGCAAAAAAAAGAGCCGTAACATGCTGTCGTATATGAAAGAGGCCGTCTAAAATGACAAATGATCATACCCATGTCCCCTCATGGAACTTTCGACGAAACGCTGATGGTGAAACCAAGGCACTGGCTGTCTGCGTAAGCAAAACCAATGAAGGGGTGTCCTTGATAGCTCTTTAATTCGACAGAGCGTCGAGGGCCAACCAAAATGGCAATTGGCTTCAGGAAGCCTCAGGATCGTCCCGTGTCATGGATGTATCAACAAACACGGGGCTTAGATCTTGGAAGGTTGTCTGATGTGATTGGCCAAAATGATGCCTGAGCAATAGGGCAGCCCACAACAAGCCATAATAAATGCCCAACCCCTCGCGTCGATATTAGTCAGTCTGTCTTTGTTCAACTTTGTCCCTCATCTTGATTCTCATCCTTTTCATCAAACAGTCGTCATCTTATTTCATCATGGAACTTTCTTTCTGGCTCCCATGCTTTCGCACTTTCCGTCGCCAGCGACTGAAAAGGTTCCAGTTCGCCATGCCATCCTCGGCAATGGCATCCTCATTACATCCTTGCCAACGGGAATACAATGCAGTGTTGGGCGGAGCATCAAAAGGGATCAGCCATTCTGCTGGATCACCCGTTGCGACACTCTCCGGGTCCGAATCCAAACAATAGCATATTTTATGCCTTTCATTTGTCGTCCACATGCATCTGGCATCGCTTCATCCACGATGAGCGGCCTGTTGGGTCTCTATGACGACCAGGAAATAACAACGAAAAAGAAGTTGAACTCCCCCGGACATGGAATAAGAAAAGAAGACACGAAGAAAGAGATACATGAAGCAAGGATGAGACGAAATTAAAAAGAGAACGAGCCTCTTTGAACTGAACAACGAAGAAAAATACTGAGACGGGTATTATATATACACATATATGAGAAAAGGTAGGCTATATGCTTCAACTCCTCATTGCTTCTGATCAACAGAAACAGTTGTGTCATAACGCACTTGCAATGATACCAGTTGGAGCTTTGTCTAGCGACATTGCTGGGCGTCAACTCATGCCGCATGGAAACGCCGAAAACAGTTAAAACCGAGCCACATTACCGATATTGGGCTATGCATCTTCGCATATGCTTTATCAAACCGAGGACAGGGAGAGAAAGAGAAAACAAAAAGAAAGGAAGAAAAATGAGAGAATATCCAATGAGATCGAACCAACCTACCATCCAGGATTGTGCCGGGAAAAGGTACTGATTGATACGGCTGAGCCGAAATCAACAGTCGATCTTCTGTCACTGGCGGTTGTAGACAAAACACTTGGTACAGAGTCAACTAACAAACCAGTTATCGACCATGACCGAACTTCGAACCGACGCCGAGCAAGAGCGACGAGGCGGCATCGTGATGACCGCCATACGCTACGCTCGATTGTTGAGTTGGTTCTCGGTAGGTGGCCATGTCCGCAGCCAGACTTGCGACGTTCTGATCATGGCTTCGCCCGCTACCAGTGTTGGGAGCACTGGCACCACGAGACTGGATGCGAGCAGTGACGTTATCAGGAGGGTACGCGGCCGTACGGTTATGCGACATAATTTGAGGCTCTGCCGGGCGAGTCTCTGTCGTGATGCTATCATCGTCACAACTGTTAGCGGCGTACACATTTACCCACTTTCGAACAATGCCCGACCCGAGTGCTTCCTGAAGGAACAAGACAACCTACCCCACGGCCGAGCCCTGTTGGGGGTCGATAGAAGACATCTTTACGGTCTTGTAATAATGAGCAACGATCGAGTATCGAGCGCGCAAGGTCCGAGGAGGTCGATAAGGTGATCGCCACGACGACGACGACGACGACGGCGGCGGCGGTGGTGGTGGTGATGGTGGTGATAGTGATAATGATGGACGAGCGCCAGCGGGACCGACGGCCAAGACGACGTTTGCGGACGACCGACACGAACGATAATAATATTGAATGATTAAGGAGTGATCCAAGTAGCATCAAGCCAAATGGTGATCCAGCACAAGAGGACTCTTGGTTTCTGTGAAGGAAGAGGAGGAAGAAGTGGGAGAGGAAGAAGAGCAAGAAGGGCAGAGAGCGCGGCGGTGGGGGACGACTGCGCTGGCTAGCACGAACGTTGAGCAGTTGCGACTTTGTCGTCGATGTTTGAGTACAGGCAGGTGCTAAGCGAACAGAGTGAAGTAATATGGAAGGTTTATAGCAAGAATAAGAAGAAGAAGAGGCAAGTGGTGATGGCAAGGTAAGAGCAAAGAACAAGAGGGGACGACGAAGTTTATAGATACGGTCAACGGGCACGTTAGAATCAAGCTACCAGCGTAAAAGCAAAGGCACGAAAGTAAAGTAAGGTAGGCCCCAACAACGAGCGGCGGTATGTGGAGGATGACAGGGTCGAAGTAAACGGTAGGTGGAGGGGGCAAGCCAAGACAAGACAGGGTAGGAAAGTAAAGGTAGGTAAGGTAAGGTAAGGGCCAGCCAGGGTCAGGCACAAGTTGAGAGGTACAGTCCATGCTGGGAAACGGAAGTGACGTGCTGTCTTGGAACCAAAGAGCTGGGCTGGGGCCCTTCACTTATTGCCATGCACTTCGGTGTCGCCCCATCGGCTTCTCCCAAATTCGACTCTTTTTTTGCGTGACCCTTTGCCGTTCGTACCTGGCCAAAACGTTTGGCTATGGACGGCCATTGAAAGACTGGTTTGGTACTGGATGCGCGCTGGATGCGCATACACCCCCCAGAACGAGCAGCGGACCAGACCAGACCAGCCCAGCCCAGCTTAAATCGAGGCGGACGAGACACAACCAAATCTTCCGTACCGTACGCGAGTGGCCCCCCAGGGACATGGAAGGATTCCAGGTTGGACAGAAATCATTCAGAGATGGTACTAAGCTCTACTGACATACCTGGCCGGTCCCGTCCTGTCATGCTGGTACTACCTTTTTTTCATTTTTGTCTTATCCCTCCATGCCCAGACACTCCTCGTCCGCTATGGTACCCCGCAGCATCCACTGACGTGCCGGACCTGATGGATTCGTTTTTTTTCGGCGGGGTGCCAGGGGTGCTTTAACGACAGGTACGTAACGGGGGGGTGGAAGGGCTCGTAGAAAGAAAGACGACGACCGACCTACATAGGTACAGTCCCCGTTATGCCAGGAAAGACGTCCACTCCCGTTCGCTGGTCCGGCTCAGCCATTAAGAACCAATGAATGCACTTAAAGTACCTAGGTCTCCGTGTCTCATGTACCGTACAATTGCTAATCAGCCAAATTGACGTAGACCGTGACGATAGCGTCAGGGTATATTTTCGTCCTTATAATACGTAAGCTTTGATCTCATGGTCTGTAATGACATCTTCTGTGGCTAGAGAACATGAGAAAGAAACGACAATTGCGACTACTGCACAAAGTGCACATGCTCACAGCTGAACATGGAGTCCATCGTGTTGTGCATGTTGATAACAGGCGGCCATTGCAACCACCGCAAAACCGGAAGCATAGGTAGGTAGATACTATAGTTTGTTAACACTGGGGTTGCGCTTTTTGGAAATGCCAATGTCGGCAACCACTTTTTTTTTTTACCTTTCATTAACGATAAACGAAAGACGGTCCTTAGATGCTTGGTGATCATCACGGGCTTGGCTTGTTGTAGTTTAGCGGTAGGTTGCCTTGACGTGCTGTCTGCCAAGTCGCCTGGTCCCTGGTTCGCCTAGGCGAGATCTGAGCCGCTACCATGTTCTGGAGAAAACGGCCAGCCCAGGAAATCAAACACACGCCCCCCTTTGTGGCTTATGTACAAGGCTGATTGATTTCCACTCCTATGCAGTACACAGAGCTGTGACATTCGGACAGGTCCTGTAGCGCACATCTGTTTAATCATGGACACTGACATATCAAGATGTTACAAGAACGGGACAAGAAGAATTGACCCCAGACCCTCGATACGGCGGCAATCACTGCAATCTTCACCCGCCAAGGTCCCGTTTTGCAAAGCGGTTGAAACAGACTCGAGGCCCGCTTTTCAGAAGGCACATGGACCCAGCTGTCAAATCAATGGCTTCGGACACGGCCGGTGGAGCTACGTGCCTAGCTCTCCATAGCTGATCAACGAAACGGAATCGACATCATCGCAATGGGAAGAGCAGGTCAAACATTAGGAACCGCTCGTTGTCAGTTTGTGAGTTCGGTTACACCAGCGGTTCTGTGACAGAACCGCAGAATGCGCATCATCCAGTGGGGCAGTACATGACCGAGTAAGAGAGCAGCAAGTGTCGTGCTCTTGGCAGGACATTTTTTCTTTTCCCCTTCTTCACAAGACCGTAGCGGCGGTGAATTGATCAATACTCGCAAGGGGGTGTGGGGTTAGAGGGCCGATGACCGAGAAAAAGAAAGAAAAGAAAAAGAGAAAAGAGGAAAAGGATGAAAGAAACTGAGAAAACATACAGAGGCTTCCGGCCGGAACGTGGAAGATGGGTGCCGGCGCTTAGCAGCGAACCTGGAAAGCGGAGCACCGATCAACATCAAGCCTGTCATATCCCATCGCGAACTTGCATCGTGGCCCAGGATCGTGAATGAGGGCCGTGAGGTAGGTCTGAAATCCGAAATGGATTTAAGATGCCGAACATCTGGTGGCTTGATCCGTCAGGACAAGGAAAGTCCGCCGCAATGCCGGGAGGTATGCTTCACGGATCACTCCCCGTTGCAGGGCGTTCAGCGGGCCACGGCTCATGTCTAAGGGCGGGCGGGCGTCGAGGGTGATTCTCTCAACGCTCAGCCTCACATTGAGACAAGTGGCTTGTAAAATACTGTACAGCGACTGCAAAGCCACACTAGATTGGGATCTCAAAACACTCAACACCATCTTCCAAATACCAACAGGGGCCCGCTGACGGTATCGCCGCCGGGCGCCCTGTGAACTGAGCTCTTCCCCAGCACGGACTGTTGTCGATAGGGACCATGGGGTGTGAGTGGGTACAGAGCACATCTGTGTTGTGACTGATGAGGTGTCCGCGGTGAATTGAGTGTTTCCAACTGTGTGCGGTAACCAGCGAGCGCAAATTGATGCTTTGTGAGGATGTGGAAAATAAAGGTGGGTGTGCAAGCTAGGCCCTACGACGTCGAGGGAGCACATCCCCGGAGGCCCACAGCACAGGCCCACAGCACAGGTCCGTAGCGCATCTCAGTACAAGTGTCCGCTCCGGTCGGCTTGATCATCAGCCTGTCGTTGCGCTGGCTTCAGAGGGGTGAGTAAAAAAACTGAAAGCTCGGGGATTAAGAGGAGAGCTGCCGATCAGAAGCTTGGAGCTTGAGGAGTTTGGATGAAAGCCACAACATCACATTGGGGAAGGTGGCCCAGAGCCGGGCTGTGTGCTGCCAAGCACGGAACGGCATTTGTGCTGGGCGCTCGCTGTGCGAAATTATCCATGCCCAGCCTCAACCGCTGTATGTGTGTGTATGTATGTGTACAGTAGCTTGTCGCGCGTGTGTGTATGTGTGTTTGGGTATGAAAGAAACAGAGCAGATGAGGTCACGGCGAAAGCGTGGTTTGCGACAGGGGGATAGTGATTCGTCGGTACAAGGGTCGATAGAGAGGGACAACCGGCGCGGACGCGGACGCGGACGCCAGGACGAGCGAGGGTCGATGCAGACGCCAGGACGAGCGAGGGTCGACGCAGACGCCAGGACGAGCGAGGGTAGACTGGTGGGCTGTGCCAGGGATAGAACTTTGGGATTCATTCTGGAAACGGGGTTTGCAATGGCGGGCACTAGGGCAGCTCGACTCTCACTTTGACTGGGAAAGTCTATTTTTTCCTTGGGGTCCGCGTCGGCGTCGAGGGAAGGATCTGGGGTGGAGGGGTGTGTCCGTTAGATTGTTTAATGCGACGGGAGAGGATGAGCTTGTGAGCAGTGGCTGATTATCAGAAGACATGACAGTTGACGCACTCTGAAAAGAATCCTGAAACCAGTTCCATGTGTGTGTAAGTAGCTCGTATTAGACACGCTCAGGGTACGATGAACAATCCCCGTCGCATACCGTTCATACTTCATACTACAGACTGCCCTGTGAAGGGCGGACTGCCCTACCAGCCCTATCTTCCAGAAAGATCATGCTAACCTAAGTTGGCTTACTCGAGCCCGAAACGCTCGGAAGTCAGGGATTGTCTCGGTTGAGCTCCAGATAACGGCCACTTTGAAGAATCAGTCGCCTGAACAGTTCGGTCCAAACATCGAAACAAGGGTGTTTGTGGTAGACACGGTAGACTCGTCGTATCCCAGTCATTGTCATTCATTGTTGGACTCACAATAACTCAGAGGCGGTGAACAAAACGCAGCCCGGTCTGCTGGCGCCAATGACGATCATGGGCCCACGCAACGCAGGTACAGTGCTGTACTCCATAGTCCTAGTGGAGATTTTTCGCTCCGCGGAATCTGGAATTGGATGCTTTGCAGCCCATCTGCATTGCCTACAGTAGCGCTGTCCTGCTCAAGGACTTACACACCCCGGTAGCCCGGGCATTGCCCATTATCTCCACGGTCCGGCAAAATGGTGGCTGCCGGGACCTGCCCCGAGGAAAGATGAAGCCGCGCCGACCGAATCGGCTCCTTGCAGGCAATTTGGGGCGGTTTCAGCACTATGCGAATGCAGACGGATGCAGACGCATGTCTATCCATATCCATGGGACGATAAAGTAGTTGTCCCATTTGAGTAACCTACCTATACCGACGTGAAGGGTGCAGCTAAGACACCTACCGCTACAGAGCCAAGAAGATTCCGATGACAAAGTCGTAGACCAAGTGTCATTGAAGCTTTGACTCTTCTCGCCTCCATCTACCGCCAGCTTTGTCCGGTTGATGATTCTAGCTCGTTGAAAATGAGGCCCCCCATTCAAGCTGCCACGGTTGCATAGCTACGCTTTGACATAGAACCCCACCAAGACGTAGCAATACTACCGTAGCAATCTCCCCTATCTCTCCCCGATCTCTCTCCGGGCTCGCGTCAACGCAGCCGAACCTGGACAACGATGGCTGAGGAGGATTGATCGTACCGACTCCGCGCCCAGCTGACCATCACGTACCTATGCAAGTGCCCCTGACCGACATTAGCCGCGAACAATGGTGTTGGATGCATGAAGCTCTAGAGTTCCTGGCATTGGCCAGTGTAAGCCGATAATCGAGCTGTAGGGGAGTAAAAACCTGAGATGACCTGGGATGACCTGGGTTGCTAGGGACAAGAGCCGAGTTGGATCATCCTTGTAATCACACAGACGGCGCCACACAAAAAGAAGCATCGGCGAATGTTCTCCCTTGTTACCGCACGGCCACGAGAGCCGCACTGGGAATACCAGAGGGCGGGCTGTGCACCTGTTACTGCCCTGTGCTGTTGCGCTATCGAACGGAATGTTGTTGGTACAGATCTAGCCACCGAGTCAGTGAGTGTTTGTTTTTCTGGTCAGAGCCTAGCGATTCGTTTCGTTTTGTTATTAGGTAGTATCGGATTGAAACATGACCAGACATTTTGGTGATCGTAAGGCACATCTCGCAAACAGAACATATTTGATGATTAGACGAGGTGATGCTAAGTCTATACGATGATATATACCAAAACCCAATCTATAGAAAGACAACACCTGAAACGCCGTGAATCCATGTCTCGTGTACTCCATGATCCTCTTGTCGTGTCTTAGAGATCTAACATCATAACTAGTCGTCCATCATATCAGGGGAATCATAAGCTAGAATCCTTAGCGAGAGTTTGTTGCTCAGCTAGCAGAGTCTAAGGTAATTAGCGTTGGCCCCGTTTGCTAACGGAGGCGGAAGGGTCCGAGAGCGTACCGGTAAACTGGGACCCGATACCTGCCAAGTTGCCGTGGTGGGGCTGCAGTTGGCCGGCTGGATCGCGGAAGCTCACACTGTCCTGCACGTAGCTACCGGGCGCATATGAGGGGTTCTGGAGCCGTGAGGAAACCGGCGCATAAGGCTCGTTGAGAAAACTGGACATGATGAATTGCTGGGCTTCGGCTGTGGATTGACTTTATGATGTTTGTGTCAGATCCCGTTGGAGATTCTAAAAGCAACTACATAGAGCAGACATACACATTGATAGTATATAGTGAACCATTCGACTTGGCTGATCCTTGAGTAGCTTTTGTTGAAGAAGTCGGCATGGTCACGCTTGGTAGTGAATTCAGGTCCAAATTGTCTCGCGGGTAGTGTGGCTAGAGATATGATGGGTGGTGAATCTTTCCATGGAGTTGAGCGATGCCAAATGAAGATAGAGTCTATGAAGTTCTTTGAGAAGGTGAGGTAAAATCGAGAGATGTAGTATGAGTAGGCTATCACCATGAAATTGTCGACTCCAGAAGCGGCCCTCGACCTTTTATAATCCAAGGACCTTTCAGCAGAGCACTTTGAACAAACTAGGTACCTACTTGAGGGCTACCTCCCTCCGCCGGCCAGGGCAACAGACGCGTAGGCTGGAATACCGCCCGACGTCACGCAGCCCCTGGTCAATAAGTGGCTTTCTGCTTGGGGGCGGGCTGAAACGGGGCTCGCAGCGTGAGGAACCACCTCAAGAGGACCCCTGTAGGTCTGTCATCTTGTCCGTGTGCGACAATGCGGCACTGGACATATTAGCTGCGGGCTGAGAACTGGGGGAGATGGCCAAGGCTATGTATAGCGCTCCCTGTATAAGCCTTAGTTGTGCGCCATCCGGCGGGCCATCGTCCAGCTTAAAGCCATGCATGCATCCATTTACGGATACGTTGATGATTTACAAGACCTCGTGGTCTTTAGAGTGCTTAGATATTCGGGATTAAAACTGGTCGATCGTTTGGGGTTGCGTTGAGTCAAGCCCATCCTAGCCTGGCGCCTGGGACTCAGAGTACAGTCCTAGATGACCAAAGTCCAGCGTGCAGGGCTACTGGGTGGGTTGTGGTTTGATCGTCCTTCGAACTGCAGAAGAACGTGGATTGCATCCATATGACGGCGCTGATGATACACACCGGCCTACGGATACCGTATTTAGTAAAGGGCTGAACAGGCGAGAGCCGAGTGACTGGGTTCAGAGTTGCGTTGACTGCCCCAGTTTTGGAGACAAACCTGGGGCCTGAACATTGTTAGACAAGGGCTGTATGTTGTCGACAGTGTTGGAGAGCGGGGAAGTCGAGGAATCTCCCAATGGTCAGTTTCTGTGCAATTTGATGTAATCATTGGAGAAACCAAACCCAGGCGCAAATACACGCCGTGTAACAGTGGCCGCACTTCTCTGATTGGATCCTTGAAGAGGGGAAGATTGGAGGAGAGGAGGTTGCAGCGAGCAAGACCAATGGAACTTTGGATGGAAAGGTGTGGTATTCCTTGACAAGGGTAATGAGGCTTCGAGAAGGTCTTGTCCAAGCCAGGTTCCAAGCCGTCATCTGCACCTTGATACATAGCTGTATCATAGCTTCTCACCTTGCTCAGCCAAGTGCAACATGCATCGCAATGGTGACTCAGGGTTCGTTCCTACAGGGCCACAGAGATAACGACAGGCACTTGCGCGAGGCCACAGCCAATCCCAGAGGAACGCCCTGCTGATCTTGTGAGATATGTGCAGGGGTCTTATGCATGGAAGGTTTCCAGAAGGACACGTAATAGGAATGCTTCTAGAAGGCTGCGAATCGTCGATCAGCACTTGTGAGAGTGTTGCTTACATGCAAGCAAGGGCACCCCTTGCAAGCTGGATCTCTTCACCTGACCCTGAATCTGCACCTCCATGTTCATATCCACGACTAACAGAGTCTGACGTCCATATAGATAACGCAAGAGACGCAGGGAGACCAATATTTAGCTGCACGGGTGCATTGATCGCATATTGCTCAGTTGACAGTGCATTGCAATACAATTCGACACTTCCCATCAATGACCTCGTCATCTGAAGCATTTGCACATTGGCAAGGCGATAGGCGCTCATCGGAGGGGCCAGCCACTAATAAATCCAGGTCTTTCCAGCTTCCACAGTATCTGTTACATCGCCTGTTGCATGTGCTCACTGTGCCGTCATCACTTTACGCTTATCGTCTAAGCCGTTTTGTCCTTAAGCATTCCGTCAGATGTGAAGGATGACGCTGCGAGGCTTGTGCCACATTCTAGAAGCGGAATGGAAGCTTCTTCACGTGTCACAGTATCCCCTTAACTTCTTTGTCTTGTTTGTTTGTTGAAGTAACTACTTGCAATCTGCCTTGTCTAACCTTAGTCGAGTACAAAGAAAGCCTTGGGGATCGTCAATTGCGCATTGCCTGAAACCTCGGTGAATGTCAAGTACCTACTCGAGTACTTGGCCCTTCATCTGTATTGGGAATCTTTGGTCAAGTTGAAGCCTACAAGTACTTCGACTGCATGTACCAGGCTCTGTATGCGACATGCAGATCCCGATATCATTTACATGCTAGGATGCTTTAGTGATACAGCGGACCTAAGATCTTCATGATTACTTTGCCGATAAACCCCAACCCCATGTCTCGGCCAACTCGACTCTGCAGAAGCCACTCAGACACTTGTACATAACCTCCTTCCTATCCCCAACTTGGAGGCTTCATGTTTCAGCCCACCCGCACCCGCATGACAGCAGAGCTATCATCACTTATCAAGCTTATACCAGGCTCTATGATCTGGAGTCTATATAGAGACTTGGCGCATGTTGTTGGGAGTTTACATGATGAGCTTGGAGGCTTTCTCGGTGTGAGCGGCATCGCCCGATCAAGTTGGTGGCATGTTGACTTCCAGTCACTCATACTGGTGCCTGCTGTTTCGATGAAAGCCGTAGTAGATACCGGTGAAGAATATCTTGGCATCAACTAAATGGGATTGCATCAATTGTAAGCATAATGCGTCCAGGTAATGGTAATGGTACAGTCTAGATCGAGCGATACTGCAAGCCACACAACAGTCATCGTTGAGCGCGAGCAGCTAGGTCGTGCGGATGGACTTTGCGAACGACCAAACTGCAAAGACCATACTAGAGAGGCGACATATTATTGCCAAATGATCAAATACAATGGAGTCTTACGACAGCATCGGGCTCGCCCAGGCCGGTTCTCAGGGCGGTACTTCAATATGATAATCACCACACCACATACACCAAACAGAGAAGACAATATTCTGATAGCATGCAACAATGAAGAATAAGAGCATGGCGGTAATTGTATACTGCCATAGCTTCAAACAGTAATATGCGACCGCTGTACCTGACTCGACGGAAGTCTAAGCGGACAGCATTGAACGGGCTGTATTATCACTAGGTAGTAGAGTGTGATAGTGTCGACTTCAACCAAGACTCGTAAGTCTCGTCTGAGTTTAGTCAGGGTTGGCACTTTATATCAATGACTTCGATTGACTTCTTGGCTTTGGGGGTCACAGATATAGCAGGAGAGTAGTGACTGTTGCTTGGGTTTCGCTCAACCAAGCAAGCATGATGTTACTCGCTTTTTTAGGAACGCCCTCTTTGATAAATACCTTCTCCACCTGATATCTCGCCTCATAAAGCAAATTCACGGTTTATATCGGTTAAGGAGACCAACAAAAGTGGCTTTGAAGTCGGCTTAGCTTGTTCTCGGTGCCTTCAGCAGTTACACAGGGACAAAATCCAGCGCTTACGGAGGGTCACATTCCTTTGAGAGATATGCAAAACGCCATTTGTAGCAATCTAGCAAAAAACGCACCTGTACCTCTCTGTTGCTGTCCCTAAACCCAGTCTAAACTCGTCCCTAGGTATGCTATAACTGTCGGCGCTGTCACTAGACCGAGAAGAACAAGTCTTTTCGACGTAAAATAAAGAGAACAACACATGTGGCTTAGTCCAGTCAGAATATCTCTTATGGAAAGGACAAACTGGAAAGCCTGCCTGCGATGTTGCCGCCCAAGGTCTTCACAACGCCCGACAGTCTCAGACACACAGAGCCCGTGAACTTCATGAATGCCTATACCAATGAGTTTGATGCATAAAAGCTTTGAAAAGCTCAGCAAGCCTCACGAAGCGTTATGAGAAAGTGAAGCAGACCCTTCAGAGACTGCGTCTTCAACCAGGCCCTCACCTCAGTCACGAGGGAGCTGCTCGCCCTGGGCCCGTCGCAATACGTGATAGAACTTAGATAAGTTCTAATGAGAGGTGAATCTGTCGCTCAAGGTTATAGCGAAGTAAGGACCGCTAACGATTTGGGCCAAACTTGACCGAAGCTGAAACGGCGTCAGACGAAGGGGACGCTGTCTGGATCTCTATACTCGTATACTCGAGCACCGCCTCCAGATTTCGCCTTGAACTAAGGCCCTTAGTAGCTAGCATCTTTATATAAGAGCCATCGACGTTGGGATAGGTAACTTCTCAGTCGTTTTCGAGAGGCACATGCAGCTAACCTGGATGAATAGGCGCTGTAGGTGCCAGATCTTCGAGTGACCAGAGACGCATAGCAAAATAATGACGATTTAGATTCAAGTGCCCGCCTTTCGAAACCCTTTCAAATCTTCGATAGATACATAGTAAAATACCGTGGTCAATACGAGAGAAACTTAGAAACTTGTGGTAACTCAAGTTAAGGGCTCAAGGGTATTCGTTATTGTCCGAGGATTGGTGTACCTTCTAAACGTATAAGTAGAACGGGCTTACTAGAAGGACCGTTGATAGTGGTAGAATAAGTTGCAATACTATACGTGAGTGTTATCTGACTTGATTAGATGCTATATGGTCGTCGATTTATCCCGAATTTCTCGCTACCTAAGCGTCTTTCCCAAAGTAACTCTAACATCCTTACATCTAATCCATAGATAACTATCTATCCGAGGGTGCTGAATTTCACAGACATGCTTTAAATATCGTAAATAATACCGTATTTCATAATTTAAGCATAATACTTTATGCCCATACTCTAATGTATAGATATCATGTCCAGGACTCGATCTGAGATCTTGACATAAAACGTGGGGCAAGGCAGGTTTCCCAAAGACTTCTATGCCAGGATAATATCAAAAGGTTCCCATGACTAGAGACAACAACGGTTTGTATCTCAACTTGATAACTACTTAGTGTTAATGCAACTGTGATATAGTAATCAGAGTAGAAACTAGAAATTCATACATAAATGCACTCCCTATGCCCCAAGTTAAGAGTCCGTGATACTCTCAAAAAACATATAGATAAAAAATGATTGCCTTATTTCCTTGGCGAGGCTTCTATTTGAAAACATCTTATACAAACATGTCCCTCTTATACTCAAACAAATGTTCCTGTTTTCAAACAATGGTACGCCTGATTCTGTTATAAGCTCCTCTTTGGCTTCTAATGTTCTTTAGCACCCTCATAGTGCGTCTGTCGTGAAAGTGGAGAGTCACTGTTTGCCTCTCAAATTTGCGGATGATCTGGATGCGCCGTCCGCATATGTCGATCAAAATTGTCTTTCCGCGAGTACACATGGCCAGACATGGCCTTACGGCATCCTTCTACCTTGCATTGGTAGCCCTCGCCCTTGCGATGCGTACGCATGTGCCTGGTTAGGTCTTTCTGGGTAGCAAATGCCTTGTCACATCCGGAGAAGAGACATGAAAAGTACTTGATGTGGTACTTTTGATGTTTCCTGCATGAGGGGTTAGTGGTCATGAGTCGAGATAGACAGTTGATTTAAGCTTACGCGAGATCAGATGGACGTCGGAACGCTTTGCCGCATTGACATCGATTTTGGTCACCACTTTCAGTCGGACTCATCCAACCGTAGGAGTCGTCTTGTAAGTTGGGCGGGCTAGAAGTGGCGACTGAAGATGAGGATGGTGGTGCGCCACTGTGTTCCTGAGACTGCCACATGTGTTGATGATCGTCAGATTGCTGAGACTCTGTGTAATCCCCTAGTCTGTAAGGGTAGCCAGAGTTTGAGCTTGATTGGCTGGCATAGTAGTTACCGAAGGCGTGGTAGCGAGGATCTGACGAGGTTTGTTCGTGGTAGTAGCCCGATGAAGATGAGCCGGGCCATGCTTGGTAGCGAGAGTCTGAGTCTGAGTCTGAGTGGCGAAGTTGATCCGCAGATAGTTGGTTGTGGTTGTGGTTGTAAAAGGTCATCTCGGAGAATAGAATGCTTGTGGATGGTAGTAGTGCTGTGTCGATCTGTTGTCGGTATCCGGAAGAGGGTAGACAGAAGCAATTAAATTCGCCATCTCTACACAATTCATGCCCAGCCTGAAGCCTCGACTTACGAGATTGGGCAGGGAGACAACTATCTCATCGTCAATTCCTTCTACGACTGCCCATGCATCATCAGCCTTTCGTAGGGCTCTGGAATCTAAGCAAGCCAGCATGATGGTCTGCAGGGGCACCAACGCATAGGCGTAGGCACAAGCATCGGGACCCAGTCGACCCAGGAGCGGCCCGCTAAAGTGACCTGCTTACGATTGATGAGAGATCCTGTAGGCCAAAGACCAAACATGAGGCTTTGGGAGAGGCCCACGTCAGAGGGTCGGAGTTGGGAGGGGCGGCTAGCTGCAAGTGATGCCCAACGCAATACGACACGTCGACCAAAAAAGGCCAATTGCAGTAAGACGCCCAAAAACCCAACCGTCACTTGGGGCCAATAATAAAAGGTAAGCCTCGCTTCTTTTGGTTTTCGATACAGTAGCTGAGTTGCATCCACGCCAGTTTCAGCTTAGGCACGATTGATCTCATGAGAATCGGATTCACTGGGCATCGATAGTGACAAGTGTGGGTTGGGAGATGGCCCTATATGCATCTGTCCCGCCAGGCATCATGGTGATTCTGTCCACGTGGACTGTTTTTGTAAATCGGCAATGTTGGGTGCCGGTTTCGAGAGAATCATCGTCACTTCGGCTCACTGTCAATACAACACGACACAGCACAGCACAGATCAATGCGGCCCTTGATATTAGGCCTTGTAACACCACGAGACAATTACCACATCCCGATGGAATTCGCTTAATAGGCTAAAGTGATCTGTTATATGTCGATCATGTTCGGGATCGAATCGGTTAACGAGATGGGGTGACGTATGCCTCGGCATATGTCATCTAACTCTTTGCGTGTTGTAGGCCCACTTGACATCAAGTCATTAGGAACAGCACAAGAGGTGATAATCAAAACAGATCGTCCTTGAAGGATTCAATCCTCAATCCTTTGGTTAGGAATTTGTTTCCATCTCTACAATCAGTTTCGAAGTCGTAAAAATCTAATTTGATATTCAAACTTCTCCTAAAATAGCCAAGTATATTAATATATCGCGTAATGACCAGGGACAACAAAGCCTCCTAATATAAGTGTGCTTTAGCGAAGACGGTTAGATTTTATAATAAGACTCGGGATATTCTTTCACATCGAGATAGATAACCCTATCAGCATGGGAGTGGTCTGATCATCCTACCGCTTCGCACTCTGGACTTGACAGCCTAATGACGGAAGAGCGGGTGAAGGACATTAGCTTGGCACTAGTATATAATATATATTCAGGGTTCTGGAAACATGCAAGGAACCTCGATATCCCGATCTGAACGGCAGCTTGCATATGTTCCTAAGGTTCCTAAGGTAGGTCTGGTGTCCTTAAGGGCTAAATTGCCGGCAGTTCCTTTGTAGAGGATTAAGGTGGTGCCAAGCTTTAAAGTCCTTACCGACAATTCCGCTTTGACCTACGCGTCCTCCCTAGTTAAGCGTTGGATTTCTGTACAGTCTGGGACTTACGGAGGGGCTCGTGCTGTAATCAGATGCTTTGAGGCGGTGCAGGCTTGGCCGTGGGTCGGGTATCTAAGCTCGTATGCGTACTGTCTTTTGGGTTGGAGTTGAGCTTCAAAACGGTCATCTGAGTAGTTTTTGAGGGGGAAACAACGATGAGTTACACTACGTAAGGTACGTTTCACAATTCTTGAAGACGAAAACCATTAATATCACAGGTAGCACAAAACCCGCTAATAAAGAGCTGTATTAGTTACAGTATTAATTCCCTATACCCCACATACCGCACTGTGATGGAACGGGATGACGTTGCCGTTGCCAAGGGTCTTGGTGTCTTGGACAGGCGACAGGGCAGCTTCGGAGCACTACGTACCTTACTTTACAGTGGTTGAGTAGCGGGCAGTTGAACAACCCCACCAAAATGTCCCTTATTCTTCTCCTCCATCCTCCATCCTCCTCTTCTCCCTCTCAAATAGGAGCTTAAAGCTCTATAACAACTCATCGCTAAAACCCCCACCGCTATCGTTGTCACTGTCGTCACCGGCGACGTCAACATCAAGATGGCGGCTTTTCTGCGCGGCAAGCAGACGGGCATGCAGAATGACCTATCAGCGAGCATCAGACCCGAACTCTTCATGCCCGACGATCAGGCTCGCTATGGCATCAACTCTCAAATCAGGTATCACTTCATCCCGCCCAATTCCCGCCTTATTCCGAAATGATCCAGCTGACCCTCCCCTCTCTGCCGCAGCTGCTACGCATACGATCCTGTCCAATCCCTCCTAGCTATCGGAACCGGTGAAAGCAAGTTTGGCCCCGGCAAGGTCTACGTCTTCGGACAGCGACGTGTACAGAAGATACTCGAGCCTCCCCGACGTACATCCTTTACGATCATACAGTTTTCGGCTAACCGACTTGTCACCGTCGACGCGAAGAACGAGTTGGGAATATGGGACCTCGATACAGGCGAGCGCATTGCCGCTATGGTCGTGGCTGGCCAGGTCGTTTCTTTGGTGACTGATCCCATGCTTGACTGGGCTTTCATCGGTCTGTACAATGGCGATATCATGGCTTTTGACCTGGATAGAGGAAGTTTGGCTCGCTCTTTCAGACTGCCCAATTTCTGGAAGGAGAAGAACCCTGGCGCAACCACTCCGAACCTCATTACTATGTCGCTTCACCCGAGAGATGTTGGTAAACTTCTATTGGGATACACCCACGGTGCTGTCGTCTATTCATTTAAGCAGGCCAAGCCCGTCAATTACTACGAATACGTGGTTCCAGCAGGCGCCCCGGGAGGCAATGGCGCAGCCGTCGAGACAGTCCGAAAGCCCCGGCTCACACATGCACTATGGCACCCATCTGGCACATTTATCCTGACAGCTCACGACGATGGTAGCTTGGTCTTCTGGGATCCAAAGGCTGAGAAGATTGTCATGGCGAGGACCCTGACTGACTTCAACATCGACCATCCCGCACCCGAGACACCAACACCCGCTTTGCCTGACCCCATTACCAAGGTTGCCTGGTGCTGCAAGGAAAATTGCGATGACAGTGGTCTACTAATTGCAGGTGGACAGCGCCCTGACGCATCGCCCAAGGGCTTGACATTTATTGATCTGGGACAGACGCCGGTTTATGCGACCTCGACCTGGCAAATTTTGGCTAACTACTGCCGTGGGAAGCGACAGAATCCCCTCCCTCTTCCTTCTGGTGCCCAGGCGGTCAACTTCCTTCTTATTCCTCGATTCTCTCCTCACTTTGCTGGTGCACAAGACCCGATTGCCGTCATCGTCCTCCTATATTCTGGTGAGCTAATCACATTGAGTTTCCCTTCTGGTTATCCAATCAGTCCTACCAATCAACTTCATCCGTCGGTTTCCTTTGTCCATCCGTTCGTGACAAAGATCAATGTGTCGCCATTAGAACGGCCTCGATGGCTTTCAATGTTTGAGAAACGTAATCATGGTGAACCGCTACTCAAGGGAGGTGCCGAAGCGTCGCGACCTCGCAAGAGATTTGAAGAGCGAACTATCATCCAAGCTGCTCACGCCGACAGCACCATCAGAATCTGGGACTCTGGCCATGCCGACGAGATCGAGAATGGTACTCAACTTCAAGTCGATGTTGCGCGAGCATTGGCCCGATACGACGATATTGAGATCACATGCATGAATATGGCAACGAGCACCGGAGAGTTTGTGGTAGGAACAAGGACAGGCGAAGCCATTATATATCGCTGGGGCCAGAATCGCTTCTTTGGCAAAGACAGGTCGCCTGAACTTGACCCAAATCCCAAGGGCCTCACGGATATCAGCTCAAGAGCGGAGCCAAGTTTAAAGGAAGGTCTCCAGCCTCTCGTTCTCTACGAGATGATGATGGGACCTATTACGGCTGTGCAAGTGTCTAACGTCGGCTTCGTGGCTGTAGGCTCGGAGCTTGGATTCCTCACGTTGATTGACCTTCGAGAGCCTACCATCTTCTTCCAAGCCCCCATGACAGACTTTGCTAAGCAGGACAAGCGGTCCTCATTTTTGAAGAGTCATCATTCTACGCCCGATCCGGAAAAGGAGTGGCCAGTTGTGATTGAGTTTGGCGTTATGACTCTGGATGAGGACAAGTACTCAAGTATTTGCTGCTTTGTGGGCACAAATCTGGGTAAAGTGATTACCTTCAAGCTTCTACCAGGCAAAGATGGCAAGTACTCGGCGCAACTTGCAGGCGTCGTGTCATTCGATGGCAAGGTCATTTCACTCAACCCTATAGAAGCCGAGACAGGCAAACCTGCACTTGCCACTGGGCCAATCGTAGCAGGCCTTAGAGAAGGACGTCAAGTTAATGGTGTACTAGTTGCAGGTACGTACAGAACACAACAACTAGACCTCAAACTAACCCATGTAATAGTTACGCAAACAGAGGTTCGAATTTTTAAGCCGGCCAACTCGAAGGGTGCTTCCAAAGAGTTTGATAGCATTCTCTGCGATTCTGCTTGCGTGGCTGAGCTCGAATTACAGGGGTGGGCCGTCGTCGGCGTGTTTGGCGACCGCACTGCTCGAGCATTCTCAATTCCTGGCCTGAGAGACATTGGAAAGGCCGAGCTTCCTATGATAGATGTGACCAGAAGCACGAACTCGGTTGTGACTCAGACAGGTGATGTCTTTGCGTGGTCAGGGCCAAGCGAGCTGGCTGTGATCCATGTCTGGGGAACAGGCAAAGGGCCTCAACAGTCACCGGACACGATGATTAACCCCAAACTCGAATGCCCACCCCGACCAGTTATCTCGAATATGCAGTGGATTTCGGGTAGTCAATATATCTCTCCCACGGACCTTGATCTGTTGGTCGGTGGCGCAGATCGACCACCTAGCAAGCGGATGATGGACGCAGCAGCAGCAGAGCAGCGCGCTGCTAGAGCGGGAGAGCCAGCGGCATCGGGCTCAGGCAGTCAGGAAGGATGGGGAGACTACTTGACGAGACAACTAAACGAAAGGACGGAGAAGCTGAATATGATGGGCGACAATATGGAAAATCTGCAGAACAACAGTGCTGGATGGGCAGACGACGTGAACAAGTTCCTTAATAAACAGAAGAGGAATGTTGTGTTGGGCGGGCTAAAGAGCAAGTTCTTCTAATCTGGAATTGGAAACGTGCCAGGGTTTCTTGATGGTCCGGGAGACAGGCTTAGTTATTCTTATATTTAGATACCAAGTGAAATTCTTGATCAACTTATGGATGTTACTCAAGATATCAACGGGAGATTCACATAGCATGCAGTGGGAGAGTTTGAGGATAAAATTTCATTGAGTAGATATTCCTACATGGTTGCATTTGCAACCAAAACCTTGCAGCCATGAGTAGGCGCATTTCCAAGTCCAACAACAATCCAGGTCACTTGACCAAGGACATGATAAAAGAAGAGAAGGGGGTAGACTGACTTACCTGGCCATACCTTGTGATGAACTTTGCCCTCAGTTTCCACGTCCAGCGTGTGTTGAGTCCTGAGAGAGTATGTTCTCGACAAGATATTCAACGACCACGACAGGGCGCCCAGTAAGAGCTGAGACGCGTCTGTTGAGGAGAGACCACGGGAGACTCAGGCTCCTCCGAGCGGACAGGGGGTCTGCTTTCCTGGGGAATGGGCACGCGGGCAGGTTGGACATATCTCCCGTTCACGACATAGTTGGCAGCTGCACCGTTAGCGAGCTCGTGTAGATTGAGAGGTGTAAAGTCTTGATTGTCAGGGCCAAAGTACCCATCGTCAATTCCTCCATGCTCAAACTCGGTGCCTCTCAGGATTCCTGAAGACAGCGGAGTCGCAGATGATCTGAGCGGAGCCGTGGAGGGTCTGGGCGGATCCGCTCGTCGAGGCCGAGTAGATCGCGTGGTTGACCGTGTCATTTGGCTGCCGTTGCGCTGGGGTAGATAGGCGGTTTGATCGTTACTTTGGCCATGCTCGAACTCGGTGCCCCGCGGAATTCCCGATGACAGAGAAGTTTCAGGCGGTCTGGTTGTCCTTGTAGCGGCTCCCGTAGGGAGTTGACCAGTTGGATTGGTCTGAGGATGGTAATTGAGCGGGTTATCACTCAAATCGCCAAACAGTTCGTAGTAAGAACGTTCCCATTTGGCATTAACATCCCTGAGGCGAGTTATCTCTGACGTCAAACTGTCAGCTCGAACCTGGTGCTCGATAGCTTGTGTCTTTGCAGTGTGGTAGGCATTCTTGTACAGGGTCTTTCGGCAGAGTCGAATAGAAAGACTAATGGTGATAACAACAAAAAGAGCCAGAACTAAAGCGCAGATGAGAGTGGCGAGATGCCACTTTTTAAGCTCGTCAGTGCTGACGGTGTCGACGTTGTCCTCGCTGCAGCCGGCGCAACGAGCAATGAGTGGTGTGGGAAGAGGAGCCATGGTGGAAAAAGCTGCAAGGTGGTCAGAAATGTGTCTTGAGATAAGATACTTACCTCAGACACCGCAAGAGAGAAAATGCGGTTGTTGTTTGAAGAGTTGTTGTTTGTTAATGGATGGGGTCCGATGAGGATGTGTTTGGTGAGATGATTGAAATTCGAGGAGGAGATCGCGATCTTTATATACAGATCAGAAAGCTTATTTTGTTGATGTCTCTCGAGTGTTGAAAGGAAACATGAAAGAAAGAATAACGATATTCGTGGCAATTGTGTTGGCTCGTGACTCGAACCATGGCTTTGTTCGTCGAGGTGCTGAAAGAAGATCAAGGAGGCTGTTCTGTTCGCGAGTTATGTTCTTGTCCAAGTAACCAGATTATTGTCCGTGTTCGGCATGTTTTTGACAAGTTGCTTAGCACAATGGGTCATTTTTGTAGCCCAACTGATAAAACACTGTTCATAGAACCTGCTAGACCGTTGGTTGTTCAATAACAAGGCTGTAAGCTCCTTTGAAATTCGCCAATCCCTCGGACAAGAGAGGAAGCTTACCATAGAATTCCACTAAACAGCAAGTGATTACCTATCACCCAAGATAGATTGATCCCAGTAGCAGGAGGGAATGAGAAGAAGGCCGAAAATAGCAAGTTGGCTGGGGCTAGGGCCTCATCACAGCCCAGGGTGCAAAACTTCGGGTTAGTACACATGAACATATTGTGCTCGCAAATAGATGGCAGTTGAGCTGAATAAATTGGATGAATGGCTTGAGTTTCTCCTTAATAAAACCGTAACACGTTCACTCGAACAGTAGTACGGTGTCTAGTACACATACTCAAAGTTCGGGTTCTCCTTATCCGTCATGTCCGTGAACGCTGTACTGTTCGCAGTAATATCGTGGCCCGCCGCACGCAGTTCTTGACGCCGTTGTTCCTTGCGTCTGTTCTCCCACTTGAATGCATAGCGGAAAACGAAGAAGAGGCAAAACTCGATACAGTTGGCGACGAGGAGGGAGCCAATGCCGAGGTGATACGATGGTGCTTGCTCAGAGCGGTAGAAGAATGGACTCGCGATGTTGCCGATGCAGGCACCGAACCAAATCATGCCAGAGACAATCATTTTCTTGGATTGGCCGCCTGTGTTGGAAGTGATGAGGGACAGGCAGATGACGAAGGATGCCTGGTAGGAGCCGGTGAGGTAGCTAAAAAGGAAGGTTAGTGAATAAATAGACTAGGAAGATGAATGGTACTGACAAGCAGATCAAACGGCCAACGTAGGCATCATCCGGAGCCAGGAGGAAACCAAGCGCGCCGGCAATAGTAGGAATCATGAAGATGGCGCTGACCAAAGTTCGGCTGTTGGCTGGCATATACTTGTTCGCCAGAGCACCAAGACCGATCCAAATAACAACAAGAACACCCTGAGGGATACCTAAAAGAGCCGTGTGAAGAGTATCGAATCCAAGTCCCTGAATGACGAGTGTCGAGAAGTTGGAAATACCGCCGTTGGGAACATTGGACACAAAACCGAGCAAGGTAAAAAGCCATGTCTTATAGTCGAGGTAAGCTTCCTTGATCTGCCCCCAGTTGATTTTGCGTTGCTCGATACCCGTTTGGTTACGTCGCATTCGGGCGATCATGACGAGCTTCTCCTCATGGGAGAAGCCCCAGATGGTGCGGGGAGAGTTGGGTATTAAAAAGACAAGAGCGATGCCCCAAGCAGCACAAAAGGCACCGACGACGAGGAACTCGTATCGCCAAGACTGGAGTGCTCCCTTGATGTTACCGATGCCATAGCCTGTTACAGTCATGTTAGTTATGCGTAGCAGTAGAATAATTCAAGTAGACTGACCGATCAAACCTCCGCCAGCAACACCAACACCGTTGAAAGCATACCAGGCCGAGATGCGACTGGGCTGCTCCTCTCGCGTAAAGTACATGGAGGTGATGAGCATGAATGCAGGATCGGCAATAGCTTCAAATGCACCAGACAGGATTCGAAGAGAAAGAAGACCTGCAAAATTCTTTGCCGCAGCTTGAGCCATAAGAAGAGCGCCCCACATGAAGATGTTGAAAGCCAAGTAGTATCCAGGAGGGCTGCGTTGCATAAGAAGGTTCGAAGGGATGGCCCAGACTAGCCAACCAAAGTAGAAACTGCTAGAGAGCCACGAGTATTCATCTCCTTGAAGACTGAGGTCATCTTTGAGGCCGAAGATGGCAGCATAGGACCTAGATATGGCTGGTTAGATATCTTGACTATGCAGGTTCGGTATCGGATTGATGCATACAGGGTGGTCTTGTCAACATAGTAGAAAAAGTAACAAACTCCCAGGACAGGAATAATAAGTCGATCTAGCTTTCTTCTAACTCTCTTCTCGAGGACTGGATCAATAGAGTCGTCGGTGGGATATTGTGCGAGGGCCTCAGCATAGATACCGTCCTGCGGCTTATCGACGTTTGCTGATTGGACGCTGTCGACCCTGGCGATGTTATCACCCAGTCGTTCTATCTCAAGTTGACTGGCCGCAGCCTGTTCAAGCTCGGCTTTGGATTTGTCGACGTTGGCCATGGTGATTCCGCTGGAAGATGTCCAATCTGAGAGAAGTGCAAAAGGGAGGTTGGCGATATCGGCCTTTATACCCCAGGTGCTTTGACCGATAACGACTCGAGCCGTTGCTTATTATAATGGGGCCCCCTAGAGTAGATCAGTGGAGTCTATCTGTTGTTTGTATGGCCCGTTTCCGAGAGGGTCAAAGAGGACGAAATGGGGCAATTGCGCTCAGATAAATGACGAGTCTGATGGGATTTTCCAACTCTTTCCGAAGATGGATCAAGATTGAGTACATATATGAGAAACCTCAACTAACTCGTGTGTTTACTGCAACCCGATGGTTTGGATCCCGAAGTACGATTTATGTATGATGATCACCACTGAGATAAAGCCGGCCAGAAATCATTCCCGAATTTTCGGCACTTGATCAGGGTTCCGATGTTTTCTTACTCGGCGAAAACTTCCTACACATTCAACTTTGAGTCAGTTACCTTGACATAGCAATTACTTCTCATTGATGGAATTACTTAGCTATAAAACCCTCAAATCATAGCGTATACCGATGGCTTAAATTCCACCAATCTAATTGAACATCTCTCCGCCAAACCTCAAAGGATGACATTATGTTCCATAAACCTGGGATTCTTGACGGTAAATGAAGAGATGTTGTGGAGAAGTTTGGGGTAAGTTTGCCGCTAGGATGATCAACCGAGCAATTGTGCAACTTAAACTGGGTACTATGCTACGTAGTGGCTGTATTTATATGGGAATTGGGTCTGGAATTGGGGGTTAGTGAGCGTTTGGGGGAGGGGCTTTTGACCTTAACGTCGTTGGTTTAAGTTTATTAGCTCCAACCGTCCTCTTTGCTTATTGCTTTGTGGTAAAAGAAAGGTTTGATATCGGGCGTCCAAATGCGTCTCGTACAGTGTCAAGATGCTTTAATGATACTGAAAATGGGTATCTGCTGCGGTACATGTTCTTGTCATAGGAGTTAGGGTGGCTATGGGAGAGTGAAAATCAAAGACCATTCGACTAGAAACAAGCGGGGGCTGGAGCACAATTAAGAGACCAATATATCTTTTATAAAACTTGATGTTATCTCATAAACTCAATCCGCAAACATATGCTAACAATGATTCCCAAAATTTCCTTCTCCGTTCTCATGCTTAGACAGGTAGGACGACCTTGACACCCATGTACTCTCGCTGGTGCATGAGCTTGCCATCAATCATAACCTGGTGAGCTCCGACTCTGTTGCTGATGGTATCCGTAGGGTCCGTACACGTCGCGATCTGGATCTCGCGCCATTGTTTGTTGGTAGGCACGAGCTTGCCCTCCAGTGTTCGCTTCTTGAATTCCGAGTAGACTCCTTGATCCTCGACACACCCTTCACGCTGAATAAGTGGTGAATCTAAATTGTCACTAGTCAGCATATGTACTCTTGTGCTTGGTATGATTGGTAGCTTACCCTTTGCAGGTGTCATGTGCAAGTCACCAACAGAGCTGTTGAACAGGACAAGCGACAAGCGCTCAGAGTTACGCTGGTCAATAGGAGGCTTGAAGACGCGGTGGCGAGTGGCCTTGAAGTGACCTCCAGACACAATCTCGAGGGTATCACCAATGTTGATAACCAGAGCTCCGGGCTTGTAGGGGACGTAGTACCACTGCTCGTCCTTGCCCCAGATCTGAAGACATGAGATAGGGACAGAGAAGAGGAGTGTTGTAAGACCAAAATCGGTGTGTCCATGCATGCGAAGTCCCTTGGAAGCCTCCTCAGTGGTCTTTTGTACCGGTCGGAAGAGTGCGTGGCGGAAGTAACCCTCGCCGGTAGGGCTGCCGTGGGACTGGACGTTATTCCAGAGGTAATCGTCGGGAAGCTCGAGGACGCGGGAGAAGAGTGTTAGGAGACGGCGGTTGACCGACTTGGTTAGGTAGTTGGCAAAGGCTTCGATCTCGTCCATGAAAGGGTGCAGACAGTTAGGAACTCGGTTGGTGTCCTCCCAATCGGGTCGGTACCAGTTGAACTGCTCGATGCCATCGGGGGGTCCGCGATGACGCTGGGAAGTCAGTATATCTGTTAGACTTTTTGGGTAAAGAAGTACGCTTACCTTGAAACCATAGGGGTGCTTGTAGCCAGACCAGACGCCAGTCTTGTCAGGGTTGAACAGTAGACGCTCCTTGTCCTCCTCGGAGATATTGTGGTACATGTATTGGGCAATGGCAAATTGGCGGTGGAGCTATGAGAAGACACAAGGTCAATAAATGAGGGCCTTTAGCACAACGGATGAGATCTTACCTGTTCTAGTGAAATGCCATAATTCTCGAGAAACAGAAAGCCATCCTCACGGATGGCCCGCTTGACCTGGTTTACCAAGTCATCAACGACAGCAGGGTCATCAGAGTCGAGCAAAGACAGGTCGATAGATGTGAGTTCGGCAAAGTTCTCCTTCTGCTGAGTCACCGGAGGGGGAACCCACTCAGGAACAGAAGGCTTGCCAGGCAGGTCTGATGAAGGAGGGTTAAAGGGGGCGGCTGGTGACATATTGAAGTTGGGAGATAGTAATGGGATAGGACAGAGAGAAGAGTTGTATCTAGATAAGATGATTTGTTGTGATATGATTGATACTGGAGCTAAGATGGCTAAATGCTCGGCTCTTATACATCTATGGCTAGACGAACTTGACTCTTGATCAACTGCTTGGTCGAGCTCCGCCACCAGGAAGACCCGGAGTTGGTGTAAGTCAGACTTAGCCGTCAACATGCACCCCGGCCAACCGCAATCCCAGAACTATCTTCGCTAGCTATGAGACTAAGACGGTAAGACCCTCCAAATGCAAATGATTCCTTTTCCCTGTGATCCACTTGATACTGTTCCCTCCTCCGCAATCTCGGCTCCTCCAGAATCTGGCCTATCTTGCTGGAGTTGGTGATCATCTCGATAAGTGCCAGATTAGGATTAGCGTGGGAGGACAACTGTAAGTCAGGGAGGGAGGAGCTCCTCCCGCCTAAAAGCTGGGGTCGGGGGACCCTGGAGATGCACTTACAGAATTACAGTAGAGCTCCTCCGAGATAAGCAACGGGTCCAATCAGTGATAGACAGCCAAGGGATTCAACTTTAAAAAAGGGACGTTCTAGACAAGGGAATGTCTATCTACTCACAATCACAATCCATCCATTCACAATTCACTAGTTATCAACATCGTACCACCATCCATCTTACACCTCAAACCATTCCATCAGCAACCATGTCTCGTCAACTCATTTCCAGCGAAAAGTTCCCTCCCAAGCCCCACAACTGTAAGTCAACATCATCAAACTCCTTGACCTCAACCATGTCAAATTCACTAACATTATTCCATAGGTCCGGCCACCAAGGTCCCTGGTCTAGTCTTCTGTGCCGGTCAGACAGCCACTGGCGAGATCAAGCAAGCAACAGTACGTTAACCATACCTTGTTCTTCCAGCCAATCACTGACTCCATCAACAGAGAACCGTTCTTCAGAACCTCAAAGAGGTCCTTGAGCTTTCTGGCTCATCTCTAGAGCAGGTCGTCAAGTACAATGTCTACCTCGCCGACATGAAGGACTTTGCCGCTATGAACGAGGTCTACATCGACTTCCTCCCCAGCCCTATGCCTTCGCGCTCATGCCTCCAGGCTCTTCCGCCTGGTGATGGCACTGTTATCGAGATTGAGTGTATTGCACAGGCTTGATTTGAAACTGGGATTGAAAGCATTCACGGGAATACATAGATATTTATAGAAACGATTACATGAAATAACCCACTCAAGGTCCTCTGGTGTGCAGTGTGCTGAAATGTGAGTGACTGTTGCTATAATGATACCATACCATACCTAATGCTTGCATAAACCTTGGACGAGTTTATGAAGCTGTAAGCTGCGTATATCCACATTCCCTACCTGTCATAGCTGATCAGGCCACTTTTCCAGTATTGCCATAAGGCGATGCTCCAGCCCGTCTCGGCGAGCTCCGACTTTCCCATGCTGTAGTTGCAAGTAATAAAAAGCTAGGACGCTGGCTCAAATTAGGGATATAATCTTTTCGTCCTGTCTAGGACATATTGTACAAGTCATGAGTGCCAATCATTTCTCCAACGTATCCAAACATGTCATGATAATCTTTCCAAGCTGCCACCTTTGCCTCCGCCCAAACACTTTTCTCGCCCATTCCAGTGCTCCTTCAGCATCTCCGTCCTGGATGCCAACAACCTGCATCGAACCTAACATGCTACCGCGAACGAGCTGCCAAGCTATCATGAAGGCTTTGAAAGCGTATAACGTAATCCATGGCGCCTCTGAGTCCAGGAAGAGCGTCGAGTCGAGGTAGCGCAGAAACCAGTCAACATGAGGCTGTATCGTCTTTGCAGTATCCGACTCGCACAGGAATTCACATGATGGCGCCAGATACGTCAATTGTTGCAGTACTGCATCCATGCTGCCCCCAACGATACCACCCGTATGCGACGGCGACCATATTTGTACCTCAATCATAGCAGACTCCCATGTGGCTTCGCACAAGGCCCCCTTCGACGACCCTGTCGGTCCAGAACTCGAGCGGATGAAGGGACCCAATGCAAGAAGCGATGACCGTAGAGGCTCGAGTCTTTCTGTGCTGAGCATTCCCGTCATCGTGCACCAACCGGAAATCTCCTGCGCGCTCGAGACGAGAAAATGAGTAATGTTGATGGCTCCGTACGGATCGAATGCGGGGAGAGAGCCAAGGTCTGCGGCCGAGGATAAAAACCGCCGAACAGCGTCCGGATACTGGACTGGTGAGCCAGACATCCCCGAGACCAACTTCCTATGCGCCCATTCGGCCGATGAGGACGCCGTCCAGTGGTCCTCCGGACAGGGCAGCTCGTGCTTGATTTCCAGGTGCGAAAACTGACGAGGAATTGAGAGGAATTGATACCACAATGTGTCAATCTGATGCGCGGCGAAGAGTGTCCTCTTATGCGACTCAGCCTTGATGAATGTGTGCCACAACGAGTCCAGATCCGCGGTTGTTGCAGGCTCCGTCAGTATCGGTTGTGACAGTCCGCTGGATCGAGCAAGCGAGATCATCTTGGTATGTGTCTTGAGGCCATACGCCGAATGGTTCCCGCAAAGATACATCATGGCATATGTTTCGAGTAATAGGTACGCTTGGACGACCGAGACGTTATGTGTTGAGTCATCGGTTTCTTCTGGATCGCCCCCGACCAAAGCACGGGCGCGATGGAAACATCGTTCAGATAAGCTCACGCCAGACCCTACCTGGTCGTTACATTCTGGGTCTTCGCCATACTGGTATGCAAGACAAAGCATGCTAAGGAGTAAATGACTGGCGACGCGAGAGGTATCAAATGTTGGCCGATGAAGAAAAGGAGAAAAATGCGAGACGTGGTCGAAGTACAATTGACAGCCACGGGTGATTTGGGCGTTGGATGGGTACCAGTCGTTTTGGCCTTGTGTGAAGTCAATTGATCCGTATAGTAACCTTTCTGGACTGCCTTGGTCAAGGCTAAAGTTGAGCAGACTCGTTCCAAAGGGCGCGGCCTGCGAAGCTGACAATTGATTCAATGGAGAAGTCGTGGAGGGTTCGAGAAAGTCGACTCCAAGTAATGGTAGATCGGTCGCGGTCCCGCCTTGCACGATCGATCCTATGGATGTTGCGTCGCCCAGTGTCATCTGGGTATGGTGGCTCTCCGGGTTCGAAGGCAAGCTGCTGGAAAGATTGACCGTATTTGCATTGTCATCTTGTTGGTCAAGCCACATGCGACCTTCCAGATCCAAATCTCCCTGGTGACTTTGCGACAGTGAGGCTGAAGTTTCCTTGTCCCCTTGAACCTGATCTGCACCACCCTCCTCACCCGTCTGAGAAGGCGGCGTGGGCGCCTGTAGGTCTCGCTGCCTTTTTCCGGTAGAACTCTTTTCCATCTGAGCCATATGCTTCCGTTTCATGTGACGATGACGTAGATCAGGACGGGAAAAAGTAGCAGAACAGAGATGACAAGGTAGCGAAGCATCGCTGGGGGAGCGGGAATGCAGCGCGGCATGACGCTTGAGGTTTTCGTGACGGGTGAACCGACTGGAACATACTTGACATTGGAAGGGCTGATATGAAGGTTTTCGCTCAGCTGTCGGATAATTAGGCGTAGCAGTGGGAGATGCAACAACGATACTGCCTGTGCTGGTCGAAGCCATTTTGTTCGGTTGTTGGCGGTTGCAAGGTAGAGATGGAAATGGACGGTCGGTAGCAGTAAAGCCGCCCCGCGCCAGGTAAAGACGACCCCGACCCCAGACGAGGTCAAGTCCAGTGCCATTTCCTTCCCCGCAAACTAAAAGTGGACTCCGTTATCAGGGATCCCCTAGTGTTAGTGCTATTTTAGCTGGGTCCGTGTTATCTTGCAACTTCTTTAGAGCTGCTATCATTCGTCCTTCGGAACCACCTATCGTCAAAGACCCCAGCACAACAAGCTCTTGACCGATAAGACTACCGATAACACAGAGAGAGATGCCAACGCGTGCGTAATTTTCAATGTATCTTATCTACCAGTGGATCTGATACATGACTGCATGAGGTGTATTTTATTTATGCCTCATTTGGCCAATTATCGTGTTACATTCACAGCAAAGAACGTTGTCCCGAAACTCGGCCCGCCAATGTAACGACTCTATCGGCTTTTGCCACGAGTCGGAATGTCCGCAACAAGGTTTTCTAGTTCAACTATCGTGGCTCGCTCAAACTTTGTGACAATGCATCGCGATAGATATTTCTACTGCAAATAGACTAAAACATGTAAAGCCATGGTAAATACATAAGGTAGCATTGCTGTGAATAGAATCAACCCTATCTCTATCCTGACCAAGCAGTAACCAAGTTCCAAAAATCCTCTTAGTACATCTCGTAGCGCCAGCCGAGTTGAACCATCTCCTCAGTAACGCCACCCTTAATAACCTTTGCAATCTCTTCAGGGTCACCAGAATCAAGGCGCCTATTCTCCCGCAAGACAAGCCAGCGGTACGCGGTGATAGTACCCGCAAATAAGAAAGCACAGCCCATCAAAGTACCGAACGCGGCATAAAACTGAGGAGGTGCATAGTAGAGATAAGAAGCCCAAATGTTGGAAGTGCCACCCAGGGCATTGACTAGGGCAGATGCAGCGGCGCGCTTTGAAACTGGTCGTGCAAGATGCAAGTTGATAGTCTTGTAAAGGACAAGCTGAGGGCCAACTGAGGCAAAGGGAAGAAGCATCATGGAGAAGTAACGGGCAGGTACGTTGAGAGTAGCCATAGGGATGATATACATGCCGATTGCGATGGCAATACATGCAAGGATGATAGGATAGGCTGTGTTCTTTCGATCAGAATACCACATAAGAACCCAGTACACGGCTCCGGCGAGGATATAGGGCGGCGCGGTAAGGACCAAGCTGATGGTGTTGCCGAAGTTGAGGGAGGCGACCAGAGTGGGAAAGTAGTTGGCAATAGAGCCCTGGGCCTGAGAGAGCAGGTTGCACAAGATAAGAAGCAGAAGCTTAGGGTCAGAAAGAGCCTTTCCAAAGCTCTTGAGAGTGCTCTCCTTCTCTGAACCTTCAGCTGCACCAGCAGTAGACTCAATGCGCCAGACAGCAAGGTCCCGTTCGAGTTGAGAAAGAATGCGGCTATTGTAGGGGAATTCTGGCATCAAAAAGGCGCAGACAACACCAATACCAACCGTAGCAACGCCTTCGATAATGAAAAGCCACTGCCAGCCCCTGATTCCGTGTCGACCGTCGAGTTGGAAAATGGCTGCGGCAAAGAGACCACCGAAGGCATTACCGACCTGCTGGGCAATATAGAGACTGGCAATGCGTTTTCCAAGCTCAGTCTTGGTATACCAAGCAGAAAGGTAGTAGATAGCACCAGGGAAGAAGACAGCTTCGGCAACTCCGAGAACAGCTCGGACAGCAAGAAGTTGCCCGTAACTCTTGACAAGTCCAGTGCAAGCTGAAATAGTACCCCAGATAACCACAGCAACGCAGATATACATTCCCGGTCGAGGGATCTTTGCAATGATGAGATTGCTCGGGATTTGGAAAGGGAGGTAACCGACGAAGAGGATCGAGACGGCAGTGGCGAATTGCTGGGTGGTCATGTTGAGATCCTCAATGATGCCCTGAAGTTTAGCCGCAGCCAAATTCTGACGATCAATGTAGTTGAGGATGTACAAGATTCCGATGATAGGAAGGATAATAGAATCGATTTTTCGAACGAGCTTCTTGTTCATGGCGGCGATCTCCTCCTCGTTGAGGTGCAGAAGGGACTCGGGCATTCTTTGATAAGCGGTGGTGGTACCCTCAGCATGAGAGGAGGGCACCTTCTTGAGGTCACCTTTCACAGTGTCGGTTGCCATGATGAAAGGTCTTGAGAACTGAAAAGGTGACAAGAGGTGAAGAGGAAAGTCTGAGGATGAATTTCCAGGAGACTGTGGCCGGGAAACGAGGCTATAAATCCACGACGGAACAATAGAGATAGCGTTATCTCGACGCTTGAGCCTATCGTCCGGGAGGACCCGAGTCAGAGGACGAATGATAGGAACTCTATTGGCAAGAACTGTGATTTGTTGAAGTCATCGTGAACAACGGGTCCTTTTTAACCAAACTTGGGCTGTATTAGGGGGCGGGGAGAGAGTGGGGCGCTACACCCGGACCAGAATCTGGGGTCCGGGGTCGGCTCCCCGATAGGACATTGGTTGCCCGGCTTATCGGGGGCTTTGGTGGTGGTTTGGAGGAGGAGCTCTCATCGTTACTAGTTACGTACTTACTAGACAGTCTGACAGGCCTGCAGGGCAGTGCAGGCCCATTGAAGAAACACCCTGCAGATCGATCGTCCATCTTGCATGTAGGGGAGAGCTCCTCCCGGTGGGGCCACCTCATGATACCCTAACCGTTGGCCTGCAACTCCACGATAAGTGTCTCTGCATGAGAACCATTTTGGGAGCATGCCACGGACTGGAAATTGAGCCATTCCAGAAACATTAATTAAAGGAATCAGACGACCCTGACCGTTCAATCGGATCATCTCAATTCATCATCACTATCATCTTCTTATCACTACCCAAAATCAACTGATTCATATTCCCACACACCCAAGAATACATCCACACAACTACACAACACAAGCCACCATGACTCAAAAGACTTATCCCACTGCCATCACAACCACTATCGAGAACCCTCGATTGAGGTTCCTCAACAAGATCAAGGCTGGAGAATATCCTCTCATGACCTTTGTGGCAATTCCCAGTGTTCGCCAAGCTCAGATCGTCGCTTTGACCGGTCTAGACGGTATCATTCTCGACTGTGAGCACGGTCACATCGGAGATGACTCTATGCACAACTCAGTAGCGGCCATCTCAGCCCTTGGCGTATCTCCCATCATCCGTATCCGCGGACCCGCTCATGACATTATCAAGCGCGCCCTTGACACGGGTGCCCATGGTATCATGGTTCCTCAGATCAACAACGCCGAGGAGGCTAGACAAATTGTCGCTTCCTCCAAGTTCCCACCCCAGGGCGTTCGTGGCCAGGGTTCAGCATTCCCTGCCATTGGACACGCCCTTACGACCCCTGAGTACATGAAGTCTGCCAACGAGACTATCATTACCATGATTCAAATAGAGACTCGCGCTGGTGTCGAGAATGTCGATGAGATCGCTGCTACACCTGGTGTGGATATGCTCTTCATTGGCCCCAATGATCTCGCCCAGTCACTTCTCGGCTATGTGCCTGCGCGAGGAGACGAGCCTGAGTTTGTTGCTGCCATTGATAAAATCATTGATGCTGGTCGACGACATGGCAAGTGGGTTGGCCGCATGGTTAACAACGGTTCAGTGGCCAAGGAGGAGAGGCCACGATATGATACCGTTGCTATTACGGGAGACACTAAGGCTATTCAAAACTGGTACATGGCTGAGTTCGACATTGCGCGATCATAAGGGGTTTAGCATAGCACTACTGCATGGTTTTAATTCCTGGGTTCAACTACATATAGAGGCTTTGGTACTGATTTCAATGATGACTTAAGATTTTCGAAATTTGACTTAAACGCTGCTGCAAAGCAGGCGATACGTGGATTCTTGTTCTTTGAGTAAAGTCATGTAGTGGTCATCTGTCAATTTCAATGCCGTCCAAGGAGAAGTTGTTCAACTCCTGATCTACTGTATAGCAACGAAGTTGGTAAAGTTAGACTCACGTAAAGTGTATTATAATAATATGCAATTAACAAAAAGCTGGAAATATCCATATTGCATAATGTTCTTCGTTAATGTTCAGAAGAGGTTCTCAATTCAAGCGTGTTTATTCGACCGTATCTCCTCCTTGCGTGTATCGATATTCATCAGTTCGTCTAGTGAACTAGAGTCGAGTGTATAAACGGAACCCGCGGGGATCAGATGAGTCGTACTCAGGCTCATTAACTAGCCTCTAGTAGTTTTGTCTCGATAATTCGCATCTCTTCACTATCTCTTCAAGTCGCATCCGACGTCGGGGTAACGAGTCCTCGGTATCCGCTCTAAATCTACCCGAGGTTGTCTGCTCCTCCAGCCTTTCCCCACACTTCCTCTTGCTCCTCCTCCTCCTCCCATAAGTCTAGGTATCCATAGTACACTTTTAATAAGAGTCATATTTATCTTAGTAACGCACCATCCTTGCCTTTCATCCCGAGTTGTTTATCAACCACGATCAATACCTAGTTCACTTGAGTATCCACATAATACTAAGAGCCTAGGCAATACACAGCCATGCCTACCACTTATCGTATCCAAGAGGTGGATAACCGGTTGCAAGGCCGACTTGCCCTCGTAACTGGGGCCAGGTAAGATGGCACAAAGTATCGAAGTTACATTACTCCTTTAGCTGACATACTCGTCACTCTCAGTGGAGGTATCGGTTCGGCGATTGCTCGAGCTTTGGCAGCAGAAGGCTGTGATGTTGTTCTCCACGCCAACTCAAGCCTAGTAGGTCTCACAAAGCACCCACATGAGTTATTGACTGTTGCTAATGGCTTTTCTGGGCATAGGATAAGGTAGAAAAGTTGTCCAAAGACCTTCAAACAACTCATCCTGGCCAAATCTTCCCGTATATTTCAGCCGATCTTAGCTCGCGAGAGCAAACCCGCGGTCTTATCGATAGGATCTTTCAAGACCCTACTATCACAGCCAAGCACAAAGCAGTGTCCATCCTGGTGGCCAACGCTGGTTTGGGAAGACGGATACGTGATATCCAAAATATTGAAGAGGATGACTGGGATGAGATGATAGAAGTCAATGCACGCAGCCAGTTCGTAGTAACAAAAAGTTGTCTACCTGGAATGCGAGCACAGGGCTGGGGTCGTGTGATACTTATGGGAAGCATCGCCAGCATAGGCGGCGGAATCAATGGGTGTCACTATGCTGCGACCAAGGGGGCTCTTAGGTATGGTTTACCCAAGACATATCACGGCCATTACTGACATATTCAAGCTCAATGGGCAAGAACTTATCTACAGTCTTGGCTGGTGAGGGGGTTACAGTCAATACGGTAAGCCACGAAAAGATGCTACGATCAGTAGATGCATACACAATCGCTAACACTAGAGACAGATTCTTCCTGCGATGATTGGAGCGACGGATATGATCCCCACGCCCAAGTCAAAGTCAGTGTTTCAAAACCCACCTACTGTAGCTTTTCTGGACGGCTAACATGGACATCTCCTAGAACATGGACGAGTGACGATAACCTAGAAGAACTCAAAACTTCAGACCCAGGTCTTGCTATTGCCGCTAGCGTCCCCGTTCATCGTTTGGGCTTGCCTCAAGAGGTTGCTAACGTGGCCATCATGTGGGTAGCGTCTTGTTAAATTACTTCATCATTGCATACTGACAGAGATCAAGGATGGTAAAGACAGGATATCTTACAGGACAAGATATTCTTCTTACAGGTGGGCTCAAATAAAAGTGGTATATAAAAGCTCAATAGATCTTCACGATAGACAATGAGATTCAACTTCAGAGGGGTATGGTTTTCTGTGCAGCGCCTAACCTTCGGAGGCTCGGGCATATGTCAATGCAAAGTCAAGATAAAAGAATGTTGATATGTTGTATGGACAGTTAAATGCCTACTGAATATATAATCATCCTTTGTAGTCGAGGCCAATTAATGATCAGCTCATAGGTTCCGACCGACACGAGAATTTTGATCTAAAGATGCGAGAAGCTCCATCCATGTTCAGTAGTTTTCGAATTGAGTTCCAATGCCGCGTAGGTCAAACTGTATAGATCCGGCGCGTATCCGGGCCGTTCTGTTCTGAGTATTTATGGAAATCGATCTGGCAGCGGCATGGCTAGTGTCCATACGATACCCTTGTACCAAGAGCATGTGTACACAACGACGCACGTATTCAGCGAGAGCAAAGATGGCGAGTGGCAGCGTGCTGTCGGTAAATCGGAAGGGCCAGGTCCACCAAAAGTCGATGTAGTGAACAGTCCAGCTCGAGAAAGGGTCGTCTCTGGCAGGACGCTCGATGAAAGCATCCAGCTGGAAGGAGGGTTCCTCAGGGGCATGAGTGTTGACATCGTCTTCGGAGGAGATGGACAAGTACTCTTCGCAACTATCGTCACTACTAAGTCTTGAACATTTAGTTAATCATCTCAAGTACGTGGGGAAGGTTCAAGGAAGGCCGGGCTGATATAGGGTCGGAAAGATAACAGATGTAAGGAGAAGCAGAACTTACTCTGGCCGTGCTACACCATCCAAAGTTCGGTCTTCCCAGGACCCCATTGTATACTCAAGGAGGTACGTCGCTCTGTGTAGTCTCACGCAATACGATCGTGAATCTATCGTTTAGATGGCGAGGAAGGTTGTCGCGGTCGTGTTCAGGGGAGAGAGGCGGGCCTCAAGAAGCTAAAAGGTTCCCTCTTCAAGTATTTGGACGTGGAGAGAAGAGACTACTTGGAAGTCTAGGCATTATAACAGGCTTCCCGCGAGCTAAAGATCCATGGGACGGGACGGGGCGAGACGGTCGATGTTCTTGGGCATCCATGCTAGATTCGTAAAGGGGCACTCGATAGTGCCCAGGTCTGCGATCCTTGCTGCAGTAGCTTCGAAACCTAATGTACAGTGAGAGGGAGAAGAAAGCGTGGTGTTGTCGCGACAAGGGAGGCTGGCATGTCTCGGAGATCAAGTCGCAAGAGAGACAAAGATGACGGTGGCAGAGTCGACAAGAATGAATCACAAAGGCCAAGTGAGACAAAGAGCGACAACGCATAGCGGCCTCGGGCGTATCATGTCGTAAATCAGCTAAGCCGCGTCGAGTTTTTGTGATTTGAGAAAGTAGATAAGGCAGAAATGAAAGGGAAAGAAAAGCAAAGAAAAGCAAAGAAAAGAAAAGAAAGGGAAGAAAGGAGTGTTTCAAGTAACACCTTCCCATTGATGAACCATTGGAGAGTGCACTGCCAGGCTCACCGCTACCGTGAGGCTGCGGCACACTCGTATGAATAACAATGAGTCGATTGGACAAGCAGTTCGATTTAACCATGCAGAAAGACGTAAACTGATGAAGAAAGAGATCAAGGCTTCCTAATACGAGTCTGTTGGGCCAAGCTTGTGATGAATCCACCCACGTCCTAGCGGGAATAGGGGGTGTGGTCCAGCAACGCTACTCACCTAACAAGCCCATCATTGCCAACAGTAAGATTGATTGCCAACCAACAGCTTGGAGGCCTACCTCAAACTTCACGGCACGCCCCCCTTTCGCTCCGGTCGAGTGTCACTTTCCAGCCGGAGGTCTATGACCACCCACCAGTTCGAGAGTTTGAGAACATGATCTGTTGTTTGCTGATAAACCTCGTCTTCCCGAGACTCAAAGTAAGCTGTGCAACATGACAATCATATCATAGAATATTCAATCATCACCTCGCTGGCAGCCTTGTCTTAAACAACCGGGTCGACCGAGTTTAACATGAGACCTAGTCTCAGCTCCCACACTAGACCATGCCGCTTCCGACAAATTTGTTCTTTTCCGGCGGCCCACAATGAACGATCGTAGCTTACGGCAATCTCTTCCAAGCTTCCGGACAAGCTTGACATGAGTCGTCTAAGCTCAAACCGGATGACGGGCCGGGTATCTCTTCAGGGGAGACTTTAAGAGAAAGCCGGGATCCACCAAGATTGCCATTCTTCACCGGTCGGTCAGGTAGTTTCTTCGTCTTTTGCTTAGATCCCAGTTTGTAGGTGATCAAGGCGGGAGTTTTGGCGAAGGGGGGTCTCTTTGTCGAGAGATTGAAATTGGGGCCACACTCACGGTAGGCAGAAACTGGCCCCGGCCACCCCCATCACGACCAACAGTTTTTCTACTTCCTGAAGTGTAAAATCAGTTACCGATACTTGATGGGGGAGCTTAAGAATTGAGCCTTATAAGTGTCGAGAGATATAATCCTGTATTGAAATGCGCCCATCAGAGCTGTGACTACCCTCGCTCAGACAATGGCACTACTCTCCTTTGTTTTTCAACTTGCAATCCGGCAAGCCTTGGTAGACAGATCATTATTCTGGTCTTAAAGAAACCAAGGTACCCTTATTTTCTGTAATACTTTGCAGTGAATGTCTCATTCGTTAAAATCAACTAACTGGGCCGTGGTGCAAGGCTAGCTTGTGTCACTTGGCGCCTGGTCTTCCAACTTGGGCAAGTGCCTCGGGCAAACACAGCCCGGACGTGCAGCTTACCAAGACCTTACAATTCTACTTCTGTTCGAAGGTTGCAACGTATGTTTTCAAAGGGTGTCATTAGTAGAGGGATATTCATTACAGCCCTGTGCTTAAATCTGGTGACATTGCTAAGCCATCATCAAGATCATTGCTTTTCACAAACCAAATATGACACAGAGAATCGCAAAGAATTCCAGATAAGTGAGCAAGAAGATAGATACCAGGCACTTTTAGCAGCCGGCTTGTACTGTATTGAATTTTAGATGCTTGGCCCTGTCTAAAACATGACCGCTCGCATGTCGTCTTTGTTGACATGAAGAAATAAAATTATCCTAATTTTAGGATAATATTTACAATCTTTTGAGGACTTCATAAAAGTTTGTAGTAACTTTAGCCTCTGGTTCAGATCATATTCATACCTAGTCTTTCTAAGCTTTGTCAATGTGTGAAATTTATATTTTAACCAAGCTGCGATGAACGGCTACTTATTACTTTTGCCAGGGTATTTTCCAACAACAAACCGGTCCATTTGGAGTCTGTCACTGGAAGGGTCGGTATTAAGCCTTATCAAGATATAATAATATATACTGCTGTGTGCCCTTGTTGAATCTCCGGTTCCGTCTATCGCGTGCAATCGTTATACTAGTCGGCTTGATCTGCGAAGGTTTAAGCGACTTTTCTGATAATGAGATAAGAAATCAAAACTTCAATCAATTGATAAGCTCGGTTTCGCACATTATGGCACTATGCGTCCACAATTGGGGCCGTTGACTCATTCGGTCTGAGCACGCAAGACCACGGATGATAAGCATAAGCCGGGGATAAGCTGATAGCGACTCATGATAACCTGAGTGTTTACAAACATAAAGTACGTTTAATTGAGTAGAGTACTCTTTAATTCTAGTATTATCTTGTAAAAACTCAAGCTCAACTACTACTTAGGTAGCATACAAATTTGTTCAGTCGTTATGGTATACTTGTAAGGTAACCATTAACTGCGCGTCGCGTACCTTGAAGGGTTTTAGCATCACCAGTTTCCCACTTTTACCCGCGATTTCGTCATAAAACAACCACGTTACAGGCTTGCCCCAGGCTTTAGATTGACTTTTAGTGCAAGTAAAGGCGCTTTGCTACGGGTTATTTCCCGTCAATTCGCCCGACATCGGGTGGATGACCCCTCTGACTCCGAAAGCCGGACTGCCCCTCGATATGCGGGGCTAAACATTTTCAAGAGTCTTGAAATTCTTCCTTCCAACGAGCATCTCTCTATTACACGTCAAACAGAGTCAATTCATCTCGACACGACCGACAACAATGCCTCAATCCGCCCTTCTCCTCGGTTCCGGCTTCGTTGCCACCCCTGCCGTCGAAGTCCTCGCCAAGGCCGGCGTCCACACTACCATTGCTTGCCGTACCCTCGCCTCGGCCAAGAACCTCGCCGGTAGCTTCGAGAACACCAAGGCCATCAGCCTCGACGTCAACGATGCTGCTGCTCTCGAGGAGGCTGTCGCTCAGCACGATGTCACCATCTCTCTGATCCCCTACACATTCCACACCGCCGTCATCAAGGCCGCTATCAAGGCTAAGAAGAATGTCGTCACTACCTCATACGTGTCTCCTGCTATGGAGGAGCTCCACGAGGAGGCCAAGGCTGCTGGCATCACCGTCCTGAACGAGATCGGTGTTGACCCTGGTGTCGATCACCTTTACGCTGTTGACTTCATCGACCGCATCCAGCAGGAGGGAGGTTCCATCAAGTCCTTCAAGAGCTTCTGTGGTGGTCTCCCCGCCCCCGAGAACTCCAACAACCCTCTGGGCTACAAGTTCAGCTGGAGCAGCCGTGGTGTTCTGCTAGCCCTGAAGAACAACGCCAAGTACTACGAGGACAACAAGGAGGTTGACATTACCGGCATTGACCTTATGGGCACTGCCAAGACTTACCACACTGGTTACCTGGGATACAACTTTGTCGCCTACGGCAACCGAGACAGCACTGGTTACCGCCAGCGGTAAGACTACATACACATATATGACCGACAACCATTGCTGACCTTTCTAGATACCGCATCCCCGATGCCGAGACCGTCGTCCGAGGTACCATCCGTTACAACGGTTTCCCCCAGTTCGTCAAGGCTCTTGTCGACATTGGCTTCCTTAGCGTCGAAGAGCAGGACATCTTCAAGCAGCCTATCCCCTGGAAGGATGCTCTTCAGAAGTTCATTGGTGCCAACTCCAACAGCGAGGAGGACCTGACTAAGGCTGTCCTCTCCAAGACCTCTTTCAGCGACGAGTCTGTCAAGACCCAAGTGCTGGCTGGACTCAAGTGGAGTAAGTTGCATGGACGCTGGTGATTATAGCAGAGCATATGCTGATATTTTATGCAGTTGGTGTCTTCTCCGACGTCAAGACCACCCCCCGCGGAACTGCCCTGGATACCCTGTGCGCGTCTCTTGAGGAGAAGATGGCTTACGAGAAGGGCGAGCGTGACCTTGTGGTGAGTACCTATTTTACCCTTTAAACCTGCCTTTGAATGGTCAATTCTAACCTTGAATCAAGTTCCTTCAACACACTTTCGAGGTCGTCAACAAGGACGGCAGCCAGAACACCTGGACCTCCACCCTCATCGAGTACGGTGCCCCTGAGGGCTCCGGTGGTTACAGTGCCATGTCCAGACTGGTCGGCGTTCCTTGCGGTGTTGGTACGTTTTCCCTTTTACCTTTTGCAACCAGAGTCGAACAACACTAACACGCCTCGACAGCTACCAAGCTGGTCCTCAACGGTACTATCACAGACAAGGGTGTTGTCGCCCCTGTCTACCCTAGCCTTGCCAGGACATTGATGAACGAGCTCAAGAGCGAGTACGGGTAAGTTTGACTACTCGGCCTGTTCTGATACATTCACTAACAAGGTGCAGCATCGAGTGCAAGGAGAAGATCATCGCCTAAGTGGTATAAAAAGACAACACCGCGCTGTGACAATGGTGAATGCCAGATCGAGAAGCCATTTGAAGGTTCATACAAGCCCCTGAGCCATCTGGAGATAGCTCACTGTGCTACGATACTAAAAGTAAAGTAAAATAGAAGAAAGAATGACATTATTTTTTTCCAGTTACTGCAGTGTTGTTCATCTTGCTGATATTATGTTAAGCCAAAGCTCTATGCAAACCCTATTACCCCTTTTCTATGCTTGAATCATGAAACGAAAACAAAAAACGCCCATTCAGCCCCTCGTAAAAAACGCATCCCCCCTCTCGACTCTATGACAGAATGAAGCCCAGGACAACGACTCCCATGGCCAGCATGAAGCCTCCGCTCTGAGTCTTGACGGCCGAGTTAACGATAACAGGAGGTTGACCGCCGTCTGAACCGTCTGAACCATCGGAGCCGTCAGAACCAGAGCTGCCGTTGCCCGAGCCGCCATTTCCACCAGAGCCACCATTTCCGCCATTGCCTCCGTTTCCTCCGTTTCCTCTACTTCCGCCGTTACCTCCCGAGCCACCATTACCCCCGGAGCCGCCGCTACCTCCCGAGCCTCCACTGCTGCCGTTTCCACCATTTCCACCATTGCCTCCGTTGCCTCCGTTGCCTCCGTTGCCTCCGTTGCCGTCAGTGTTTCCGTTGCCGCCATTGTTTCCGTTCCCTCCACTGCCGCCGTTTCCTCCGTTATCACCGTTACATCCACCATTGCATCCGCTGCCTCCTGAGCCACCATTACCGCCATTGCCGCCGTTTCCGCCGTTACCTCCATTTCCTCCTGAACCGCCGTTGCCGCCATTGCCTCCGTTCCCTCCACTGCCGCCGTTTCCTCCGTTATCACCGTTACATCCACCATTGCATCCGCTGCCTCCTGAGCCACCATTACCGCCATTGCCGCCGTTTCCTCCATTGCCTCCAGGAACTGGAACAGGAACAGGCTTGTTACCATGGCAGCCACCAGGAGGACAAGTAGGAGCGGTCCAGTTGCCAGAACTAGTACCATTCTGAGAGCACCCGCGGCATGGCTGAACAATAGGCTGGCCAATGGGTTGAGGAGGTTTGTCACATTTGCCATTAGCACACTTGTTGCGGTAAGGGCAGTCGACAACACTAGGCGGGCAGTCATGCCAGACATCGCCAGGCTTGGGGTTGGGAACAGGTGCGTCAGTTTTTCCGGGTTGGCCAGGGGCTGAAGGGGTAGGAGTTGATGCTGCGAAGGGTTCAAAGAGGATCTGGGCGTTGCGTCTCTTGTAGAGGTCGTAGATGGGCCAGCCGTTGACAGTAGCGCCTCCGCATGTTCCCTTGGACTTGTCGGCAGGATCGCACCATTTGTTGCAGAGAGTATTATCAACCTTGGTGACTCGGTAGGTAACGGGCTTTGTTGAGAGGTCGAGACGGTCACAGACGCAGCTGTTACCGCGGAAGGCGATGATGTTGCCGTTCGATGAGCATGAGGAAGTACATCCAGCCTGACCTAGATCAAACTGACGAGGGAAGGTTCCAGGTCTGATGGCAACACATCCTAGATGTTGAAACGCTCCATCTTTTGTAAGAGCAGGGTCTGCAGTGGACTGGGCGTATACACCAGCAGCAAATATGCTGGCGAAGAGTAGTGATCGAACCATCTTGATACAAAGAAAAGTAAAGAATGACTTGAAACAAGAAAGAGTGAGGGAATGACTGGATGAAAGAGAGCTTGTCGAGTAGCCAAAAGGTGAAGGGGAGAGTGGTATTTATCTCTTTGTTGGCTTGAACTTTGTTGTGAGTCTGGATTCTTCCTTGGCTGTTTGGGAGCAGAAAAGGTCTTTTATCCAAACTATGCCTCTGAGACAACATTCTGAATTCGTCCAACTTGGCAGTTTTGCGTACTCGGGATCTACGCACCGTTTTGGGCTTCTGACGAGCCGGGCAGCCGTTTTCGGGCTTTAGAAGCAATCTGAGACATCCTTATGGACTGATCCTCTGTGGTCGAATCGTAAGAGAGGAGGCCAGACATTTCACCAGATCTGAGCCAGGCCGCCAACGTCAGGAATGGGCGTGTTTCACCATTCCAAGACAACGCCTGCTTTCGAAGTAGGTCCCAGCTGCACAGAAAAGAGACCAGGAATCTAACATAGCTTACCCTATAAACTGAAATCATAAAATAGTATTGCAGATTTACTGCGGCCCGACAAGTAGTATTATACCTCAATGATATTATCTCTAAGAGAAGTATAATAAGTATAGATAAATCTGGCACGCTTGTGGTTTCTTTGTATAACAACATAAAGCTAACCCGGATGGAACAAATGCTATTATACTGACATTAGCCATTAAGTTCCCAGATATCCATCATGTGCTATGTGCCCTTCAGTCCCTCACCGACAACTCACCCGTTGAACGTCATCTCATTACTGTATCAGTAAATCTCCGAACAAGCCCCAGACTCTCGACATCTGAGTCTCCAAACGTTCCCGGTCATTATTACTCATCTGAAATCTCGTGGTTGCCCATCGTCCTGAAGCGGCAGGTCAGGTGTTAGCGACTGAGACATTCGCCGCCACCGCAAGCATCAAAATCCCATGTCTACTGTTTTCAGACGATATCAGGGACCCTCAACTGGCAAGATATACGAATATCCCCAGAGAGCCTTCAAATAAGTTATCCCAAGTGAGTAAAGCATGTCAACATAAACAAAAGAAGAAAAACTCGGTGGCGTGGACAAAAGAATGATCTATCTGCGACTCTTTCTTAACTACGCAGGAGCTTATAAAAGTAACTCTGTTTCGATTGAGATTCTACAAGGTAAAGAATGCAATTTGTCCCTCTCTGAGGCATTTTAGAATAGCCTTCACCTTCACTACCTTATATTATAATCTCTTTCGACCTACTTGGAGCAGATTTGTTTATTAGCAACTGAACTCATTTAATATATACTAGCCCTCAACTCATCTTAATGTCTAATATGTTGTTTTCCCCATAAGAACTATTCTTTACTGTCCTCAAGTCTCAACTCTCAGGTCTCCAATTACTTTCAAGTCAACAATCATAATCTACGTCTCAAGTCATACTTCACGAGAGCATCAGAAACACCAGTTGCCAGATCATATTGCTGAAATTGATCTAGAGCTATTTTAAGTAGAACAAGTAAAATCAACCTCCGCCGCCACTTCCCGCCAAACCGGTCGCCCCTTTTAGTTTGTGTATGATCTTCGCGCATCCTTAACTCCCCAAAGCTGCATCCGCAAGCTTTCGCGCTAGATATCGAGATCGCTCGCATTTATCCATGCCCTTCCCTCCGCCCTAGCGATCATCCTCTCGTCTCACCACTCTCCATCACCATTTCATATCAACGAGACCTCTCTCTTCGATATGCATCGATACCCATCAATCAATCAAATGTACCACATGGTACTGCGGAAGAAGTCCCGCTGGCGCTGCTCTCCAGCAACAGGTGGCGTGGTGGTCGGCCCTCCCAGGCGGAGCAAGACAGGAGCCTCGGCAGTTCGGTCAGGACCACCAGTGGAAATGCCACGAGCGATCTTCTCCCGTGTCATCTCATGTCCCTTGGGACCGATGCGGAAGCCCTCGCTAGTGGCAATGTTCTCATGGGCGCGAGCTCGGTTACTAGCGAGATGCGCGTAGTAAACTGCCGGGTGCAGAGAGACAGGGGTTGTTGATCGGGCATACGAGTAGCATTGCTGGTAAATCATCTTCTGCAATTCATTAACCGGAATTTTCATCTCGTCCATAAGCACATGGTAGTGAACGGGTCGGGCCGTTCCCTGGATGGCGACGTGAGAGTTGAGGTAGAAGTCAAACATGAAGGGATGAGTGACCTCTCGCTCAACGAGGGTACCAGGCAAAGGGTTTGCATTCTTATCTCCCTTCTGTGGGAAGAAACGAATGTGGTGGCGCTTGGTGGCCACGATGACAGTGAACTTGGGGAAAGGTGCAGAACCAGGGAGAACTGTGCGGAGGTAGGCCTTGATCTCGGCAATCTCCTGATCCAACACATAGGCAAACTGCCCCTCGCCGACACCGTCCCGGAAGTAGACGATGTGTGCAGGGACCTTTCCAGGATGGTTGGCCTTCCACTGAGGAATGAGCTCACCAAACATAAAGCGGATGTTGGAGGGGGTGAGCATCTCGACACGATATCCGTTGGTCTCAGCAACAGCAGCGTAGCGAGTGGCGTCCTTGTCCACAGACATAGTCATGGAAGCGGTAGAGGGGGTAACACCTCCAGGTGCAGCGTGCGAGACATCAACACCAACCATCATAGTTGGGCGATTGTCGGGGAAGAAGGTAGGCGTCTTCCACAAGGGCGGAGTGCAGGAAGTTGCACCGCCGAGCTTGGCATTCACCTTCATGCAGACATTAGAGTGGTACTGGCCATTGTTCTTCTGCACATGGCTACCAAGAACAACCTGAGTGAGGATACCAAATCGAATGTCTGCGGACTTCTTGAGGCGCTCGTAAGTGCCGCTGTTCTTCTTGGAGACGACAACGAACAAGAGCTGGGTGTAGCCCTTGCGTCGAGTGATCTCCTCGTGAGCCCACTCAATGGCCTTGGCCGCGTCAAATCGCAGGTTACCAGGAGGGTTCAGCAGCTGAGGTTCGCCTAAGACTTTGCCGCCATGACCCAAGAAGGTGGTTTTGAAGGAGGCTGCGAATGCTTGGAGAGCAGGGAGTGGGATTGGCTGCTCCAGAGCAATGAAGCCCCAGTTCATCAAGGGCGCGGTGTTCTGCTTCCAGAATTTCTTGCCTCGCAGGTCCCAACGGCCAGCAAACTTGGGCTCGGCTGTGCCTTGACCGAATCGGACCACAGGAGGAGCAAGGATGCGGGCTTCAGTCTTTGCAAACTGCGGCTCAAAATTCACACCATACTCCTTGAGAAAGGGGTCATTGCCGATCTGAAGGGCAGCTGCACCCTTCTGGATATCGCCCTTTCGTACGTTCGGGCGAGTCACAGCAATCTTGATCATTGCAGCGGTCTGATCGGGGTTGAGCTTGAACGGGTACCGCTGCATGGGCTCAATAAAAGCAAGTTCCATGGGAATTTTTCCGCCTTTGCCAGCATCGATCAAAGGAAGATGGGACAGTCTCAGAGTGACATTGTAGGCCGTCTTGTAGTAGTCGTAGACAGAGATCTGCTTTCCATCCTTGTCAAAAGTGACAGTGCGCGAAGAGGCTCCAGCTTCACCAAACTTCTCATCAAAAGTGAAGTCCTGGATAGAGTAGAGTTTGTCCTCGTTCTTGCGGCCCTTGTGCTTGATCTTGAACTTGAGGCGGCGCATCTTTCGGAGCTGTTTGAAGGCTTCAGAAGACCCCCAGCGTCCAGACTTTTGGTCCTTGATAGGCTTGAGCAACTCGTTGATGGTTGCAGGCGTCTGTCCTCGGAACTTGCCGTCCAAAGTCGCGAGGAAGTTGCAAATCATGCGGTCCATGGGTTGGTTACCGATCCAGAAGCAAGTGTTCGCAACGTCAATGTTGTAACCCAGGCCGACACCTCTCTGCTTCAGGTTGTCACTCATTCGCACCGAAGCATAGGTGCCCTTGTGAACCTCAACGACGCCTCCATCCTGCAGAGCAGCGCCAGGCTGGCCCATCCTGTAGAAGTTGCGCTTGATTGCGAGCAAGTTCTTCGAAGGGTATTGTCGCACAAGATGATCAATGAAGTTCAGTGCCTCTTGAACACTGTTGTTGAAAGAAATTTTGCGTTCCAAGTAACCTTGCAGGGCAGCCACCTGAACCTCAGTAGTCTTGCGGATGGTCACATAGAACTTGCCACCATCGCGAGGCTTGGCACCAGCAGGGCGTTGGCCTTCGTCAAGGTCGACATTGAACCGAAGCTCACCACGGTCCACAAGAGCAGGGCCCCAGGCAAGCTTCTTTCCATCGAAGAGCCACATGTCGAACTTGTAGGGCTTGAGAGTCTTTTGGGTGGTAGGGTGAGCCCAGATCTTCTTCATGACAGGCCCAATCTTGTCAGGGTTGGGCGAGATGAAGACCTAGAGTTGGTGTTAGACTTGAATGAGAATCAGGTGTGTCTGAGCGCTACTTACGTCGTACTGGTAGATTTTCTTCGAAAAGTCGAACTTCATCATCCGGTACTGGTTCACTTCGATCTGTTCGGGCTTGCCTTCGGTGTTGAACTTCCCGTCTCGAAGCGTGAACAAGTCCTTCTTGGTCTCGGACACGTAAGCATCAGGGGGGAGCTCCATGCGTGTGTTTCCCTTGTCTTCCTGGCCCTGAGGCTTAGCAGGATCGAAGCCAGGCCCCTTGGACCATCCTGCAGCAGGTCCGCCTACAGCAGAGCCAGCCGCGGAGCGAGCAGGAGATTGGGAAGGGCGTCTTCCCGACCCAGAAGGGCCTCCAGGCCCAGCTGGGGAAGGCGAACGACCTCTGTCGGACATGATAGCAGACAGGTCTGAAGAAGTTAGTGATTGAGTTGGGAAATTTTGGTAGTCAGGTAATGTGGAAGTGTGTGTGGTGAAAGTGAGTTGAAAGTATGTTGGATGAACAGAAGCACTTCGAAGAGGAGGCGGCGAGGGGGGATTTATAGCCCTCAGAGAATGCTCAAATGTGAGGAAGGATGAGAAGAGAAGAAACTTACCGGTCGCGCGAAGAAGGCTTTGCTACCTTTTGCTTGTGTGGAAACACGAAGATTGGAAACCTGATTGATGTGAGGATTTGCGCTGAGAACAGAAGAGCTTGTGCTTCAATAGAGTAGAGAAAGGTTTGATGATTGTGTTAAGCTTGAAAAGGCTTGAAGGTGTTGATGTGCTTGCTCAAGAAGAGGAAGCACGAGGAAGAAGTGTTGTTGTGGATGAAGGATGAAGAAGGAAGGAGAGAGGAAGAGGAGAGGAGGAGGGGATTTTATAGGCAGGGAAATCGGAAGAGGCAGTGACTCACTGTGAAGCTCGAAGCTGTAGAGGAAATCCTTAGAGGAGAGGGGGGATTAGAATGAGGAGATGTGCAGCCCCTTTGGTGGTGGTTGTGAGGAGGTGAGGAGATGGAGATGTGCACGAGGAGAGAAGAAGAGGAGTTTAGGATCACGAGAAATTTATAAACAAACGCGCCGCGCAACGAGCAGGCAGCAACTGCACAGAAAAATCAGATGCAATTGGTAGAAAGCGGTGCGAATTTATTAATGAGTGTTGAGGGGGAAAACAGGCACTGTCAAACAAGTGATGATAACTGGCAACGGCCGTTGCCTTGCAGTGCGGCGGCTACAGCCTTAGACAGTATTGCTATATGAAATACTTCCAAGCAAAAAGACCTACAGTTTCTCATGGCACTCAAGCACAATATTAATCTACAATCGTGTTGATGTGGTCAATTGCGTTGAGTTACTGTATTGTACCACAGCTTGGTTCAGAGGTCAACAGCCCAGTTTACTCGAACCAAGCGCAACAACTCACAAAGCAATGCAGTGGAAATATCGAATAAGCGTGTACACCAAATGAGATAAGTACGGAGATTTGCATTGTCTACTCGGGCAAACAGATTCTCGGTATGCTGCTTCCCGCAATCCTAATAGCATCACCTCGAATTGATTGCAACTCCAATATCCACAAAGCACAAGCCAACAACTCGGCAAACACAAAGGACATAGGTCATCACAAAGAGGCAAGTAAACGTCATTCAAACTACTCGATTCATATCTACTAGTTTGGCAAAGCTATGAAACTGTAAACGAGCAGGCAGGGAATCTCGCTACCCCATTCATCCTCTCGACAAGCATAATAAGTATCCATGACACCAGCCACTCTCTGCATGTCTCCGATTCCCCGTAAACGCCATACCATGCGAGGCAAAGACAATCCCAGCCCGACTATTTGTCATCCAAAACCGTTTTGAAACCTCCGAGATAAACGCACTCAAGAGCAGTATTATTAGATCATGTTTGCGAGCGACCGCTCGTCATCATAGATCATTGGATGTTTCCTGAGCTGCTCGACCTCAGAACCGATACCCGCCGTACTGTCCCGGCGCTGGTGCACCATATCCACCAGGTGCCTGTGGCCACGCGGACGGTTGACCGCTGGCATCAGGCGGAGGATAAGGGGCTTGGAAGGCTGTTCCGCTCTCTGGTCGCAGCGGTGAGTTCCTATACCCGCCGGCTGCAGATGACACTCTTCCGTAGGGGCTCAGCGGTCGGTTGCCGAACTCACCCGAAGCCTGCCTCGCGTGAGAGGGGTTGCCAAAACGCGGCTGTCCACCTCCAGTCGCCTTCAACGTAGCGTAATCCGGAAGCTGGGTATTAGCAAGAATGGAAACCATAGCCGTAGGGTTAAGACGCTGAGCATCAAAGCTCTGAGAAGGCGGGAGGATGCCGAGCAAGAAAGTGATATCTCTGTGTAACGCTGATGCTTGGTTCCGACGCTGTTGATCAAGGCGGCGGCCTGCGGCTCCCTTGAGGGGCGACACGCCTCGAGCAAGTCGTTTGGGAGGGTTGAGCTCCTCCTCATCAATGGCGAGAGGCCGCTTTGGTGAAGCAGTTGCCCGAACGTATTGAGGGCGAGGGCTCTGTTCCTGCCTTACTGGCATGGGGCTGTTTCGTAGAGAGAGAGGCTGGTCGACCACGGGCACGGCTTGCTTCGGTCGCATTTGGACCGCCTTCGAGATTATGATAGGAGCAGCAACTGGGTCGAACTTCTCAGACGAAAATCGTGCTACGAAAGACTTGAGCTTGGGGTCCTCGGGGAAGAGCTCCGCCATTCGGTCCTCGAGCTTCGAGATTTGTGACAGCTCGCCATACTGCGATTCGTACTTGTGGAAATAGGCGTAAAGTGGTTTGGCCTTCACCAGAGTCTCTGGCTTGGAAATAAGCCGGTTGACACAGGTCTCGAATACGACTCGCGCATCTATTTCTGGTTAGTCTCAGTCTTCGGCTTAGAACATTTTTCACTTACTAGTCGTATCGTCCTTGGAATGAAGGTATTTCAAGTATTCAATCATGAAAACTTCATCATTGGGGAACAGACGCGCGCCTCTCTCAAAGATCTTGGCGCCAACGGGATCCTTGTAAACAATCGATTCTAGAAGAGCCACTGCCACATAGACGTCGCTTGTGAGACGTCCCTTTTGGCGCGCATCCGTAAAGACCTTGCGCAAACCACCCTCAGACTGGTTGCCTTTGCCTTGAATACGGCGCATGGCCCTCGCAAGACCAATCCAGACGTAGGAAATTGTGCGTGACAGAAGTTGTGTTTCGGCAGAGTATCCCTTTTGAATCGCGAGGATACGTTCCTCCATGGGTGATCGTTTGGGCTTGTTGTCTTCGTCATCATCATCGTCGTTTTGCTCGATGGAAGCTTGAACTGGGTCCTGTGCCGCGGCCTGTTTCAGTGTGGAAACCTCCAACTTCTCACGCTCTTTGACCTTGTCGCCCATCTCGTATAATGTTTCAAGAACGTCATCGTAGGGTTTGCGAACCGCCTGGGCAAATTCCGCCTTATCGCCCTCCTTAGCTGGGTAGTTGACCTCAATGTGGTCTGCTTGCTTAAAGGCAAGCAGCACGCTCTCGCGGTTTGCGCGAATGCCTTCAGATAGCAATTCTGTGCCAATCTCTTTGTCATTCTCGCGAATATCATTCTGGAAGCACCATTCTGCTGCATCGACCCAAATCTCAGGCCAGAAACGCAACGCCATCAGTGCCTGCTTGTAGCAATATAGCACTCTCTGATTGTAGGCTTTGGGCTCGTCAGTCTTCAGGACAAGAGGGTCTTCCTGTTCCCACGCAATCCACTTCTTCCACATCTCAACTTGATCTCTGAAGTCCTGGTCGCCATCAAATCCTGGAGCTGGAGGGAGTCTTGGAAGATTAGTACGTCGGAGGTGTCGCGTGATGTTATCGAGGGCAATGTTGGCACTCTTTGCTGACATATAGCCTGGTGAGCGCTCTTGGATGAATTTGCGCCCCTATCGATGTTAGCTTTCATTGCACCCATGGACGACGAGTGAGACTTACGGTCATCTTGTTTAACCCCATCTCGAATTGGTCATATTCCTTCCACAAGTTGTTGACGGTCAACATGGGCACAGCGATAGCACGTTGGTAGACCTTGCGCAACTGATCCATTTTTTGTTGATCCTGCCATCCCGTTCCACCAATTTGGCCTGGGCCATTTTTGACGAACTGAACATAATCCTGCCAGATGTTGCCAGAATCCCGATCCATACCGATATTTTCGATAACGAACTCATAGGACTGAGTGATGGTTCGTCGAGCCTGACCTGACGGGTCATTGTTCAAGTCATTCCGACGGCGGATGTAGTTGAGATAGACTGTCCACAGCTTGACATTGGGGACAGTCATAAGGCATCTTCCAAAGAGCTGCTCGGCGTCGACGAAATTATCAAGTCCAAGCTCCATCTCGATCCATTCGACCCAGACATCAGCCTGAAAAAAACTGTCAGTACATGTCAAAGATAATAGGTAAGTCTACTCACAGCTTGCGGGAAATTCTCTAGGAAGCGGTTATAAGTACTTCGAGCCTGGTCCAGTCGGCTGGAGCGCCTGTGATCGGCAATCAAGTTAAGCCAAGCATCCATATCCCCACGGGGATCCTCTTTGACACGAGCTTCAAGAAGAGCAACAGGATCGAGACCAGCAAAGGCTGGAGTCACATTGGAAGGGACAGCAGGAGGAGGGACAACGGCAGGAGTTGGGTAAACTGGTTCTTCAGATGCAGTGGAAGGGCCAGGGTGGTTTTGAGGCGGTACAGCTTCCGCTGAGGGAGCAGCAGTGGTAGGCTCTTGGGCCTCTTCATCTTCATCCTCATCATCAGAAGCTTCCACTATAAACCCCCCTGACATCTTGGGCTTAGACGCTTGACGTTGAGGTGCGGCGGCAGCAGTTTGTTCAGGAACCTGTGCAGGTGTGCCAATGGTGACTGACTCTGGATCATATTCTCCCCCATCTTCTTCTGTACCATTATCTGCTGCATCAGCATCACCGGAGGCATGAGAATCTTGAGCATAGTTATCAACTTGTTCCTCGCTATGCTGAACTTGATCACCCGGCGCCCCAACATCCTCTCCATCCCATGAAGCACTTTCGGAAGCCATCCTACAATGTTCAGAAACAGGTTTCGGGGTAGATGTCTCGGTCGCGATTCAGGCGCTTTCTACAGGCGCGTCGGCGAAGGCGGCGGAGGCCGCAAAGAGCCAAGGATGACGGAATAAGATCCGTAAGCAGAATTCGACAATCACGAGACGGAAAGAGGATAAGGGTCGCTATTCGGTGTGGTCGCGCGTATCTCGGTCGGGAAGGCGGGATGAACCCGATCAAAGGGGATGCAATCCCTGACGATGTGAGTGAAGAACTGGTGAGATGTGTCGCGAACGCGGCAAGCTCCAGGAGCTGCGCCAGCTGGCTCCGGTTGAGTAATGACTGAATTCAGCGCTCGAAACAAAAATTCGAAAACGGCGACACAATGGAAGATACGGTAAGCAAGCCGAGTCGAGTCGATAAATGCGTCGTGTGTCGAACTGCGCGCGGATGTTTTTTGACGAGCGTCTCAAAGTCTGAAAGCTCCAACAAAGAAGACTGGGCAGCCTTGAACAAAGCAGCGACGGCAGAACCCGAACTAGGCTTAGTGATTTCAAAAGCGGTGAGTAAAAAGTCCAAGAGCCTCATGGTCGTGTGGGGCCATCTGGCGCCTGCCAACAGTTTGATGGATATGATCACATGATCGCAGCTGACTCATGCTTTCCCCCTTGACTGTCTGGGCGGTCGCGTTCCAACGCAACCTCTCTACGCGGGTGTGACCGCCTAACGCGTCCCACGTCCCACCGTCGCTCCTGCCATTTTCCCACGGCGCCTGGCCTGGTCATCTCCCATCGCAACCAAAATATCGATCCGCTCTTGTTTTCTTTACCCATGCTTCTATAGTATTAAGACTAGTTGCGCCGCTTTTCATCAAACAAGTCCATCCACTTTCTTCTCCTTCTCTTTCTCCTCTTGCATCTCACATCGCACTTCCTCCCACCTCAGCTTTCACGCATCTCAAAGAACTAGGCACTCCCCTCCTCGTTCTTATCCTTCCTCAATATTCCACAGTTGCCACCCGCACTGCGTGCTCCTAATTACGACCTTTCCCAACCAAAATCTTCCATCTTTATCCAAAATGTCTGTCGTATCGCTTTTGGGGGTCAATGTTTTGAACAACCCTGCCAAGTTCACCGACAAGTACGAGTTTGAGATCACTTTCGAGTGTCTTGAGCAGCTTGAGAAGGGTTCGTGTCGCCTTGCTCTGGTGCAAAAATCACAGCGCTAATCTAGCACAGATCTCGAGTGGAAGCTCACCTACGTTGGATCTGCTACTAGGTATGTAATAGCTTGATCTCGATCTCCTCACACCGCCTCTTCTAACGCTCCCCAGTGATCAATACGACCAAGAGCTCGACTCCCTCCTCGTGGGCCCCATCCCCGTTGGCGTGAATAAGTTCGTCTTCGAGGCTGAGGCTCCCAACACCTCACGCATTCCCGATGCCGAAATCCTCGGCGTTACCGTGATCCTCCTGACCTGCGCCTACGATGGACGAGAATTCATTCGCGTCGGTTACTACGTCAACAATGAGTACGACTCTGAGGAGCTGAACGCCGAGCCCCCAGCCAAGCCCATCATCGAGCGTGTGAAGCGCAATGTGCTGGCAGAGAAGCCCCGAGTGACTCGCTTTGCCATCAAGTGGTAAGTTGACACAAAGAGTTTGTAGTATGTTCAAGCTAACCTGCTTTTAGGGATTCCGAAGCATCTGCCCCTGCCGAGTTCCCTCCTGAGCAACCCGAGGCTGATCTTACCGCCGACGGTGATCAATATGGTGCTGAGGAGGCTGAGGAGGAGGCTGCTGAGGAAGCCGAAGCTGCTGAAGAGGAGGCTAAGGCCAAGGCCAGCAACGGTGAGGACTCAGAGATGGCTGGTGTTGAGAATGAAGGAGAGAATGCTCAGGATGAGGATGAGTTGTCAGATGACGGCAGCGTCGACATTGAGGGCGAGAGTGAGGATGAGCTCGAGGAAGAAGAGGAGGTTGAAGGCGAGGTTGAGGGTGAGGGTGAGGGTGATGCCATGGAGGTTGACAGCTCCGAGAAGCCCTCAGCAGCACCAGCGGCCAAGCCCGTCAGTGTGGCGTCCTAAGCACGCGGAAGGGGATATTTTCTGATTTGCCTGCGACATGAAGCATTGGACATTGCAATTAAAGGGTTTTAATATGGGGGTTGGCCCGGTTGGGATATGCTTGTTTAATAGAGAGTTATGAGGACATGAAAGGGAATGATATCAGGCGGCTTGGGTATAGAACTAAAGTAGTCAACAAGATACATTAGGTCTATCGCTTGGACATGTGCCATATCGTACGTGCATAGGCTATACTAAACCTTGTTCTTAATGTCGTGCGGTTTACAAGACATGCAGCTGTCAATTGTACCTGTGCAGGGCCATTAAAGTGAGGCTCATGATTGGCTTAGATCCGATAGGCAATAGTCGACGGGTGCCGGGTAGAGGCGCATACCTAAACGTAATTGCATTTGCTCAACACCAAATCTCTGCGATAATCTAAACTTTGGCGATGGACACCGGCACGTGGACGCTGTGAAACTCTGCCCCCGCGATATGGCGCACCCATCTCGGCCTCGCCCTTGTTCAGGGTCGCCCGGCTTGTGAGAAGAAGGCTGCATGACGTATCGGATTGAAAATGTAAAAAAGTATTCATAAGCAATTTTGATTGAGCAGATGCCGGGCTGCATCTATTCCGCTGTCCACCACCACGAGAACGGAACGGTTGAACCGCTCAGAGCCGTCCCGAAGCGTTGATTTAGTTGATCGACCAAACGCCCTTTGTCTGGTCAGTACAGCCTCATTGTTAAAGTCCTGCGAATCCATGCTCCTTTCATCCTCTCCCCCATCACGGTTCGGCAAGTTTCAAGTTGCCGTCGGTGTTCGAATAAGCATCTAGGGTGAGGCTTGTAGCTTCTGACAGCCCTATCGTGAAGCAATGGTTTCCCCACGTGTGTACGTGAGACAAGATAGAGTTGAGACATGCTAATTGAGGTATTACCTCAGGTAGAATTGTAAAATATCCTATGAGTCTCTAGATCGAATAGCATAGTATACACTTGAGATGATGGTCCTATTGAGAATATGCATTATGGGATTCTAGTTACCCTCGAGACGGAATTAATCTCAACATCGCAGCTTGTCTCAGATGCCTGTTCCTCGGAATGTGTGACATTCACAAGCACAATTGTTGGTGGTAGCTCAAGACCTCTAGAGCCATCATCATCAATTAGTGCCCGCGTTCCTTGGCACGCTAGAAGCATTGCTTATCTTGCTTCCTTGTGTGATCTTCGTTTGCACTCTCTTCTAAGCTTAGCCATGGATGGTGACCGAGCTGTGCTCAGCCGCAATGTGCATCGGAGTCCACCGATGGTCTATAATCAGGCTCTGGGAGACGAAAAGTAGAAATACACCTCTGATTTCCTCCAATATCTCTCCTTTCAACAGAGGATTATACTCAGTCAGTTATAGAACGAACATGAGCATTCGTCCAATATTATATCCTAGTGAACGTGAAACCCATCAATGAACACAAACACATCAGCATCTCAAGCTCTAGACGATCTCGTCAGAGCAGCCGACCTCTACCACGAACAGTATCTGCGCACTCTGCGAAGTCTTCAGGATGGCCTCATTTCTCGTCGACGTGACACCGTCGAGAGCCATGCTCGTGGGAATGAACCCTATTTCACCCCCCCCCTGAGAGCTTCTACTGGTCCTACCTTTGCACGAGCTCGAGCTTCTACTCTCGAGAGCACAAGGGAGAGACCATTGTTGTCTGCACCACTGACTGGCTCGCCAAGTGGCAGCCATCGCGCCGTCTATCAAGATGACGACCTCCCCTTCATCCCTCTGTTGGACAGTACCCCAGGCGCTATTGTACACAGGGTTGAAGAATACCCTCTCAACATCGTCCGAACACATCTCGATCATGTCCACTTGCCTGACCATCGGCTACTCCAGCATCTTCGTGATGCTGAGTTCCCTCCCGAGATGGCATCCCACATGGACGAAGTCATGAAGCGCCGGTCCGAGATTGACACGGCAGTGCCCTTTCGTGACTTTGCAGCATACGAACGAGAGCAGTACAACCAGTCTACGTTCGAGGTGTATGAGATTGGTCAAGACTGCAGACCCGTGAAGCTCAGCGCTGATGGGGATGGCGATGAACAATCCGAAGTCAAGTATACGGGCGACGGGCCCTTTGAGACTTCGGCTGATAATGTCGACGCTCCGACGGTTTGGGATACTATCCGACTTGTCAATCCTGACGGCCAGTCTAATGGTCGAATCACGTATGTACACCCCATTACTCTACGTGCTATATACCCTAAGCATTGGGGTAATTCTCTTCTTAATATGAGCTAACTTTGTCAAGGATTGTCCAAGAACCCACGCCTCTCATCCTCGCAGCCCTTCATTTGACCATGTCTCATCACTTCGATATGTCTGAACTCCTAACTCATCTCCTCTCTGATGAGCCAAATCGAGGCCGCACTCATGCCTTCACGACTCGAGCCTATGAACGCTCTCCTTCTCAAGTAACATCCAACTCGCCTGTTATCGCTCCCTCGTCGCCAATGCCTCTTCCTGTGGGACAGTCAGTGGCCCTTTCTCCCGCCACACCCAATGTACGGCAGAAATCCTTTTTCTTCGTCTTCAAGTACTACACTGTTGTCAGCCCCCCTCTTGAGCCGGCCCCTTGGCAGCGCTTCGACAAGCGGCCTTCGGAGAACAGGCTCGGTGATCATATCGATATTGCAGAGTGTGGTTCTGTGCTGGCTCTCTCCCTTGGCGGGGAGTCTCACAGGGCTCCTAGGATGAGATCGCGAAGGGAACGTGCTCGAGATGGTTTCTTATTTGAGACTTTTGGCCCGTGGCAGTTACTTGCCATCCAGAGCTTTCCGGACAACTTACACACAGTCAGAGGCGAAGAATTCACCCGCAAGGAATATGTCAATGGGCCGTACGCATTCTTGGATCTTCTTATCGCCGAATATCGAGATGCAGGTAAAAGAAATCAGATACTCCATGAACGAGTCACCAAACTTATCACTCCTCCCGTATGTTGTCTAACCCCTAAAACCTTGAAACCGTACTGATCAACTGCAGACTGAGTTCATGTTCGATCCCAAGCTACGTGACAAGCTACTCTTCGAAGACAAACACTTCACTTATATTCGAAGATATTTTTGGGCTTACAACACCCTCGCCGTTGTCAACACAGGCATCAAGGCCATGATCTCGGCATACATCGATACATTCACTGATACCTTCTGGGCGGGCACTCACTCGACCCTGTGGCCACATCCAAGCCCTGAAACGGCCGATGCCGCTGCTTATCGTGAGCACATGGCTGGCCTACGTCGTGAGCTTGACAAGGTTGTTCAAGAGCTTACAGATGTCCTCAAGCGTAATGAACGCACGCGCAAGGAGATTGAGAACCTACGAGATCAACTGTTCAGTGGAAGCTCCATCAAAGAGAGTCGGAGAGCCATCGAGCAGGGAGACAATATCCGCATTCTCACGATGATTAGCATGATCTTTTTACCCCTAACATTTGTCACGGTATGTTTCTACACTCATCCGCCTGGTAATCTTACAAGAGCATCTTACTAACACCACCCAGTCCGTCTTTGGCATGACAGCCTTCACCATCCCCGCAACAGACTGGCGTTTCGCCCTTACAATGATTCTCGTCTGCGTCCCCTTTATGCTTCTCATCACCTTCCTCCAAACTCATTCCTTCAGCCTTCTCCTCCGCAAGCTCAGTGCTATTGGTAGTGTCCCCGCCCGTATCTTCAATCGTTTCCGGCGCCGGCCTCGGGACGCAGTCGATGTTCCGGACAATCGCTCCATCGCCGCCGTCAGACCGAGGCGAAGCAGCGGTACGTGGCCGATGAGGAGGATGACCTGGCCTTGGGGAGAGAGGGCAACACCCAGAGTCGAGATGGATGAGTTAGAGCGAGTTGAGCGCGGTTGATGTTCTTTGACAATTATTTTCTTTTGAGGTTTGAGGTTTGATTATCTTATGCGTTGACGATACAGAAGCTACTTTGTTACGATATTCTGGCTTGTTCAAGGTGCAGGGGCGGTTTGTACAATATGGCACTCTGTCACGATTACGATATATGGTTACGAATTACGAGAGATGAGAGTATAGAATTAGAGAGATTTACTGTCGTTATCATGTATCTATACTACTAGGTCGGAGATTTTATATGTATCTTGAAATATTAAAGATTGTACTTTGCGCTTCGTCTATCTAACTCTCAACTGTTTCGATATTATATATGCCTGAGCCCCCTGAGACACCGGCGATTATAACCTAAAGCTGGCCGCAAGGATTTAAAAATCTCGGGAAGATGTTCACCCTGAGTTAAGATCATACAGCTTTATCAAGGTCCAAGTTAAATGCCAATGCACATGAGAAGTAGGCAAGATGGGAATCATCAATTCTTAAAACAAACATGTACAAGCTTTAAATCCTTAAACCGTCTCCGTCTGTACTGCATCCCACGCCGGACCATCATAGGCAACTCTAAACATATACATTCCTAGGAAAGCCTCAACTAGTAAAGAGGTATACACAAGGGCACCAGACAGACTAAGTGCCTTTTTTCTTCCCAAACTGCTGAACAGTGTTGTTTTCTTTTTGTATTGTATTTCCGACTTTTCCCATCCCCTCTCCTATTCGCACTTGCGTAAAATGATCCACTCCGAAAGTAGAATATTGATATGGCTTGCCGTTGGTACCCAGACCAACGTCCGCAAAGTTGGCGAACAATCTAATGTCGATATATGTCCCAAAAGATAAAGAGAATGAGATCGGAAAGACCAAGGAGAAAAGGCTGAACAAAATAACAAAGTGGGGTATCCATCATGTCGAGTCGTCCATGCATTCTCTCCATCCGATATCCCTAAGGCCACACCCATTGAAAAATAGGCATGACATGCTGTTGCCAGTCAAGTGCTGTATTAAAATGAAACCTGTGAAGAGAGATGCTGCATTCAATCGTGTCTGAGTTATGCAGGTCTCTCACAGCCATAAACGAAGGTGCCAAGATCATCAACCCGCTATTAACCGAAGACACCTCATCCCGGCGAAAAGGAAAACTACTTACTTTGAATAAACACATTCGGGTTTATTGCAAAGTAAAATAGCAATAGAAAAAAGTAACAATCGTGCTTTCGTGACGTCGTAAACCGCTGATAGGTTGATAAAGGAGAAAGAAGGGGATACGCATATGTGAGATCAACCCTCATCCTCATCTTCATCATCCCCTGGGCTCGCTGTGTCCGTCTTAGCTTTCTTGTTCGAAGTTGCAGAGCCGGCTTCAGACTTGCGCTTGGTTCCTGCGACTCCAGAGTTTTCTCCAGCGGAATTGTCTTTTCCATCAACACTCTTATCGCCATCGCGCTCCATAGCTGCAACCTCTTCCGCAGTGAGGAATCGGCCGCCAGGACCACGCGGTCTGCGCATAGCATGATTATGTCGTGACTCATGAAGGTATGGTTTCCGTCCTTTCGACGTTAGACGCAACTGTTCCTCGAGCTTCTGGCGAGCAACACGTCGTTTAAGGATACGGTGAAACTGCTTGGCATTGACGTAGAGGGGTGATTCCTCAACACCGCTGGCAGCGGGCATCTCCGGCGATTGCGGGTGTTGCATCTGCGCGGCCGACATTTGAGGTGGGGCAACACCCGGTCGCGCGCCGGCGTGGCTCATCATCGGCGCGGTGGGAACACCGGGGCTTGTAACTTGACTCATTCGACGACCAGGAATCTGGGACATGCTGTTCATGCGAGGAGATTGGCGTCCGTCTTTCTTAGCATTGGCGCCCATGCGAGGCGAACTTTGGGGCATGTTGGGGTCCGAAGGCATATAACCATAGTTGGAGCCAGACGCAGCAGCAGTTGCAGCCATCGCGGCCGCCTGTATACCAGGCATGCCATAGTGAACCTGCTGCATGCCCTGTTGTGGTACTCCGTATTGTGGTTGATACATGTTGTGGCCTTGGGTCTGACCTTGCTGTTGCTGAGAAGATAGAATAGGCGACGATTGCACTGCGTGCTGGGGGATATTGTTCGTAGGCGAAGTGATGTTATTCGCAGTGCCTGAGTTTGCGTAACTGGAGTGTGCGTTCTGTCCTTGTTGTTGATATTGGCCGTAGTCCATCATACACTAGGAATCCAATCTGATTGGTAGGTGTCGAGGAAAGGCGTCCTCGTCGCGTTGTAATTCGTTAATCGCGTGTCGACGTCAATAGTAGGATGTGATAAAGATATTTGACGCGTAATGATCTGCCGTGGCAGTAATGGTTCTCGAGGATAGGAGAAAACGAAGGAGAGTCCTGATTGCAAGAGCTCGTCGATGAACTATACAATCTTGGAGATCAAGTTTCGTTTGGGTACAGTTAGGCTCTCGGGTTGAAAGTCTTATTCAATGCAAATCGCAGAGAATCTGGAAGGAGGCACGCCACAGTAATTGGGTACGCGTGAGTGAGCTGGCAGACCAGAACGAGGCAGGGACAGTCGTTGTGACGGTCAACCACGGTATATGCGAGCTGATATCGTTGTGGCTGAATTCTGCCTGGGGTGGCTGATGCGGCGGTTTACACAGCCACGTGAGAAAGAGGTAAGCGAGAACGTCGAGTCTCGAGAGTAGATGAGCACAGGGCAAACAGCGGCGTCAGTAACGGCACTGGCTGGTCAGTTGCTTGTCTCGAGAGATCTGTCCAACCATAGGCGTTAGCTCAGGTGTATATATGCTAAGCTAGGATGAAGGGTACGGCATAAAAACGGGGGCAGGAAGGGGAAGGGTGCAGATGCGCGTTTGGAAAGCCACTCTTGATGCGTTGGCAGCTCAGAGTCCCATGCATGACGGAATATGCAGCGGACGGGCCCACAGCGCCCACTCGGCCAACCCACTAGTCTGTCCATACCCGGCGTCGCAAGTAAGATCATTGATTCTCAGGGCCTCAAAGTAGGAGACTTCCTTCGTTGGGCAGATTTGAAGGCAGACCTGGTAGAACATGCTGCACCTTGGCCTGACTTCAAGCGTTGCGATTGATGTCATCAATCTCTGTATTGCCCCAGAGGGCATTTCCAAGGTGCTCAAACTCCATTTGACATTATGTCTGTGAATCCAGTCGGTGCTTGGGCTGCATCCATCCAGATAGGCGCTGCTGAACTTCCAGCGAGATAAAATAAGGCGGCGACCAAGCTGGTTGGCGGCCGAGACTTGATCTTTTCCGGGGTTTTGGATAACTGCGGCCCTGCGCCTCGCAGCAGGGTCCTGAGCGGGGTATTGGCTGGCCAGAGGACGGGATAGTCAAATGGACGGGTGTGCATATCAAGGCTTATGAGGCAGGGATAAATGTAACGGAATAAACAGGGGCATGCATCTTTTCTAACTTCATCATATGTATCGCGAAGCAGACACTCGACTACGTCGCTCCATGAGGAAGAGGGGATGATGCTTATGTGGTGGAGTGGAAACCAGGCTAGCCAGAGTGGCATATCTCGCTGTGTATGTGTAAAACAGGCAGGTCGGAAGTTAAAGAGCGTGATCTCATTCTACGCGTGTTGGGATGAATGAATCTTGCTGCAGGAGGTGACCGGTGACGATATAGGAACGCAAAATCAAGGGAAACGAAAGAAAAACACGTGATACGTACAGTCGAGTGACACTGTCTCCTCGTTGAAGCAGACTGTCTGTTGGTGTAGTAGCTATTTGCGCTGTCAGTCTCTGTCGAGGTATATGTTTGCAAGTATTGACACAAGAGTCGGTGTAAGTGGCCACAAAGTGATGGCAAGATACTTGATGTACCACAACTCGTCAATGGCCATGTAACACGCGCGATTGGGGCAAGTTTTCTCAAGAAAAAGACGCGTTGTGAAAGTGAAGTGAGGTCAATATCGTGGTGCTGACACGATCTGACAGTCACCGCGCTGGCAAGACGCGTTCACTCTCTTGTTGTTGCGCGTAGACATGAGCGCAGAAAAATGTAAAACGATAAAGGTGCAACAGCAAAGGACACAAGAATAACGAAAGGAGGTACAGAATTCTCAAGACTGAGTGGGAATATACTCTACGTACCCTTTGTGGTGCGGGATGCCGACAAGTGCACGCGCTGGCGTAGATGCTCGGTCTGATTGAAGCTCCGGCGCGCTCAAGGCTTACTCGTACAACCTCGTTTTAAGAGACCGATAAAAGAATCGAATCTGGGGTAAGATCGAGATCCGCAGGTGGGAATCGTCAGGTGATGGGCAATGCGGCCAATTGAGTTGAGCAAGACGATACTGGCGATGATGATAGGCCTTAAGTCGTGATGTTGAAAAGGCGAAGCGAAGTGTAAAAAGCGTGCTGATTTGCTGATGGCGCGAGGTGGGTTAAATTGAGTTGCGAGTGGGGGGGTTGTCTTGGGCGAGTGAGGGCTGGGTTTGTCGCGCGGCAAGAGTGAAGGCGCCTGTAATCGACTGACAGGCCACACAAGTGACGGGACGGGACGGCAGGACAAGAAGATGGCCCGAGTCCGGAAGTGAATTGACTTCTGAGAGAAGGGGAGGGGAGTAAAAGACGCGTCTTGGAAATAATCGCCTCAAGGACAATCGCGTGTGTGTATGGGAGGAGCCTCGGGCGAGATCGCAACGCTAGCTTTGACTTGGCAAGAGAGTATGTACGTAAGGGGAGTAGATTGGTTTAACAAGAGGTTGGGGTGAGGGAATCAGACAGACGACAACGTTATTGTCTGGCTGGAATGTGAGATTTAGAGAGTTGATGTAGATGTAAATGGGGGTTGGGGTAACGCGGCAGTTGTCGCGCAATAGAGAGGCTTTTGAGGTAGAGAAGCTTGAGCCCGGTCTTGAGACTTAAGCCGAGAGCTGAAAAGCCGGTAGGGGGGCTGAAAAGTTACAAGCTGAGCTTTGGTAGTTGCTTGCCAGTTGAGCAGAGAATTCTGCTATTGCTAATAGCGATACCGAACCCAAAGCTTGAATAGCAAGGCAGTTCAGTTGTTAGTAGCGTTTTAGCAAGATAGGGCTGAAGCCGGTGACGATAGTCTCCCGCGTTGTGCGTTGCCGTTTGGGGTGATTCGGCGGACGTTGAGCGAATCGTAGAACACAGAGCTCGAAGCTTGTCGTTAAACCCAGGCAGGGACAGAGCGTTTGTCGGAGCAATTGCGTTTTGCGCGCGCGTGGGATCCAATCAAGAGTATGAATTGCTTGTGAATTGTGAATGGCCAGCGTAGAGCGACACAAATCAATCAAATCAAATGTTTCGAGAGGCCTGCGACGAATCTGATTGCTTGTCGAGTGGATGAGAACAGGAGTATTGATTGGCCGTGAAGGAGAAAAGGCCGCGAGGAGGACGAAGAAATCCGACGAGTTGATTTGAGGGGTGGGATCCAGACTACTTTTACACTTATTAGATTGGCTGATTCAGCCCCTGGTGGGTCCCACAAGAGGTTGGTCACCTAGCCAGGTTTTTGATTGGGGAGGCATGAGGTGACGCAAGGAGATGCACCTTCTCTGTCTGGCGCTCACTCTCTCACTCACAAACCCTGAAACGGGCGTATCCCATTTGAGGAGGGGCTGCCGGGGTGAGGGTGGCTGGGGTGTTGGTTGGCGCTTTTGGGGGTGTGTATTGGCAAATGAGAACCTCAAGTCGAGTCCTGCGGTACAGCTCGTCTACCATCTCGCTCATCAATCTTGACAGACTCGGGCTCCGAAGAAAAGAAGTTTTTGGTTTTGGCAATTGCAGTAGCTACCGTTACAGCAACTGTCGCATATCAGTTGATCACCAACACGGGTTAATATCATCAAAGCTTCGCTCCTTAAGCAACCGGTGTGAGACCAATTATCCTTTTCCCCTCCTCCCTCATCGGCATTGACCACCGTGCTCCGTTGTTCCGAATGTTAAACCCCCATCAACGCTTCTTATCTGATGCTTCAAACCCCGCTCTGGAGTCAATTCTTAATTAACACAGAGTGACTTGCTCTTGAGGAATGCAGAAATGGTGGGATGCAAAACGCTTCCACCTTGCAACACAACCCAAGAAGTCCCCTCCCTTCCTGTGTGTTAAGCTCTGAGCTTGTCTCGTATCTGTTTCTTGTGTCTTTTTTTGTCACCAGCCTCGTTTGGCTTGGCCTTAGTCGTTCTTTGGCTTTCTCTTCCAGACCGCTTCTCCTCAGGACTTTACATTTACATCAAATGCTTGCTATCTCTGCTTTCTTTGCATGCCTCGGCCTCAAGGTAACAAACAGGATGTTGTCAATTGCTACCCAGTGACGACAGATATCACGACCGAAACACAAGCCCTCCAGCTTTCGGCGTTTCTCACCCCTCTTTCATGTCGGCCGATCACTGTCCGGGCTGGATGGATGGTGTGTGGATGAGCTGGCAATCCGGCTTAGACTAAAATTAGCTCCGAGTTTTTTACCTTCCGACGGCCGAACAAGACGGGGACACAAGGCGTTGCTCAAGCTACAGACTGAAGCATGAAGCTAGAGCTTCCAAATGTGATGTCAAAAGAGGTAGCCTGCTCTGACTCACGAAGAGCGGTGACTGGCTTGTTGGATCTCCATCGCCTGTGCTTGTTCCTATCGATACGCTATCGATATCCCCCATTAACGAGGCTATCCATCGAAATCAGTTAGAGAAGCAGGCCTCAATCAGATTCAGCTTCATCGATCCTCTCGGTACTTGGTCCTGGGTGTGTTTCTAAGGCTCGGGCTGCTTGCCTTTGGCAGAAAAGTCAATGTCAATGCCCTGAACGGTCTCAGTACGTACTGCACAGTACAGTACATGAATCCAACCAACACGCCGACACGTGATGAAGGGATTTGCCTCTTTTCGGTCACATGCACAGCAGTGAAACGAAGCAGGCTGGGAGAAGAGGTACCATGGATTGAGGAAAACGATTGGCAAATGTCGGTGTGTTATTATTGGTACTCGCTCTCAGATTGAATCCGGCGATCTGGTCCTCTTTGTTACTGGTCGCATCTAGAATCAGAGACATTTCCAGCCGCAATGCTGATGATATCGACTTGGGTCTTTGATCCTGCATGAAGCGTTTGTTTGCTTGCCTACCTACTACTCCTCGAGAACGTACAGTACAGGAGCTCCACAACGCGAGGATCCACGTGCACTGTCCCTTGGACGTGCTACAGTACCCGTACCTAGTACGAGAGCGGCGCATTGCTGGAAAGCTTTTAAAGACGCACAGTTAATGCGAGGATCAAGCTTGCTATTCAAGCCTACCAAGGAGCCAGGAACAAGAACAAGAATAGACATGGATTTCCCTTCCCGCGTTACTGCCGTCAAGCCATGTCATCTATTCGGTCTTCAAGGTCTCGAATGCCGGCCGCAGCAGTTCGTTCGTACGTAAGAGCTATGGAGTCGGTGAGTGGCCGTGGATCCTTGGCTTGTGGATCGCGGTCAGGTAGCACGGTCGTCGCACCTCGTTGGGGGATATGCGGGACGGCCTGCCGAAGGGTCCGCTTCTGGAAGTGCAGCTCTTTGTGTTTGCGCGGACGCGGCGCGTACCTCCAACTGACGGCTATCTTGTCGTGTCTTGTTTGAAGACTGATGTAATATCATCAAGTCCTGGTGCGCGAAGTTGCGAGATAATTCTGCCGAAAGCAGAAATCAGGTCAGAGTTGACGCTGGCCAGTGTTGGGGGTTACTACCTTGGTGCGTTGTTGGTCGTGCTTGATCTCACGCATGGCATCAAATGCAGTACAGTGCACAGTCATATTGCTTCCCCAATATACCTCTTCGTGTATCGCATGTCGTCTCAGATGGTGGGGCTTACCGCGTGGTGGTGTGTATCCCCGTGTCTTGTTGGTGGTGATGGAGGTGGTTGCGGATGCATGCGTGTGGTTGGCCAGTTGTCACAGTCTGGTTTGCGGCTTGGCTGAAGTCAAGTTGGTGTGGTTGGGTAGAGATTCAACATCTTTTGCGTTTGATGCAAAGGAGAACCTCAAAGTTGAACATTTGGCTGGGCAGCTAGGTACAGAATTGAGGCTTCGTAGATCGATTGGTCACCAACAAAGGCCTTTGATCGATAATCTTCCGATTGGATCGACTACAGATTGGGCATTCGGATGAGAATCGATAACTCTCTCATGCCTCATCGCCCTCATGCCATGACGCATCTCATTGTTTTTCCACTGCCACACGCGATTGTGGTAATGACGGAACACCTGCGCCATAGTCGATGGCATCCCAATCATCCCATATCACAACATAGATGCATGTAGCCGCCCCATGATCTAGGACTGCATGTATAACAGCCCAATATCAACAACCATGTCGGCACAATTGCTTTTGCAAAGGTTGATGACCTAGGCAACAACACATTGCATCAAAGCCCGATGGACTGCATAATTAGATTCAGCCTGCCCGCCTCGTCTTGGCCTTATGTCGGCGTTCGACTGTGTTAGATGTTGTCTCTTTGAAGCAGGTCTGCCAACGAGCAAGCCATCACAGGCATCGCCGCAACACGGAAACCTAACTTCTATGCTCTTGACGTCGCTGACTTTTCAGACATCAGACCATCTGCGATGCCAGCCTGACTACACCATCCTTTGGCTACGAAACCCAACTCTTCTGCCAAGCTGTAGTATCCAAGGACTTGAACCGCCTTGTCTTGGACTGAGGCCCCTGGCTGTTTGTCTGTTTACGTTACCGCTCGTCACACTCGTAATATCCGATATCACTTCAGCCGCAATTTCAGCTTCCGGACTTTGATGATCGTCACATTCACATCACAAGAACATGATTCATGTCCTTGCCGGTATCACTTGGAATCACACAAGTCTCAAACTCGGTTCTAGAGCTCTTCTCCCGAAACTAGGCCCGGGTCGTACGCCGTCACATATCCGGGTATCTTTAATTCATCGTGCTATTCTGATTCGCCGTTATCCAACTTGACGTTTCGTCCAATACCCTTGCTGCGCGCTTAACTCACCCACTCATACAGAGCTGCCATGATATCGCGTCCCAGACGCGTCCCTGGCCCCTTTCCCAAAAGCCCGCAATTAGCCTTCTTTTGTCATTCTGGTCCCTGTCTAGTTTCAGCCGATTTTGGGTGACAAGCCCGAGCCCTTGCGATGGCTTCTCATTCGTCGTCGCCGTTGCGCTCTTTGAGGAGCTCTCCTCCGAGCTTGGACGGGGCGAGCCGGCGATCACCATCTCGGGACACGGCGATTGAGCTCATGTTTGCGAGTGATTGCTTTTGTCTTGAGAGCTGCAGAGTGAGGGACGCGCCGCGACAGGTATCCCAGTTTTGATGGATCCTTTCGCCTATCGAATGAACAAGCGTTCCCTGTCTTGCTTTGATGAGATGTCGCCGACTCACCAATTCGCGATGATCTTATCGGTCTCTCCACTTGAGCAGGGTCCTCTGTGGTAGATTGTGTTTTGTCATAAGCATAGGCTGGCTTGAAAACAGCTCCATCGCCAGTCTTATAGAATATCTGGCTAATAGTCAACCAATAATGAGTGTCCAAAGGTCGTAATATAGCAGATTCAAATCATTAGGTACAGTGTAGCATATGTGCGTGAACTTTGGCATGGTCGTGGTACCTGATTGAATGTTTGATAAAGCATACCTCGCCTCATTTTGCCACACCAGCAACACCCAAGACGCATCTCTCTGACTAGAATTGAAATTGACTTACTTGGATATTCAGTACATGTAGTTGAACGACACTTACGTGACCCTGGTGTTCGGAAATATTGGCCTGTACAGTTGCAAAATCCGGTGAACATTAGCGGTATAGGGTGGGTTAGATTGTAGTCCTCTGACATCTACCAGTCGGTACTCGTCCCTTCAGTATATGAACAAACTTTGTAATGGGATGGTTATTGTTTTGCATTGGACTAAATTACGACACTTGAAGCTCTATGAACATGTAAATTATGATTCGATCCTGTAGGGCATGTCCGGACGAGCTCACTGCGGTGTCACTTTTGCAAGCAATCACAAATGAACTCTGAGCCACGCAATAGCTCAAAAGAAGGGCGATCGTGACCCGGAATACGGAATGTCTAGCAGAGTCTATGGACTCAAACCGAAGAACTGATTCTTGAAGTTTCCTAAGGTTTCCCCTAGCTGCTGAAAACGAGAAGCGGGAAAGTCTGCACTGGTCACTGCGTTACTGGCATAAAATATACCCAGGACTTCATTTCTCCTGCTTCACATACAGCCATCAATGGTCTGTGGCAATAGATACTGTCCTGGTTCACAAAAGTAGTTGGGGGATACTAAGGATGCAACTCGTTATGCTAGCAATGAGTTGCACCTATGAATCGGGAGCAAAGCTGTCCAAATAGTATGTTGAGAGTCCGCAAGAAATTTCATCATATATTCTCACCAAACTCATACCGACCCAGCATACAACATGCTTTTGAGATTTTCCTCTTTTCTTTATTCGACTGCGTGCAATGTGCGAACGAGGCTTCTTGTGGTGGTGATAGTGGTGCCGAGGTGACTGCCAACGGTGGACGAGCAGGCAGAAGTCTATAACCAGGAGGGAAAAGGAGTCATAATGCAGGAGGTAAGATTATTGTAATGCAGCCCAGAAGCTTAATTAGACGACTATGTGAGCCCTCTGGCATAGCAACTGAAACCCACACCAGATAACCAGGAATTCACGAATCATCAAGGCCGACAATCTCCCACGAAACGAGAATGCACACGTATTGTAGAAGGCCTGATGACCTAGTTACCTACGACAGACGCCGGAGGGATTAACAAGGCCGTCCGGAAGGCAAATGTGGACAATTAGTCCACTGGGCGACCGTGGTTCAAACGTGTCACCCAAGGTAGAGACCAGGATCCCAGCCACAGAAGGAGGCTGGCTCAGTACAAAGCCGTAGACTCAGAATGGACCGGCAGGCATCGGTGATGAACATGATAGGAGAACCACGAAGGCTAGCTACGAGACAGGATTCGAGGGCATCGATCATATCATACGGACAAGACATAGCACTCTTCTGGACCCAGCGAGCGGGAAATATTATGATTTGATCATGGAAAGATTGCTTTTCTTAAGATTTATCGAGTCCACCGAGAGGTATGTAGCACATTGAGATAGATACGATACACTTGTTGCATCTCCCGCTTAGTCGAGTACCTGCTCCGCCATGGAGACTAAACAGACATGTTAGCATCCCGGTGACACATTTACAGAAGCTTAAACTTGATGAGTGAATGACTTACCAGCGCTGCCGGTGTTGTCCGGCTCGACATGTGCCTCCTTGACCTTGCCATCCTCCACCTTGAGGGCATATCGCTTACCTCGCATACCACCGAAGACTGCGTACGCCTCGAAGCCGAGATCCAAGGCCTTGGTGAACTCACCTGTGGGGTCACCGAGGAATCGAATCTGGGAAAAAGTCAGATATCATGTACACCTAGCTTAGATGAGACGTATTATATGTATCGAGGTCGACTTACTCCGGTCTGCTTGGCGGGGTCAAGCTGCTCGCTCCAAGCCTTCATGCTGTGGCGTGAAAGTTAGCATTTCGCCAGACAACCATAGGTCCTAAGACAACGGGAAGGAACTTACACAAAGGGGTCGTTGACAGATACAACGAAGACCTGACCAGCCTGCTTGAGCTTGGGGTGGTTGATGTATGAGGGGATGTGCTTGCTGGAGCATGTGCCGGAGAAGGCGGCAGGAACACCGACGATGTACCCGTTGGCCGACTTAAACTCCTCAGCGAGGTTGACCTTGTTTCCGGGGGAGTCCTCAAGCAGCACATCGAGGTTGGGGATCTCTTGGCCGACTCGGACGAAAGCTCGAGGGGTCGAGTGGAAGCCACGGGCGACAGCCGCAGCGGGCCTGGCGAAGGCGACACGGCGAAGAGGAGCTCGGAAAGACATTGTCAGAGGTAAACTGAAGCGATTTGCAAGGATTTTGTGTAGGTTTCGAGAGACGCGGGTCGTCAATTGCTTCGGAGGTTGCTCGTTGAAGTTCGTTGTGTGGAGGTTGGAGCTTGGGACAGCTGTGGTACAAATGACATCACGTTGAGCTCCACCACGCTAGATAGCTCTCATTTGGTTGAGAGACCTACATGAGGAACCTGGATGGGGAGGATGTTGCATTATGCTCTTTTTGCATTCGACGTTGAAGAGATGCCAAAAAGATACATGCTGATATGTTTGACCGGATGTGCTGATTTCTGACTTTTACTTTTTATGTCAATTGGTCAGCACCGGGAAGTCTGTAAGCTGCATGTCACTCTAACACCGACTTCTAGTCTAGAGATGTAGAAATGGTCAAATCTTTCGTCGGAGCTTTCAGATGAACGATAACACCTTTCCTGGACTCGAAAAATCAGAAGTAATCTTATTAGAACGAGATTGAATGCTATATGCGGAAGATTATTGGTCGCACTTCTCATTTAAAGTAAAGGTTTGAGTGTTTGCTTTGCCGATACCGGCTGCCTTCCTTCCTTCCTTCTACGAATTGGCAGTGCTCGAACCTGCCATACGTGACTGCCGGAAATATTGAACTGATAAGGATCCAATCTATTCTCCTTACCGCACGATAGGAGTCTCTTATTATTCAAACTCTTGCACAATGACTTAGAACCAGCTATTGTTCACATCCTGTTTGCGGTCTGTCATCATTCAACGAGCGATACATCTCTTTCATTCATTGACTCCTGAAGCACCACAACTGCAAATCATCATTCACCCTCTCTTTCAGTACGACTCTCTTTACCTACAAGAGCCGTATCTATGGCGTCCACACAGACCAACACTCACTCATATCCAACATCCAACTATCTCGATGCTCAACTAAACGATATATTACGACACTCAGCAGCCATGTCGCTGAGTCTGGAAGAAGGGTTGCCACGGAAGAAACCCCCTATCCTCTACACCAATACACCTACTTGGCGCCCGTATACATATGTAGTGCACGTCGTCGACTTCAAAGTTGAGTCTCAGTATCAACGAGGGAATGGCGCTCTCACTACTACAGCGGCACATGGACCAAGCGGTAACATCGAGAGTGGCATCTTTATACAAACCCACAGAAAATTGATGCGTGGCTTCCTTTACGTGCCTCATCGACTCTCAGGTTCTTTCGATTACGAGCTTCAGCGTCAAGAATGCACCAACTTGATGCAACATGAAGGTTTCGACTCCGAGTCTCCCATCGGCTTCATGTTCAAGAAAGACTACGAAGAGTACTTCAACAACCTTCTAACTCTCATTCCTTTGCCGCAAAAGAGAAATCACAATACTTTGGTTCATGATCAACACCAATTTGGCAACGACCAAGACTTGCCGCCCATGGACTCGACCGACTAGGTGACGGCTGTGGTTCAGGCGATGGGAACAAGGCAGTTGTTGATTGAAGACGAGCCGAAGGACTGGTACATCGATGAAACGGGAGTGTTCCAGGAACGTGGTCGAGGGAAAACCAAGGTTGAGGACATCATATATGTCGAAATTTCTACACTGATCGGAATCTTGCCTGATAATTAAGTCACTATAAGGTGATATCTGAAGGCTGTATATGGGCTATAACATTCATGTATATATAGACATCACGCTGTCAAGAGTACAAAGCCATATCGAGTTGCGCGTTTGACTTAAATGACGTTTGTAGTGATTTGAGGTGACACACATATCTGACGGTACTGGAAACGCTACATCCCAGTTGAGTATTGTGCGGGTCGTTATAAATCGTTCGATATAATGACCGACACTACTAGATGCTGCACCAAGCTTACGCAACACGCTCTCGAGAAGTGTTGTAACCTATTGTAACTTTCCAGATAGACTTGTTAGTCATGTGTTTGTTGCTATTTCGATGGACTCAGCACACGAGCTCGATTCCTCTTAAGGACAAGGTTTCTGTATTCCGTACTGAATAATCACGACTATTGACCGAGTTATTCCTTGTAAATGGCAAAGGTACGTACGACTGTGAACATGGGACATGGGACGATGAATACGTAGTGACTGAGCCCCAGACTTGATGCCGAAGACACAACGACCTGACACCGGAATCAACCGAGCCTGGACATGGGTCGTTGCACAACGTATGTACATCGCACTTGGGTGCATACATTACACACTGGAGACGGACTAGGCTCGTCCCGTTGGCAGAGTGGTGTTCGTTTCAGACTTGACCATGGGTTTAAACGGCTCATCCGGAGCCCCAGATGGAGATGCAAGTGAAGAATCACATCACCTGGACTCATCAGTCACGTTAAGAAGACCCTTACATGGTGCCTCCCTGCGTGTTCGGGTCGTGGTCGGCTAAGAAATTGTTGAATTCTTTGCCTAGACACCGAAAACGACGTGTAAAATAGTGTTGGTTCTGAGATCCACGCCGCATCCCAGGTACAACAATTTTCCTATAGGCTGGGGAGAGCGTGGTGCCTGGGGTCAGCTTACAGTATTGCTCTGTACTTGTACATATCTACAAGATAAATGAGAGTTGAAGGCTGGAATGGCATTATGTGAACGTTAGGCACGTGGAAAGTGGGTTTGCATATAAATCATGTGGATAGAGGATTCATATCCTAGACTTGACGGACGTGGGTGAGGTGAGGTCAGAAATGACAAGCCTCAATGGCCGTGCTCGTACGCGGGACATTCTCGTTGACTGTGGAGTCTACCAAGCCAACAAGGGAGCGCGTGCGCAAGCGGAGATAAGAAACGTTTACGACCTTGTAACTTATGTTAGTCTTCAAAGTTCAACGTTGGTTCTTGGCCCAACGCCAAAGCCGCGACCTGCTTGGCGATGCATCTTGATGTGCATCTACAACGCGTGGGGGCTAGTCGATGCAGCGTTGCTAGCCCATCACCCGCTTTGACATCTGCTTTCTTTTTCCTAGAGGCTTGGGACCCGACAGGCTGAGCTCTGAGTTGAATATGCAAGCTCTCCTACTATTTATGCGTGGAATTCAAGGCCGCTAAACGGTCCGGCTTAACTGTTCGCTCTCCTTTTCCGTTCCTTAGATAGGAGGCTGCAGACTAGTAAACGATAGTCTTGGGTGATATGTTAAAACCAGCCTCAGAGACATTGTGGCACTGAGCCATATGCTTTCTATTACTTGATGATTGGCACGAGTAAAGCCTAGTATCTAAGCATTCAAACCCTTGCCAGCCCGAACAAAGGGTTGGCGCTGTCTAGGCCCTGAATCGGTTTAGCCACCAGGAGACCATCCCGCAACAATGCCATCTAAGCAATCCGCCATCTTGCAAAGACGTTGTTCGAGAGAATGAGTGGCTTAGAGTGGCACGAAAAGACAAGAATGTGGAGAGGAGAGTTGCCCTTTGAGGACACTTGCCCCGGGTTTGCCGTTGTATGTATTCCTATAGCCTACCATGTCGTGCATGTCCAAGATTTTCGAGGCAATGGCGGCAATGGATGGCAGTTTCGCAGATAGCACTTCTCGATGGACAAGAACCACAGAAGTATAGATGAGAAGGATGAAATTCTGACGATCCCCAAGCAATCCTGTAGTATCAGAACAGATACCTTGGACTGCCAAGAGTCTAGTTTGTGTGACAACGGCCCCTTTAACTGGGCCGGCTGCTTTGATAATTACCCAGATGGCGATCTTCAAAACTCTGCAGCCGTTTATTGTTGTATCGCACTCGCCTCGTGTAGTTTCTCTGCCGGCGATCGACAATGCCTCAAACCACAATCGCCCGCACGACAGGGAGCCAGCAACCAGGTACCATTAGGCTCAGAGTACATAGCTAACAGGGGAGCCCGCATGGCAGGCAGGGGGACCTAGAAAAGAGGCACAGCACGCCAGAGACATGGGTGTTAGTGAAGAGAGCGAGACAAAATGATGCGAGACATATCGCACCTGGAATGCGTAGACACTACTAACCCAAGGTTGACAAGACGACAATAGGGCAGGAAAACAGACCAATGCAAGTGGACTAGACCCTGGAACTCCCCCTATCGTACTGAGGAGGATCGCCAGCCAGAGGAAACTTTTTTTAAAAAATTGACTGAAGGAGGTGGATAGATAATTAGACGTTGGGGCCTGATGGAGCTGATGTGATTTTCTTTATTTCCCCAAGACCCGTGGCTTTCTCACTCGCTAAGAGCATCATGACCTCACTCAGTCACACGGGCCTATATTAGCGGTACAATAAAGGAAGCCAAAGGAATTGGCCGCTACCTTGGTCATTTAAGCAATTTGCGAATGGCTGGCCGACGAGATTACAAGAAGAGAGCGATATAGCGTTGCGAATACCTCACACAAAGTAGCTTCCATCCTATCACCACCAACACAACAACAACATCACATCCAACTCTTTCCCCTCCATCATCCCACGCACGCAAGCATCCACAGCGACCCGTGAGTGCATAAGCAGGCACTTTAGTAGAGCCTTGTGCCCTGTTGACCAGTCCTGCGCCTAGCCCGAAGCGGGCGATGGCCCAATCTACCCCTGGCTTGGCACGCAAGGATGACCCCCTCTCTCTGTGTCTCTTCTCACTTGTTGCCCCTCGACAAGCGTCCTCTCACACAAAACTTGTCCAGGCACGAGGGCTGTTTTGGCGCCGTAGCTCGTCCACCAGTGAGCACCTGCGGCGACCCTCCTGTTGCGCAAATAGGCCCCCTGTATCGTCTTGACGTGAAGCTCTGTGCTTGAGCAGCCAGTATTGGAACCGTTCCTACGCCTGATTTTCCTGCTACTTACTTGGCTTCAGCTTGGGCACCGACCAAGTCGCAGCTTCTCGGCTTCTATAACGCCGTGTCAAGGACGGACCTTTCGGTCGACCGAGTTCTAAGACAACGGGAAGCTTTGCTCAAAGTTTTTTGCTATCCTTGTCCCCGGAGCATATCATAGAGTATCCTAATATGGACCAGGAGACCTACCCAAACGGCCGTCGAAGACAGAGAACCCTTAGGATCGTCCCCTCCGATCGACCACAGCAACACTGGCGGTCTGGCGACCAGAGGATGATCAATTCCCCTCGTCCATCTATCACACTTCAACATCCGCCGAGTCCTTTGTCAGAATGGTAGTAGACAGACTGGAGGTTTGTACTACCAAACCGGATTGCTTTAAGTTAAGGTATCAAAGAAACCCCGCCAACGCCGCCTTTACGACGCCTCCGTTCCACACGGATTCAAAAGGCGACTGACTGCTCAGATTTTTTGCAGAGAGAAATAAGCGATGGACAAGCTTCGAGTCTTGCAGAGTCAAAGAATTGGAGGTAGTCTCAAATGAAGGCATTGCAAGCGAGGGAGGGCCTTTGTTTCCAGAGCTCAAAGGTTCTTAAATGGCCGTTGATGTAAGGTAGGTACCTTGCTGTACCATCGTCAACAACAAACGTTAGCAGGCGTCGCTGATCCATCCATTGCACCTGTGGGTTCCCGCTGCGAGAGCCCGCTCTAACAACGATCATGTTTTTAGACGGCCTCACTCCACTTGGCCTCCCATGAGTTTCGTCCCTCTGCCCCTGATCCTAGCCAGTTTATGGAACCTTCAGGGCTTGGCCTTCTTTGTCCCTTATCTACCTTACATATTATGCTAGCTACCTTAGCCGGGTTCCTCAGTTTTCTAGCAAAAATAACTGGAGAGCATACATAGCAAGTGTGTTTGTTGAAGGCGGGCGGCGGGTATTTGTTGTAACAAGTTGTCTGCATCGCTTAGCTCCAGGCTCTGAAGGTATCCCCAAAGTAAGACCTGTAAGGCTCCTTGGCTCTACACCAACTCTGTAAGGTACCTAAACTCTAGTCTACCTGGAGGTGGGAGACGGCCACGTTATTCCATTCCCACCACCAGTCCGACTGGGCATCATCATCATCATTATTGCTCCTATCTCAGGTACCGATCTGTACTGTCTGTACCGTACCTTACCTTTTGGCTGCCATTTCTGTAACCCGCAAGCATTTGCCCTTCCTCCCCTCCTTCACTCTGTGCCGTCTTGTTTCTTACCTACCTATCTACAACCTACCTTCCTTGACAATAGTAGCTGCCCCTGACTCCTGCTTTCTTCCCTTCAGTCACCTGAACTTTCTTGTCGCTTCTTTCTGGATAACTTCTTCCGTTTCTTGCACTTATTCTTCTTCAACGTCGATCATTACCCTTCTCTCTTGCAGTTCATCATCCTTTTCATCGTCGCCTCGTTTCGCGCTCTTATTCCTCCTCCTGTCTCCTCCCCACACACACAGACAAGCCCACAACGCACGACCCTGCAGCTTTGAACGCCAACGATCCACCGACCGTCCCACGCGCCGTCTCTCCCTCCTGAAGTCCGCGTCTCAGCCGTGCATAAATCTGCCCGACAATACAAGCTCGACCCATGCCCGGTACCTTGCAGTCCACCACCTAAACCACTCCACGCCAAGTACCTTCTTGGCCTAGGTACTTCAACCTTCGTTGCCTTGCCTGTACAATTCCATCACGGCCCCCCTTACCCTTCCTACCTTACCTACCACCAACACCACCACCGCTACCGCTACCTCCACTTTCGCTATCACCATCAATCCGCCGCCGTTTTGTCGTCCTTTTTGCGCTTCTTTATTCTTCGAACGCTTCCTGCGCTCCTCGTGAGATCGAGGGTTTTCAGAAGTTCGCCTTGCGACATACTGTCGCTCCATTGAGTTGCTATCGCTGCTTTCCATCTCTTGGTTATCGCTTGTGTCCTCCTTTGTCTTCCCAGCGACCATCTCCTAGTTGCGCGCTCGACCTGCTGTGCCCGCTCCCAGCCGACATCGATACCGACGCCGTTATAACATCGACACTTTCTCAACGGCCATCATCTCGAAGTTTTGCTCTTACAACTCTAATCGACCGAAACACTATCGAAGAATCGCTACCGTTCGCCTCGTTACTTTCCATTGCTCGAAGACCTATCCCATCACCTTCCAGCGTGCTCTAACTCGACTTATAATAACCAAGACAAATTGACTCGTTACCTTTCCGCGCCCTGGGCAGTTGAGACGCCTAAGCTCAACATTATTGGAACAATCAGGCATCATTTGTGGTTAAGTGGCTCGCAAGCCTAAACCATTATTATTTTGGGTCGCAGTAAATCACATTATGTCCGTCATGTTACAAACACCATCTCGAGCTTCTACCGCCTCCTCTTCCTCGTTTCAACCTATATCACGTCAAAACACCATGTCTTCCTACGATGGTTCGCGCTCTACGCGCCAATCCAAGCGCTACTCCATGTCAGCACTGTACATGTCGATTTCAGCCAATGAAGGAGACCTCCAGATTGAAGATGAGCTTGCCAAAGGTAGGTGGTTAGTATGTCCAGTGTAAGAATCTACAATTAACCTTATTGCAGCACAAAAGGCATTGCGTGATCTCAAGTCGAAGATTTCGTCCCAATCCAAAAAGAACTTCGTCCTAGAAAAGGATGTGCGCTACCTGGATTCGCGAATCGCTCTGCTTATCCAGAATCGCATGGCTCTAGAGGAGGTATGATCGTCGCAACTCTTGAAATGAAGCGATTCTAATCAGTCCTGTAGCAAAATGAAGTCGCCAGCCACCTCGAAGATGCTCTCGAGATGCAGCAGGGAGTCTTCCCCAACGACGATAAGACGCAAAAATACGGAAACCTCCTGTTTCTGTTACAGTCTGAGCCAAGACACATTGCCCACCTTTGCAGACTAGTCTCGATGGCCGAGATCGACTCACTGCTGCAGACCGTCATGTTCACCATTTACGGAAACCAGTACGAGAGTCGTGAAGAGCATCTCCTTCTCACCATGTTTCAGGTACGTCTTCTAAGCTGCGGTAAACCTTTCAAGTCTCACAAATTCTAGTCCGTCTTGACATATCAGTTCGACAACACACCGGATTACTCTTCCCTGCTTCGCGCCAACACGCCAGTTTCCCGAATGATGACCACCTACACTCGAAGAGGGCCTGGTCAGAGTTTCCTCAAGTCCGTGCTTGCTGATAGAATCAACGGCTTGATCGAGCTGAAGGACCTTGACCTAGAGATCAACCCGCTCAAGGTCTACGAGCGGATGATCGAGCAGATCGAGGAGGATACCGGACAGCTTCCCCCTCATCTCCCCAAGGGAATCACTGGCGAACAAGCTGCCGAGAACCCTCAGGTCCAGGCCATTATCGAGCCCCGCCTAACTATGCTGACCGAGATTGCTAATGGCTTCTTGACCACCATTATTGAGGGCCTCGAGGAAGCGCCTTACGGTATCCGTTGGATCTGCAAGCAGATTAGGAGCTTGACCAAGCGCAAATACCCCGATGCTAACGACCAGGTTATCTGTACTTTGATCGGTGGATTCTTCTTCTTGCGCTTCATCAACCCTGCGATCGTTACTCCGAAATCATATATGTTAATCGATGGAACCCCGGCCGAGCGACCTCGACGAACTCTGACCTACATCGCCAAGATGCTTCAGAACCTCGCAAACAAGCCATCCTACGCCAAGGAACCGTACATGGCTAAGCTCCAGCCATTTATCCATGGGAACAAAGACAGAATCAACAGGTTCATGCTCGATCTCTGTGAAGTCCAAGACTTTTATGAGAGCCTCGAGATGGATAATTACGTTGCGTTGTCAAAAAAGGACCTAGAACTCGAGATCACCCTCAACGAGGTCTACGCTATGCACGGGTTGATTGACAAGCATCACGATGAACTATGCAAGGACGACAATTCGCATCTTGCTATCATCATGTCAGAACTGGGACCATCACCTACTCAGCTGCCGCGCAAAGAGAACAGAGTCATCAACCTGCCATTGTTCAGTAGATGGGAGTCGGCCATCGGTGACCTAACGGCAGCCCTGGATATCACCCAGGAGGAAGTCTTCTTCATGGAAGCGAAGTCCATTTTCGTACAGGTCATGCGATCGATCCCATCGACCAGCGGAGTAGCCAGACGACCACTGCGACTGGAACGTATCGCTGATGCCGCAGCCACAAATCGCAGTGATGCGGTGATGGTGCGCAAAGGTATTCGTGCTATGGAGTTGCTGTCTCAACTTCAAGAACTGCGCGTTATCGACAAGAACGATCAATTCGGACTGCTCCGCGACGAAGTTGAGCAGGAGCTTCAACATCTGGGTTCTCTCAAAGAGGGTGTGATCACCGAAACCCAGAAGTTGCAGGAAGTTTACAAGACTATCCGCGACCATAACGTCTATCTCAATGGGCAACTTGAGACTTACAAGAGCTACCTGCATAACGTTCGATCTCAGAGCGAGGGCACTAAGAGAAAGCAGCAAAAGCAACAAGTCCTTGGCCCCTACAAGTTCACTCACCAGCAGCTTGAGAAGGAGGGTGTCATTCAGAAGAGTAATGTTCCCGACAACAGAAGAGCCAACATCTACTTCAACTTTACCAGTCCTCTGCCAGGAACCTTTGTCATTTCCCTACATTACAAGGGTAAGCCAATTCGTTTCTTCAAACACTTCAATATGCTAACATCAAGACAGGTCGTAACAGGGGTCTACTCGAACTGGATCTCAAGTTGGATGATTTGCTTGAGATGCAGAAAGACAACCAAGACGACCTCGACCTCGAATATGTCCAGTTTAACGTGCCGAAGGTGCTGGCTTTACTGAACAAGCGCTTCGCTCGGAAGAAGGGGTGGTAAACGATCTATAACGACAACACGACTTTCAGCCACACAAACATCTCGACACATATTGATCCATGTACTACGACCACATCAGACGGAAGGGCTTGGCGTTATGGATACTGATACCACGGAATATTATGTTCTCTTTACCTTGGCCAGTAAGCTACTTGGAGGGCTTGTCACCATGGTTTCCTTTGTTGCATTTCATTTGTTTGTTTTCTTTTTCGACGTGAGGGCTTGCTTCATGTCATGTATTGTGGTGGTGGTGTGTAAGTCAGGGAGCAGGGAGGACAATTCTTTTATATACCGTTTGCTTGTTTCTTGAACGGCGGTATTCTGCTTCGGCTGGTCCGCAGTGGGAGCTTGTATGCGGCGCCTTGATTATGTGTGCATGCCAGTAGTTTGTTTAGGAGATGGATTGCGCCCGTTGAGGCATGAAGAGTGATGGTCCGGATGATTATACAGATCTGAGTAGTCTTGAGCAACTCTTATAATGAACAACGGGATTTCAACGTTTATAACTTGAGTTTGGGAATGCGCTATAATGTCTTAGACTTGGAAATAATTATTAAATGGTTGGTGTGTCTAATATCACAACTTGTTAGTTAGTACGTATCAGCCTATTATAACTGCCCTCGGGAAGAAATTAAACCTCGGACGCAAAACTCTATTTCTACTATAATATCCAAATCGCAATTAATTTATAACGTATCTTAGTTAATATCTTTATAATTAATAAAACCCAGTCTAAGTTATTACTAATCTTTTACTATTATTTATATATCTCTGGAGATAATTAGGCATAAATCTAATAAGAGTCTTAGTCGAGTCTGCGTGTGAAGTCCTATTTCCCCCACCAGACTGCCTAGCCACTGTAAATTTACGTTCAAAAGAACTATGCTGGACTAACTACTAAGGTAGGTAGGTAAGGTAATCAGGTACCGAGGAACCTGGGGATGTGGAGAGATTGGGGAGGAGGGGCAACATAAGCCGCTGTATCCCCAGATCTGGACCTCGGCATCTTTCTGCAAGGGCCGAGTGTTTAGCTCAGCTCTCGAGGATCATCTGTAATGACATGTAATAACCGACTATCAAGCATATCCTCACTGACTTAATCTCTTTGCTATCCCTTAAAATTTTCGATTTCTATATCAAAAGTTACCTTGAAAGATCTCTACCGACAGATAAACTCCGTTTCCTTCTGAGCGTACCTGTCTTCTTGTCTAGAGCTATTACCTATCTCTTCTACTTCATCTCATGGCGGGTAGAGTGCGACAGCCCGTCGACGAGGCGGCGCTCGAGAAATACATTTCCGACAATGTTCCAGCTATCAAAACACCGATTGATCTCAAACAAGTGAGTGCCCGTTCTTTATTTCTCAGTTGCGATGACCTCTGACGTCAAAACAGTTCGGCTTTGGTCAATCCAATCCCACATACCAAATCACCGCTGCCGATGGCCAGCACTTTGTGATGCGCAAGAAGCCACCTGGAAAGCTCCTCTCTAAGACAGCTCACAAGGTCGAGCGTGAGTATCGTATCATGCACGCCCTAGAGAACACCGATGTTGCTGTCCCCAAGACGTACTGTCTGTGTGAGGACGACTCGGTCATTGGAACCCCATTCTACATCATGGAGTTTCTCGACGGGCGTATCTTTGAGGACTTTACCATGCCAGGTGTACAGCCCGCTGAGCGTGAGGCCATGTGGCGCGATGCTGTGGTGACACTGGCGCGCTTCCACGCTGTTGATTATAAGAAGGCCGGCCTGGAGAAGTTTGGCAAGCCGGCTGGGTTCTATTCTCGACAGGTCAACACGTGGGTGACCATCTGTGGGAGCCAAGAGAAGGCTGTCGACGTGGAGACCAAGGAGCCGGTTGGAAAGCTTCCGCATTTTGAAGAGACGGTGCGGTTCTTCAAGAATGAGCGGCTGCAGCCCAAGGATCGGGCGACGCTGGTGCATGGTGATTACAAAATTGATAATCTGGTGTTTCACAAGACGGAACCAAGGGTTATTGGTATTATAGAGTATGTTCTCTCTGCTCTTATTGATTGCTTGCTAATAAGTCTCTTTCGTATAGCTGGGAAATGTCCACCGTCGGCCACCCTCTATCCGACATCTGCAACTTCCTGATGAACTTCTACATGGCCAAGTCCCCTGGTGCTGGCCCCTACGACGCGTCCAACTTCCTCCCCGGTAAGACGCCCGGCCTTCCTCAGCCGGAGCAGATCCTGGAGTGGTACACGGCGGAAAGCGGTTACGATGCCCGACCAGAGGTACCTTGGGGCATTGCCTTTAGCATCTGGAAGTTGGCGGGCGTGTGTCAAGGAATTGCGGCGAGGTATGCGCTCAGGCAGGCGAGCAGTGCGAAGGCGAGGCAACATGCCGTGACGAGGGGATCCCTGGCTGAGTTTGCCTGGAAACTGGCGAAGGAAGCTGGTGCGGATGAAACGGGGACGAAGTTGTAGGATGTCCAATTGTAGCAGTGAATATTTTACATGGGTTCTGCACCTGATATTTCATGACTATCTGCTATTCTGCTCTCTTGATGGATCCTAGTAACAGTGGTCCAACTGTAGGATTTCTTTGAAGCGGACACTTAGTAAAACAGCACCTTCAGTTACCTGGTTTCGAAAAGAAAACAATGCTAGGACAATCCTTCATTAAACTATGCATACTGTTTCAAGAAATCAATCTATTTATGTAGCAAGGCAATTTGATCACCTGCAGAGCCAAGATATGTAATAAATCAAGCTTAATGTTAGTTGATAGGCGGGCATCCAATCACTAGCGATTTGGTGCAACACCCCCAAGATTCAGATCCGAAACAATCCAGTGGCCCAGGCTATGCTTATGACGTTGCACTTTGTGAATAACACTCTTTTTCTCCCTGCAAATCCTTTCATTCTGCCTCCCAAACACTAGATTCTTATACGCGCGACATCACTCAATTACTCATTTCCTTTTTTCAGAGCCTGGCAGGGTCGTGGGTCTCCCCAATAGCGCCTATCTACACGTTCCCTAGATCGTTTCATAGGTATCTTATCTCTCGCTACGCCGAAAAGGGTCCCGTCAAAACTTGATTTAACCATTCACCGACGACGCGATATCTCCTTGCAATTCATCATCTTTGGCGCCTCACTCAATTCGATCCTTTAGAACCTACTTCAGTACAATTGCTCGGCTGGCCTATCCATGGCTGGCAACACCCGTCGGCGCATCACGTTTCCGGATCGGGATCCTGACCCTCCAGCAGATGAACGACGCCCATTACTGAGCAGGCTCAGTACAGGTGTTCCCGGAGACCGTGATGCCCTTTATAGCTGCATGACAGACCCTCATAGTCATTTGCCTGTGTATACCAACATTCATCGTATCCGTCGCGATATCATCAGTGTCGTTGAGGATTATTTGAGCCTCGCCCAGCTGCAGGATCTGAGAATTAATGTTACAGTCGTGCGGCCCTTGGTGGATAAGTTCTACGGCCTCAACGACATATCCATCAGTAAGAGAATTGAGGCTCTACTTCTCACTCGACGTCTCTGTACTGACCAATTCTTATAGTTTATTGCTTGCTTGTCAATCGTGCACAGTTTCTTGAAGAGCAGGCTCATCTCAATAACCGTCACAATGTAAACTTCACACGTGCCACTTTATGTGAGCTCATTGCTACGCGCATCCTCCGTCGCTTTGGTGAAGTGCACGACGATGGCCATGAGGGCCTTCTCTTGCTGGCTCATATTCTCGTTGCAGGCTTTGAACCCTTCCAGAATGCTCCAGATGAGATTCGAGAAGAGGCAGAGCGCACCACCTCTTGGGTTGATTACAAGACGCTCCCATCGCTAGAGGTCGCCATTGTCACAGAGAGCAAGCACTTTCTGAGCTCGGCAACTTGTCAAAAGGTCGTCAACGCCATTTACGAGGGTCGCATTGTCTATACCCCTTCGACCTTTTGGGACATCATTCCCGACCATTATAAGCTGAAGCCCATCTCTATCTACGACCCTCGCGACTCGCCTCTCCTTAACCAGTATCGCCTTATCGTCCCCCGTACCCGGAATGTCCTTGAGTCTATTCAGTTTGCTGTTCTGCTTACCCTCTATGTCGCGGTTATGGTTCTTAGAAGGAAAAACCGCTACGGGCCTACAGAAGCTGCTTTTTCTATCTTTGCATTTGGTTGGGGTCTTGATCAGTTTGCTACTATCCTGGCACATGGATGGTAAGTCGGCGAACACACGTGTTGTCCCTCCTCGAACTTTGCTGACATAGCTGCACAGGAACGTGTATACTCAGAACCTGTGGTCGTTCCTTGATGTCGCCTTTGTCCTTATTTACTGGGCATATCTTATCCTGCGGTTCCTGGGATGGAGACTCGGAGATCCAAACCTAGCGGAGCAAGCGTTCGATGTTCTCGCACTCGCAGCCCCTGTACTGGTTCCACGCCTAGCATTCAATCTGCTGAGCGACAATCTGGTTTTCTTGTCACTTAGGTCGATGATGGCCGACTTTTTCTTCTTGACGGCTCTATCTGCTTGGTGCTTCCTGGGCTTCCTGCTGTCGCTTCTCTGGCTTGGCGAAGGAGCACACCCTATATTGTAAGCTTTGCTTATATCATATTGATAGAGTGTTGTACTGATGACGACTCCAGGACAATATCGAAATGGATGATCTATATCTGGTTTGGATTAGATGGCACGGGTATCCATCGATCGGTTAGTCCTTGCTACCCTCCCTCGTTGAACTGCCTCTAACTGATCTGATAGACCGAGTTCCACTGGCTACTCGGACCCAGTGTCATGGTAGCTTTTGCCTTCCTCGGAAACACGCTCTTCCTTACCATCTTGGTCTCTATGCTATCGAACACTTTCAGTAACATCTCGACGAACGCTATAGCAGAGATCAGTTTCCGCCGAGCCGTGCTCACACTCGAAGGTGTCAAGGCCGACGCGGTCTTCGCATACCAGCCCCCATTCAATATCCTTGCCGTCTTCCTCTTCATTCCTCTGAAATTTGTTGTGAGCCCGCGCTGGTTCCACAAGATTCACGTCACAGCTGTCAAGATCCTAAATCTTCCCCTGTTGCTCATCATTGCTGTTGCTGAGCGTCGCCTGCTCTGGCCTTCCCGAAACGTCGAAGACCCGGCCGAGATCAAGGCTCCACCGCCGACCAAGAGTCAGTTTTGGAAGAAGTGGCGGTTAACAGTTCACCGAGACCTTCGTGCCGTGTTCCAAGTTCCGCCGCCAGATCATGTGCACGACGATATTGCAGTTGACGATGATCTTACACATCATCTCATTCGCCGACAATTTACAAGGAACGCGACAAATGATATAGAACCTCGCCACGTAGAGCCTCAGACCCGTCCCGATGCTGGAACTCGGCGCCCGTCGCGACGCGATTCTATGTTCCCAGGTATCCCGCCTCAGAAGTTAAGAGGCTCTTTCTCCGACAACGATATGTTTGAAGGAACAGCGGAAAGGCTGGCAAATATGGAAAAGTCTATACGTCGTATGGAAACCATGCTATCTCGTTTGGTGCCGTCTGTCGACGAAGCCATCAGCGATTCTGAGTTGGAGGAGAGTGGTACACTGAACGACAATACGGCCGAGTCTTCGTTTAGAGGGTTGGCAGATCGAGGTAAATGAGCATTACGCGGTGTTTGGGCTTGATTGTTAGTAGGCACAAGTTTGCAGAGAGTACTGGCCTAGCGTTTGCATATTGTTCAGGAGGTGCTGTTTTGACACTGATTAACTGGCACTGCTTGGAAACAAACTTCTTTTTACAACGTACCCAACCTTCATTTCCCAAGAATGTGAAAGCTTCGTCACTGCGAAATATTTACTCAACATTTTCGACATCTCCTTTCTTACAACCGCGCCGTTTTCCTTTCTATTTAACCAAATACAACATGTGCACACTTACATATTTCAAGCACAAAGAATGCAAGCACACCTGGGTCGTCGTCACAGAGCCCTGCGAGCCATTCATGGGCCTTAATAATTGCCCGGTCTTTTGCGACGGCTCCGTTAAGGAGACGCCTAAGTTCTACAACACGAAGAGTCGACCCTGTCCTCGATGTCAACTGCATGGCGCGTACGATCGCAACTTGGTTCGCATGGTGGAGGCTATGGGATGGGGTATCAAATGGGGAGTTGGGCCGAGGGCGGAAGATTGGGGATGCGAGATGAAGTGTGTGATTCTTTGAGAGGATGCTTGTATGTGCTTGGAGGAGGGGAATGGCTAAAGATGCCTTTCGAAGCCCTTGATGCTGTATAAAGGGCAAGATCTCTGTTGGGCTTCAAGAAGCTAATGGTATATCCTTCTGGCTCTGATATACGCCAGTTGGCCAACCATGATCATTTCGACCTCGATCTATATCTACAACTTCCCTGCGAGCCAAGTAGATGTCAATCCATCAGCTACCATCATTCATGCTCATTTTCGCTGCTATAATTGTCTTCCTGGTTTCGAATTTGCTTGATCGCAAGTATATCACGTGCCATGCCCACTCAGCGCCGTAAGTTAAGTTTTCCATTTTCAACCTGTGAAGCTTCACCACAACCCGGCATAATTCGCAATAAATACCATATATAATGCTGCCGACACCTGACACCTCACACGTTCCATACGAGAGGGTCTATGAGCCTGCCGAGGACTCGTATCTCCTCTTGGACACACTCTCGTCCGCCTCGGAGACAGAATATCTGCATAAAGCGTTCCCCAACACAGCGCCCCTTGTAGTGGAGGTCGGCACAGGCTCAGGCGTTGTCCTCGCCTTTGTCCACGCACATGCACAAACACTCTTTGGCACGCGTCAAGTCCTCACTGCAGGTGTCGACATGAATGCCTTTGCATGCCGCGCGACTGTCGGGACTGTTGCAAAGGCAGAGTCTGATAATCCCGATACCCATGCCTCGTACCTGGGCTCGTGTATGGGGGATCTCACAACGCCATGGCGTGAGGGCATTATCGATGTCCTCATCTTCAACCCGCCATATGTGCCAACGCCAGAGATGCCTTCTCGACCAGACTCATTTACCGCAGACGACTTAGCAGCAAGCACAAAGACCTCTTTTGATGACGACTCATATCTCTTAGCCTTGTCGTACGCAGGCGGTCTAGATGGTATGGAGACGACAGACAAGTTGATCGAGGCACTACCTCGAATACTGTCCCGTCGTGGCTGTGCTTATCTCCTCCTCTGCGCCCAGAACAAGCCGGACCAAGTAAAGAGCCGCATTGAAGGATTCGGACCCGAATGGCGGGCTCGTACTGTCGGTACTAGCGGTAAACAGGCCGGATGGGAGAAGCTGCAGATCGTGCGGATATGGCGAGACTATGTGAGCACTGCGGAATAAGAAGGATGCTGCCGTGGGCTTGAGGCGTGCAATAGCATGTATTTAGATATCTTTCCATACCGAAAAAAACGATACCCACCCCACGAGGATTCATACAGTTTTATGGCCAAACATCCCAAACGCCAGTTTCCATTTAAAATGTGATATCGTCGCGATACCGTAGTCACCCTCCAGCATGACGCGCATCTGCGCTTCCAACTTCTCTCTTCTGATCTTCTCGTGTCACTTCCTAGCTCTTTCTACGCTCTCTTTAAGGTCGTCCTCCCCGGCCACGACCACGACCGCGGCCTCCACGGCCCCTGGGACCGCCTCGTCCTCCTCGGGCACCCCGCTCTGCCTCCTTGCGGGCCTTGTTCTTGGGCTTGGGCGCGTCGTCAATTAGAAGTGTGTCGAGGGGTAGTGAATCGGGGAGGATGAAGTATCGAATCGTGGAGCCTCGGATGTTCATGGTGTCGAGGGAAATGGGCTCTTGCCCCTTGATGGTCATCTTAACGGTGCGGAGAGCCGTGTTCATCTGGGGAGAGACTGAGGAGATGGTGCCGTGGACAATGGTGCCTGGGAATATGTCAGTACGCTGTTCGCGCCATTGCTCAGAGCTCGCGCTTGAGAAGTAAAGCTTTACATACCATTCTTCAACTCAATTGTCACCGTCTCGTTGGCGCATTTCATCAGGAATCTGGTCGTGTCGAGTTAGTCCAGGAGCTCGTGCTTAAGAGAAGAAGCTCAGCACAATCCAAGTGCGGCATAGTATATGGGGTTGTTCTTACCGAACGAGCTTCATCTTGGCAGTCTTGAGGTAGATATGCGCTTAAACTGCTGGTAGTAATTATTGGTGGTGAAATGGGAGGTTGTCGCGCGCGTCGTCGTAAATTCGATACGGCGTGAGGCTGAGGCTGGCTATTGCTACGACCGCCTAAATTGTCGGTCGGAAAAATCGAGGATCAGAGCTTCGAGTGCACGTGACGTCGTCCTGCTTGAGGAGGGAAAGCCACCCCAGAAAAGCTGATGTTTTGGTCGGCCTCCACATCGCCTCGAACACAGCTCATTGGTGAAATATCTTATCGATAAGGGGACCCGCGGTTCGTCGAACAGGCAAACCGCGGAGCAAACAGCCATAAATTGCAGCCTCGCCAACTCCAACTTGAGCATGTCATCACTCAAAGCTCGTCTCTTTCCTGTGCCCCGGGGCTTTCCTCTTTCTCTTTATTGTCGACCGGATACTCGGGGTTGGATTCCTTAATTTGTCTATTCAGGTTCTTTTGCATTGTTCCTTCTCTGCTGGATGCATCATTCACTACCCGCCCCGCCTTGAAACCTGCGACCTGCATCCATCATTTACCCCACCATCTTTCGGGCTCAAGACCACGCGAAAGCTCACCGGAGCTTGATTTCTTTTCCTTAGTATCACAACAGTTCATATTGCACACATCCACAGCTGGGGCGACGTCGCCAGATTTTACCACCAGAAAACATGATTTCGGGACGAGGAGGAGCCGGTGCTCGAGGGAGGATTCGCCCCCCTCGTCGCATTGTGCGTGTAAGTACATCTCTGAATCAAAACATCTGTGGTCCAAGAAGCAAAATTTCCTCGGTTGTGTGATTTCAAGCTGACTTTTATGTGCTCAGCCTAATGAGCCCGGCGAAGGGTCCGATTTCGAGGCTTGCTGGAACATGTTGAAAGAAGCCCTCCGCGACATCCACATGAAGAACTGCAGCCGACTGTCATTCGAGGAACTCTATCGAGCCGCCTACAAGATCGTGCTTAAGAAGAAGGGAGAGGTCCTTTACGACAGGGTGAAGGCGTTCGAGGAACAGTGGTTTGCCGAACATGTTATTCCCAGGATTCGAGAATTGGTCAGCAAGAGCCTCATCAACATAGGAGTCGAACGAACCTCAACGACATCGGTCAACGAAAGACGGCAGACAGGCGAAAAATTTCTCAAGGGCCTTCGCGATACATGGGAAGACCATAACATGTCCATGAATATGACGGCGGACATCCTCATGTACCTCGATCGTGGCTACACGCAACTCGAAGCCCAACGAGTCCCCATTTTTGCCACCACCATTGCGCTTTTCCGGGACCACATCCTGCGATCCTCTTTGAACTCCAACACAAAAGACAAGGTCATTGATATTTTGATATCGGTCATACTCGATCAGATCGACATGGAGCGCGAAGGAGATATCATAGACAGAAATCTCATCCGAAGCTGCAGTCGAATGCTCAGCAGTCTCTACGAAACAGAAGAAGAAAGAGAAAATGACAAGCTGTATGTTACAGTGTTCGAGCCTCGCTTCCTTGAGAACAGCAAGAAATACTACGCTGCCGAATGCGAAAAGTTATTGCGTGAATCGGATGCGGGTGCTTGGTTACGACACACTCAAGTGCGATTGAATGAGGAGATCGATCGGTGCGGAACAACAATTGAGTTGGAAACATTACCAAAGGTCACCCAAACCATCGACCAGCAACTCATTGTCATGCATCTGGCCGAATTTCTGGCCCTAGAAGGCAGTGGGTTGAAGTGGATGATCGATAATGACAAGATTGACGATCTTTCCATTCTCTACAAGCTCATTTCTAGGGTCGACCCAAAGAAGACGGCTTTACGGGACATTCTACAACGTCGTGTGGTTGAGCTCGGCCTGGAGATCGAAAAGACTCTCAAGAACACGGATTTCTCAGCTGGCCATGGTGAAGGAGAGGAAGGCGGCGATGGGGAGAAGACAAAGACCTTGAACCCCGCTGCGCAGCAGACAGCTGCTGCGATTAAGTGGGTGGATGATGTACTCCGTCTGAAGGACAAGTTCGATAATCTCTGGACTCGTTGCTTCCAAGATGATCTCATTATCCAAAGCGCTCTGACCAAGAGCTTTTCTGACTTCATCAACCTGTTCAATCGGAGCTCCGAATATGTGTCCCTATTCATCGATGACAACCTGAAGAGAGGCATCAAGGGCAAGACAGAGGCTGAGGTCGATGTCGTTCTAGAGAAGGCAATTGTTCTGATCCGATACCTTCAGGACAAAGACCTCTTCCAGACATACTACCAGAGACATCTGGCAAGACGACTGCTGCATGGCAAATCCGAGAGCCACGATGTTGAGAAACAAATCATTTCTCGAATGAAGCAAGAAATGGGTCAACAGTTTACTAGCAAGTTCGAAGGCATGTTCAGAGATCTGGCCACTTCCTCCGATCTCACTACTGGTTATCGCGATCGCATCCGCGATGTTGGAGACGGTAGTAAGACCATCGATCTTAACATCAACGTCCTCACCACCAACTACTGGCCACCCGAGGTCATGGGTCGAACTACCCAGATAGGTGAAGGTTCTCGCGTAACATGCACCTACCCACCTGAAGTGCAACGACTGCAGGCAAGCTTTGAGCAATACTATTTGACTAATCGCAATGGACGCAAGCTCACCTGGATCGGCACCACTGGCAGTTCCGACGTCAAGTGTACGTTCCCTGCCATTCCCGGAAAGACTGGCCCGCTATCACGAGAGCGAAGATACGAGATCAATGTGCCGACCTTTGCCATGGTTGTCTTGCTTCTCTTCAACGATCTGGACGATGATCAGTCGTTGACATTTGAGGAGATTCAAGCCAAGACCAACATATCGACACCTGACTTGATGAGGACGTTGACCGCCATTGCTGTGGCGCCCAAGTCCCGTGTCCTGATCAAGGACCCAGCCAACAAGTCTGTGAAGGTTGGCGACAAGTTCTCCTTCAACGCCTCGTTCCAGAGCAAGACAATTCGAATCAAAGCTCCCATCATCAACGCGGTGTCCAAGGTTGAAGACACAACAGAGAGAAAGAGTACTGAGGAGAAGAATAACCAGACGAGAGCTCACATTGTTGATGCAGCAATCGTCAGAATCATGAAGTATGTACCAAGATATCCATGTATTGCTCTCCGCTTGCAGGCACTAACCCTCGCAGGTCTCGAAAGGAACTCGCCCACTCGCAGCTTGTCAGCGAGGTTCTCACTCAGCTCTCTAGTCGCTTCCGACCCGAGGTCTCACTTATCAAGAAGCGTATCGAGGATCTTATTGCAAGAGAATACCTCGAACGTCCCGACGAGGATGACGCGCCAACTCTGTATCGCTATGTAGCTTAAACAAACCGCGCGGAACTACATAATCTCACGAATCACGAATAAAAGAATTCAGCATTTCCCCGGCTTGCATGGCGTTGGGAAGACAGAATCGCTATTGCTGTACATAGCATGATTGTTGTACATGAGCGTTTTGCTCGACTTATAGTGGTGTTGGAAAGGCCGGGCACAGAATGGGTACATAGGAGGCTCGCGGATTTGCTTCTAGTAAGAATAGAGGATAAACAAGCGTCTTGACATCAGTCCTAGCGCTGGAACTTTGTTTCGATAAGGTCAATCTGATAAATATTTGAGATCTCATCTATTGCACAACACTGAGCTGAGCCCGCCTCTGATTTAGATAAGCCTGGATCATATGTTGAACAATGAATCGCCACTTGAAAGTAGAACTGTACAAGTTGAAACTTGATAATAAATATTAGATGCAAACTAATATAGTTGAAATGTTGGTTAATCAATAAAAGCCTGGCAATATTGTAGTCGATTTGTGTTTGGCTTCGAGAAGCCATTATCGATCACGTGACCATACTTTAGAGTGTGCCTTACCTGTAGGCGCTATCATGATGGAGATCTTGCACCACCAACGATCTAAACCGCCTCCCTCGACGAATGAGCCTCTCTTGACGTCTGAAAACTTGATATACCGATAATTATCTCCCTTGAGAACCGTTTATATCGACTTTGGAGCTCCTAGTATAGACTAAAACCGCCAAAGAGTCACCGACACAATGCTCTTCTTCAGGTACCTCGAACCCTCGTCTAGGCCCTCGCTCTGAGCTGACACGCTACCTACACAGCTTCTTCAAGACGCTCATCGACCATGAGGTCACTGTTGAGCTCAAGAACGATATCCAACTCAAGGGTATCCTCAAGAGCGTGGACCAGTACCTCAACATCAAGCTCGATGACATTCAGGTCGTGGAGGAGCTCAAGTACCCTCATCTCGTATGCAGCCCCTCCCTTGCTCATGACTGTTTAAGTGTATTTTGAGACTAATTCCATGGAATCACAGAGCTCCGTCAAGAATGTCTTCATCCGAGGCTCAGTGGTGAGATACGTCCACCTCCCCGGTGCGTCAGTCGACACGCAGCTACTGGAGGATGCTACTCGGAGGGGTAAGTTATCGCCTGACAAAGAAAATTCGGGGAAATTCAAGTAAGCTAACAATGCGTGTGCTATAGAAGCGGCAGCTCAACAGGCCAAGGCGAAATGAGCGGTTTAGGAACGAAGATGAGAGAGGGAATAGGTCATGTCACAAAAGTTGACTCATTCAAGAGAATGACGATTGCATCGAAACTGGAATGGCAAAAAGGGAGGATTCATGAGGCGTTGGCTCCTGATGTGGATAATGAAATGCTGTTCTTTTCCCCAATTTCAATTTGCCCTAGTATTGTGAGTAATAAGGTGATCAATTGAGTTGAATGTAAGAGCAGGGCAAACGTCACGCCAGAGGAGAAAGCAGTATTGGGGTGAGCTTGGCTACAATCTGCCGTCAAGTTTTATTATACAAGTCGCTCTAATATGCTATAAATCATGTCATTACAATCATCATCACCAATATGCTCCGCCTGCCTTGCCAGGTTTACCATCCCACAAGTCCTTCTCAGCCGCCTTGTCATTATCTTCACCTTCAATAAGCGGCATCACCAATCCTGCCCGCCTTCTCTCCGACAACCAACGGTCTAACCAACCCTTCATCCGCTTCCTTGACTGTTCGCTTCCCACATTTACTGTCGGCACAACCTTTTCGATTCGCAAACTCATGACGAACATGGCCAACTCTCGGAAACTGCTATGTTCAGAGTACGGAACTCCAAAACACATAGCCTCTTTGGTGCTGCCTCTCTGCGGAACAAAATCTTTGTACCCAAAACGCGTACGCCAACTTTTGTCGTGAAGGATTTGTTCAGTATGAATGCTGCCAGGTGGAGTATTTGCTCCGAAAGATTTGCCTGATGGTCGGAAATTCCACCCACTGGGTCGCATCCCAACAATGCGACTAAAGTAAGGCTTGTAGCTGTTGAGGTATTCTTGGAGCGTCTCTGCACGAATCTCCATCAACATCTGCATGTGCACCTGTGCCTCGAGAGGATCAGATGTGAGAAGCGCTGAGAGCTCTGGGTCGTCGAGTTGCTTGCATATCTTGATCTTGCCAGGTGACGCAAAAATCTTGGACTTCAGTGCTTTAGCGATGGAGATGCAGATGCGTTCTTTGCCAATCGAATAAGTACCGCAAATCACAAGTAACCTTTGAGGAGGCTTCTTCTTTGTGTCCACCTTTCCGTCTTCGTCGGGTTTTGCGTTTGGAAAGAATTTGCTAACAGTCGGAGTTCCACCAGCCTTTTCCCATATGTCGTCCTTGCAATTGGGGTCAGGAGACATTGTGCCGCAAAGGTCAGCACATGCCTTAATGACATCGTTCTGGGGCGGAAACGAATATTTAGGATTGAGATACGTGGTATCCAAATAGCAGATATCGATCTTTTGCTGTTTGGCTTTCCCCGAAATGGAGTCGATAGTCTCTGGTTTGAGAAGAGGATGATTGACATGAGCAGGACAAGCTCGAAAATCGCCACAATGCAGGATGCGCTGGACGCGGCTGCTGAATCCGTGTTTTATGTTCTTCTCGAAGAGAAAAAGTGAGCTTCCCGGACAATGGTTTGCTGGTATCATGGTAACTGTTGCCCCCTCAGTCCCGGGGATGTCATAGGACTTGTCGAATTCAAGCTCTACCACCCACTTTGCTGCTGTGCGAAGTTGATTCTTGACAAGGCTTCCAGTGACCTTGCTGCAGTAGATGGGCCCGTGGCTCCATTTTGCTGTGAGGCCGATGTAATGATCACTGTGGAAGTGACTCAGAAAGTACGCCTTACAGCCCTGGACGGCGCCGTAGCGGAAGGCATCCACGCAGATGGAGAAACCAGGCATGATCTTGTAGAACGGACATGTCCTCTCATAAGCCTGCTTTCCTCGAGAAGCATGCTCAGCTGCGGCAGCCTCTTGCCATGCTGAATCTTCAGCATTATTCGACATAAGTTTGGAGAAGGCTGATTTTGGTGCTGGGTCAGAACTCTTCGTCTCGAATGGGTTGGCTTGACCAGGCCTGGGGATGGCAGCCCGCGCAAATCTTTTGCTGACATCGGTAGACTTGACCTCGGGTGTTTGAGCTGGCATCGTTGGTGTCGGTATTGGCTTTTCTGGTGTGGCTTTCTCTTTTTTCGGCAAAGGAATTGGGTGTCCATCAAGACAGGAATTGACATGTCGTGTCGCCTCATCTATTGAAACCCCATCCAGACTTCCATTGCATATAGGACAGCTCTCGGTCATGGAATCATCATCAAGCGGATCGTCGGCCAGGTCTTCGCTTGAGATTCCCGCTTCCTCTGCCTCTAATCGGGCCTGCTCTTTCATGAAGCGCATGACCCGCATCTCTTCTCCCTCCGGGTCCTCCAAATCGGGGAATTCTTCGTCTGCTACATCTCCGAGATCGTTAAACTGTTGATATGTCGAGTCTTCCTGTTTCAGTGCTGGGGTCCTGCTACCTGTCTTGTTCTTCTCTTCGTCCTTAGTAAAACCGTCCGTCGGGACCTCGTTATGCGGGGGAAGCTCCGTACATTGGCCAGTCTTTTCAGGCTTATCGTTTACGGCTTTGGCCTCGTCCTCAGAATCATCCTCGCTGTCGGAGTCCATCACGAAGGGAGTCTTGATCTTGGGTTTGGTCGACTTCCGGCGGGGTTCATTGCCGTCCTTGATAGGCGGCGAATGGTCTTCGGTTACGACGATCTCTTCCGTTTTAACGGACACCTCTTTCTTGGGCAGTTCCTCAGGCTCTTGGCTTAGTTTTCGCCTCTTGTTTGGCGATTTCGTTTCATTGTATCGAGTCGAGTCGTCGGCGTCATCGGCGTCATCGGCAGTATAGATGTCTTCGTTCTCGATAGTATCTGGTGCAGCTCCTAAGAAAAGTGAAGCCTCCTGCTTCTCAGCCTTTTTAAAGAAGGTGAGAATGCTTTGGTTGGCCTTGACCGGCTTCTTCGGAAGATGCGAGACTGCAGGAGCCTTCTTTGGCGTGTGGGATCGATTGGATTTCTTTGGGGCAACCATTGTGAGAGCGAGTCGAATTGTAGATAATTATTGGGCACTTAAGGCCATTACAAGAAGTACGCAAAATATTTCAGACCTTCAGTTGTCACCGACTGGAAGGTCAAAGTTGGTTGGATCATATAGCAGATCCTTGAAAAAGTGTCCAAGGGGTTGAGGCGAAGTGGGATGAGTTTGTGCTTAACGCGAGGCGCGCTGAGTGTGTGGCAAAAGTGGACTCCGCGAGCTTCGCGAAGTCACATGACATTGTCAAAAGACGTCATGGAACGGCTCAGTCATTGATATCACCAAACTAGTGCAATTGTTGTATGTTATTAGTTAAAAATGCTACTCATCTCAACTTGGATGTAATAGCTTTGATGTCCTAACATGGAACTCGAAGAGTAGGTTTCCAGGCGCCCAACTGATTTGGTTGATGATCATGATACCTTTGTGAAACAAGAATTGTCACATTCCAGAACAATTGAGGACCAGCGACGTCGAATTCCCATTCTCAGCTTGTAATACGATTGAATTACCCCTTTCGACCGGGAAATGTTAGTTACGCTATCTGTGCTGAGATACGGCTGTTCCTGAGCCAAGCGCCACCTTCTGCCACCATTTCAAGCTCAGAAGCTTCATCAGCATTCATAAACCCGCACCGTCACAGCCACAGCGGCAATCGTATCCTACCATCTCCATATCGACTTCTGCCGGAAACTCAGGAATAAAACCGTCTTCTCTTAGTTCCAACCGCTATCCCACATCAAGGCCACCTCCGCAGCCATGTTCCGGACAACTGCCCAGATACGGCACACATCAGCCATCCCGTCAGGAACGCAAGCCTCCAAGGCCATCGAGATGCTCCATGACCACGTTTTTTTCATACACTGCGACCCCTATATGGTCAAATTTGAAGCCCTGCCAACGCCAGAGCCCGTTCCCTCGGTCCCGGACGCCCTCCAAGCCAGGCCTATTGCGCCGCCAGAGTGCTTCTCCGTCACGGATAGGATTCACACTTTACCCGCTGGTCTCTGGGACTCCAACGTAGCCAGTACGTATGAGTTTTTGGATCTAGAAAAGGGCGTTTTCGTGAGGACTCGAGGCCCAGTGGGCCTGGTGCTTGAGACGGTGTGGCAGATTGAAGAAGCCACTGACGGAAGCTTGGAGATCGTCGAGAACGTTACCATCTCATGTACTAGACTGATGGTTGGCATGATCAAGGGTTCGTGCGAGGCTGGCTGGAAAGGGGTTCATGGCAAGATGCTCGGGAGGCTGAAGGGATCGTTATAGGCAAGCGTTTCTAATGGACGCTCACTGTGAGGGCCGCCCTAGGCGACTGAACTGAACAAAACCTAAGGTTGAGGGCCCAGCGGTTCAATCAATAAATAATCGGCAGTCTACCTAACTTTAGGATAAGTTATTATAATAATTAGAGCATACTCTAGGCTAAAGATCAACTAAAGTGCCTAATTAATTTTATTATTTCTTACCTAAAGTTAGGTCGTCCTGCTGAGAGTTGCACGATAAAGCCGTGAGCTATGATGGGTTTCTATCACGCCATGCCTCAAACCACTTTCATAGCATGCTTCTCACCACCGCTTAGAGATGAGGTCTGGCTCATACAAGGATCAGGATACCTCGGGTCTCTTTCCTTATTGGCATCGACCTCTACTGCCACCGAAGTGACAACGTCCATCTGAATAGTCAGGTCGCCTCGTGCCGCGCTCCTCAGCGACTCCTGACTGGCATTTCTTGTCCGCAACACTCCCGGTGCCTTGTTCTCTGACCTGCTGCCGAGCCGCCACCATCCACCAGGTCCATTAGAACCATCAACATAGTTTTCACCCCCTTGTATCCATACAACGTTACCGAGTCGGCCGGCCGGTGTTCGCATAAAGGCGAAAGTCTCGATGCCTGTATCTCCAGCGTCGACACTGTCCGAAGAGCCGAAAACAATAGCATGGCGTGTTATGCCGAAAAGGAGACAGTCGAAGGATCCGTTGCTGGCAATGAGTGTTCCAGCAAAGCAGTAATACCCCATTGGGACTTTGGCTCCGGCCATGGTTGCAATACGCCCAAGGGCGAGAGGAAGAGTGCACATAACGTAGATTAAGGGATAAATCAGGAAAGCTGGGTGGTGGTCTTGTTTGACTTGAGTGCTGGAGCTAGCTCTTCTGACGGCGTCTGTGGCTTGTCGTCTAAGAGATATATAGATGGCGATATAGAGTGCACTGGTGGTGACTAGAGAGATGAAGATGAAGAGATAATGGGTAAGTAAACGTAGGTTCTCGTACGCATCGTTGATCCAACACTAAATTTGTATTAGTATTTGTGAGTTAACTCTACCGAAAAGATAAGGTCTTACCCAAGGACCGGCACGAACATAGAAGCCCCCGACATTGTGTCCATTGCGCGTTGCCAGTAACGGGACGATAGACATGCAGTACACGAACACCCAAATGCCCGCAGTGGATGCATATAGCACTTTCTGAGGGGGTCGATAGTTTTTAACTACTGAGAGGTACGTATGAATGGCAATGGCAGTGATGAACAAACTCGAGGCCAAGTCCCCATTGGAGTCAAAGAGTCCCTGAACAAAGCAAGTTGGAGTGTCGACATATATGCCTCCTTTCTGGATCCATCTGACGCTCAATGCGAAGGCTGCGGCTTGATGCATATCGGCAATGATGAGGTTGAAAATAAGTATAAGGAACTGGTTAGGAGGGTCGTTCTTAGCAGCCTTGAGACGCTCAACGTCCTCATCGTGAGGATGTTGCTGTGTCTGGCCTTGAGAGTCAAAAGCACTGTTCAGAAAACTAAAATCTGTAACAAGCGACGGCTCAGGAATGTTTTTGGCGATGCTGTTGGCGCGCTTTTTCTTGTAGATGTGCCATTTAACGAGCTTGAAAGTCAAATAGAGGAAGAGGATCGAAGCGAGAATGAAAGAAAGGAGAGCAAAGACTGTGATGGCAACGAGACCAGAGTGAAGAGTAGAGGATAATGTCGTGAGGGAATCACTTTCCGGATGTGAATTGCGGTAATCCTCCTCCTGTGATGCCATTGTTGTAGGTTCTTCTGGTGTTGACTACATAGAGTCACGTAGCCAACAACAAGAAATTGAAGAGAAGACGAAGATGACACTCCGTATTATGACGAAACAGCAAGACTATAACACATGTGTAAATGAACTTTTGTCAATTTGTGGCATTAAGCCTGCCGCGCTATAGAGCAACTAAGCAAGGCATTAGTGGTTGTGAAGTAAAATCGACTTTGGAAACCATCCGCGATCCAGCCATGGAAGTGCCATCCGCCTACTAAATCTCCAGACAAACAACGGTCAACTACTACTCGCACGTGTGTATAGGGGATGCATATGCAAATGGTCCCGGGAGCGTCGCCAAGCCTGTGATATCGTTAACGCCCGCGATCCCGTGGCTGGGGAGTTGGGACTAACAAAAGGCTTGTGTATAAGAGCCAAATTGAACTAGCAGGGGGCGAATAGTTTACCACGTTCGGACGCGCCATGGCGTCGATGGCCGAACAATCTCGGATATCAAGCGGTCATTGTGTTTGGATGTTTGCCCGTGTAAGCAAGCCCATGAGTTGATGTGTTTGGGTTGGCCGGCTTTGAGTTGATGAATCCATGGATAGTATAGAAATTGTTCGATTTCACACCACTAGCAATCTCGAATTGATAGCGTTTATTTGAAAGTAACTGAGACATTAAAGTCCTTGGTCTGAAATATTATCAGTAAATTGTCATATTTCCGGCCGATACAGTCAACTGCAACAATAGCCCCCCATGGCTGAGGGCTAATGCAATACCCAAGCAGGTGGGTTAGTAAATAATCCGCACTCTGTCTAGCTTTAGGATGACTTGCTATAATAATTAAAGCATTCTTTAGGCTAAAGATATCCTAAAGTGCTGAAATTATTTTGGCCCCTTGTACCTAAAGTTATGCAGAGTGCGGATTATTTAGCGGGCCGCCTGCCAAGATTCGCAGACAGTCTTATCACATCTTAGGCTACCTAGTAGGGAGTTTGACCCGGCGCTCCGGTACAAGCCCCGTCTTGTCATTTGTGGGGTAAACAAAGCTCGGTCAGATCTAAGTCCTTTGACATTTTGGACGTGCATCTTTGTTGTTAGTGATATTGATCGCTGATCTACACGCTTAGGATGATCCAGTACCGTGGCCAAGGAGCTGTTTCTAGAATAATGCTGTCAGCCGAGGCAATAAACATTTTAGTGATTAAGTTCCCGTTTGTTGATTAGTTTCAAGATCGATCATCTTACGTAGTAGACGTCGCTGTTCTTTGATTGCCTGCAATCTGGTGGCGTGTAAGTTGACTTTTGGGCTTATTCTCAGACGGCCCGTCAATCACTAGTTCCTATGGGAAACCAAACCTCGGCTTCTCAGATCCTTACCTTCCTCTTGAAGAAATCCTGTAACACTGGCGATTTGGAATTGGGTTTCTTGTTCTTTCTGGTTTGTTTCTTCCTTAGAAAGCTCTCAATGAATTCTTGTCGATCCCAGGCATAGCCCCAGGCAACAGTCACATACTTCAGCCCTGGCTAGGCAACCGTGGCAGCCTAGAATAATTCTAGCATTTCCATAGAATAATTGGGTCTTTGAATGACTGCAAGTTTTACTCGCAGCAGGTCTACGTAAGCTTAGCGAAAGAGTCACTCTTTTCATCCTCGGTTTCAAGGCTTGAGCGACCATGAGGTCGGGGTATAAAAGGGCCACCTCCCCCTATCTCCTTGTTCTTTTTTTTTCTTTCCTCCTCAGCTTTCTTTGCCATAAGGCTTTGATCAAGTGTAGTATCTGTTCTTGTTCAGGTTAAACCCTGGGCATGGGTCAAACACTGACCCTTCCCTTAACCTAAATTTTTGAATGATTGGTGACAGTTCAACTGTGCTTGCGTAGTCGAACTGTTTCCATTGTGTCCTTGGTATTACACTGTTTCCAAGCGACGCGAATTACCATTTTCTTGATTGTTGTCAGCCCTTTCATTGCATTTTGCCGGTTGACCTGGCGATGTGAAGAAGGCCGTTGGTGGTGGCTCAAATAAAGCACTTATAAAACATGGGGGGTACGTCTTTGACCATGAAAAGAGAAGGGCAAAAAGAGACGCAGAGTGTTTTCGAACTTGAAAACATCAAAAACGAAGAGCAGGTAGTGGGGAGAGATTTTTAGGTTCATAGGAAACGGATTTTAGAATTGTGTGTTCTAGGGAGTATCCCACTGCACCACCCTTCGCTGGGAGGTATGGAGGCTATTCTGGTATTTAACCTATGGTTCTGATGTGAGGTCGTCGTCGGTGCCTTGGGGATGCGGCGATGAAGTTTAATCAGATGGAGGACTTGGTTGAGACGGAGTCAAGCCTGTCGCACCAGCCACTTTGACACTCGCACCGCCACAACCAGATGGACCCACTCATTGGCCACCATTGAACGGCCTGTCACCTGTAACATGCGGCAAGAGTCAAGGACCCCCTTTCCAGATATGCAACAGTGGATGTTACAACAACAAGCCCAAGTCTTTTGCAGTTTCAACATCAAAAGCCCTCCTCTCATCGCCTCTCAACTTCTCCCTTCAAGGATCACGGCTGGTCCATATCCTTCGCCTTCTGCTCTATCATATGCGCCACGTGATCAGTCTATCATGAAATGAATCAACCAGACACATCAGTTCCCCAATTCAAGCTCTAGCCGCGCCAAAAGCTTGACTACGGTAGTTGCATCCATCCCCTGCTGAGCATCCCGAGACAGGCCTCAAAACATTTATCACTATGGCGTCGCTCCAAGTCAGGGGGGCCGACTTTTCAGTCACAAAGCAGAAAGCAATCGAAGATGCAAAGAAAATGCAAAAGGTCGTTGCCGAGCAGTGCTCAAAGGCCGGAAAGGACCCTCCTCAGTATCGGCTATCGGAGCTCATTGGCAAGGGTAGTTTTGGTCGCGTATACAAGGCCACTTCTCTAACAACTAATCAACTGGTGGCTGTCAAGATTATCGACATTGAAGAGAGCGATACAGTCAACCCCAAGCTCGCCGACACATACAGTGACCTGCTCAAGGAAATTAGCGCCCTGCAACTGTTGAGTGACAGTGGCGCCAAGAATATCAACCATGTCATTGACGCCCTCCCTGTTGGACAGTCCATGTGGATGATTACGGAATATTGCGCTGGAGGTAGTGTGGCTACTCTCATGAAACCGACGTCACCAGGTGGTCTCCAGGAGAAATGGATCATTCCCATCCTGCGCGAGGTGGCCGAGGCTGTGTATTGGGTTCATGGACAGGGCATTATCCATCGAGATATCAAGTGTGCAAACATCCTAGTCACAGAGGAAGGAGACGTTCAACTTTGTGACTTTGGAGTTGCTGGTGTTATCGAAACCAAGTTCGACAAGCGCTCAACTGTTATCGGCACTCCTCACTGGATGGCTCCCGAACTATTCGATCCTTCTGCTTCCTATGGCACTGAGGTGGACATATGGGCTTTCGGTGCCATGGTATACGAAATCGCCTCGGGTCTGCCGCCAAATGTAGCTGCGGGTATGGACTTTGGTCGGCTGGGCTCCTATCTCAAGCAGCACATTCCTCGCCTTGAAGGCGATCGATATTCCCAGGGTCTAAAAGACCTCGTGGCATATTGCTTAGAGGACGATCCCAAGAAGCGCCCACCCATTGAGCAGATTCAACGACATCGTTACATATACAACACCCAAGACGCTTATCCAGCCTCCGACCTGGCGCATCTGGTAAGAGGTTACAAGTTATGGGAGGCACAGGGCGGTGTTCGCAGGTCTCTCTTCTCCGCAGGAGGAGCTCAGGGACCTTCTGATCTTGCCATCTCGGCCATGGAAAACGACGAATGGAACTTCAGCACAACCGCTGCATTCGATCAACAAGTCCTCCAGACTGGGGATGCCCAAGCGGTTTATGATGTTTACGGTTCCAACGTCGATTTCAGGCAAGATGGCTTCGATGATGCATCTCGAACCCAAAAGCCAAAATCCCGTCGACGCCCGCCGCCTCATCTACCTTCCGTCAAGGCGCCTTTGGAGAAGCTCTTTGATCCAAACACCATTTCGAATTACGAGGACAACTCTCGGGCATATTATGGTCGTCTGTTTCCTCCACCTGCTGCCGACTATCCTCCTCCAGCTTCGGATCTCCCCCTACGGAACGATTCGTCTCAGTCTCCCGGCGTGAGAGAATCCCTGATAGATCTCGACATGTCCCTTGACGGTAGCAACCTCTCGGAGTTTGTCGACCTGAACACTATAAGAGCAGGAGACCCAAGAGCGTCTACCGATTACGACTTTGGTGATATCTCTTATAATAAGCCTCCACTTAGTGACCCAGAAGACATGAACAATAATCGGAGAACGAGAGACTGGAAATTTCCCTCAATGGCCCCGCCTCCGCCCGCTTCAGCAAACCCCGAGATGTTCAGGTTTCCATTCAATGACGATCAGGGGCCAAGCACCAGTCGTCTCATCCATCCTCCTACTGAACCGATTCAACCATCAGCTCAGTTCAATGATCTTGCAGTCCCTTCACCAGTGAATAACCGAGCGTCTTCGGGCAGTCTTATTGACCTGGACATGAGTCTAGCTGACCCCATACCCATGGGCGACTACCCCAGGCCATCTACATCACATTCAGACGTGGGCTCTCTAGCCGGCTCGGAAATGGGCGGAGCAGATCCGTTTCAACTGGAGAAGCATGCCTCCCTCTATGTCATGCCTAGCAGTATACGAGAGCCCTCCATCTATGTGTCTGATGATTCCGAATTTTCAAATGCTGTTGCAGACCTCTCTCTCAACGATACCCAGCGCCACGATCCTCAAATGTCTTATCAGCAGACACAGGTACCGTTATATCAACAACCTCTGGCACAATCACCCCAGGTTCCCCAGACAAATGGACACGCCCCGAGTGAAAGACCATATTCCCTCAGTGAATTCGCCGATACTGATCCCGAGTCTTTCACTCCTCTCACGATGACCGCCCCTGAACTTCCGCTTCAACCCCCGCCACTCCAACCCCAGCCTCTACCGGACCGGTCACCACTGCAGGACGACTACCCCCGCTCTTACCAAAGCCAACAAGCATTTCTTCCCCCTGCGCCTACTGCGCCCTCTCCTCAGGTTATGGAGGGCCAGGCTTCATCAGAGCATGTTAAGGAGGAGCTCCGTCGCATGGCTATGAGCTTGAGTGACCATCTGAGCCACGCGAACACATACTTATCGGGCTTGCCTCTCCGCCGGGCGAGCACGACAAGAGTTGAGTCGGTCGAAACCCCGTGATGCGTTTTCATTACGCATATGGTCCTAAATATACGATAACATGTGCTGTCTTTGGAGCTTAGAGGAAACTTGGGCATCCGCATTGGATATTGCTTTAAGATGGATATTGTGCAACATGATGTATGATCATAATGTTAATCATGAATAGAATGTTCAAATAATATCTCTTATTCTACCGGATGTAAAATTCGGCTTACTGGAATCCAATCATGTCTCCCATCAGCAAGGCTTGGTACTGTTCAATGGCTTCACCTAACCTGATCAACACACCCGCAGCCAACATCTTGACCTCATTCTCCTCTCCCCCATCCTCTCCTCTCGTTTTCTCAAACACCATCGCAACCCACTCCCTCGTCTCCATCACCTCTCTACCTTGGCTCTCGCAGAGTCGACGCATGTCGCCACCATTTACTTCCAAGACCGATGCCATGGCCACTAGCCAGCCCTTCATGGCACCGAGATCACCCAGAACATGCACGCGCACGCCAAGAAGCAAGTCCCACAGCTCTGCAGTGAGCTGCGGCAGGGAAAGCGTCGAGGGGCCTGCGGCATGGACAATGATACCAACGGTTTGCAGGTAAAGCGCCAGGAGCGCATGGTTTAGAATAATCGGTTTCGCGGAGCGAAGGGCGACTTGGAAATGAGCTGTAAGTGGAGAGAAGAAAGATGTTGCGAGGAGAGCGGCGGTAGTGTTAGGGATAGCACGGACACGGGGCTTAGACTTAGTCTTGGACTTGTAACGAGCCGTAAAGGTCTGGAGTTTCAGGATGTCGGGTCCTGTATTGGCGTCGGCTGCTTCTGCGGCGAGTGGGGCAAGGAACGAAGAGGTCAGTGATTGAGAGATATTGTCGAGAGCATTCGGCGGAAGCGCCTTGAGTTGAGAAGATGGGAGAGCTTGGCTATTGCTTGGGGAGTCAAGGTAGAGTTGTTCCATCTTCTCGGGTAGCCGCTTTGAGGGAAAGGAAGCAGCCGACTGATACTGTGAGACCTCAAATCCAGCCAATTCACGAGCTGACAAGCCTAAGGTAATGAGAATTGACGTTCGTTGGTAAAGAGAATAGTCGCCTTCAAAGAAAGTGCGGGCAAACCACGGCGCCATAGCCTTGGGTTGAGATACTACCAACGCAACCATGCTGTGCAACCGCAAGTCTTGGAAGTTGTCGATCTCGAACTTGTCTTGGATACCCACCAAAAGCCCGGCCAACTCATCAGCATGAGAACTGACCTCGGTACCGTAGTTCGCTTTGCGCCTTACCAAAACCGGAGCGGTCTGAAGGGCAAGCATCTGCTTGTCGTATGACTCGGAATCTCTAAAGTATGAGATGAGATCTCTGATATAGACAGGAGGCTTGGGTTTGTTGCGCTCGACAAGTGTTGCGTCGTCATCTGAGTCTTCAGGGTCAGAGTCTTTGGAGTAGGGGGCAAGGTCTTCGTCCTCTTCAGAAGAATCAACTTCCTCAATAATAGCCTTTGGTTTGACCTCAGTCGCAACGGGTTTCTTTTTTGGTTTAGATTTTCTTTGGGTAGTCTTGTGTGGCGTCACAGACTTGCGCGATTGAGATGCTGGCTGCGCTTCGGGATCTGATAGAATGGGATCAACGGCGCCGACAGGATCAGAAACCTTGGTAAGGTTCTTTAATTGCTGTGCTTCTTCTGTATCTGTCTCCTCCATCTTGAAGTCAAGCCTCTTCTTCTTGTCGTCGATGAGAGCAGAGAGAGATTCACCCACAACAAGACCAAGAAACTGAGTCCTAGCTTGGGTTGCACCAATTCGGTTCGAGATTGTGGTCATGTATGTGCCAACTCGCATGAGCAATGTCAATTTCATGGGAGATACTCTATGCACATAACCGGCAGCAAGGAGCAAGATCTGGGTATGCACTAGGAACCGTTAGTAATCTTGAAGCTACAAAGGTTTTTATGTAGGCATTACCATCTTGCTGAAGGACTGCGGAGTGTTTGATGTATAACTCGTCTCCAAACTGCGCAAGGCTCTTCTCTAACACCGCGGTGATAGCATCTCGGTCTTGGGAGAGCGCAGCTACAACGGCACGGCGTATACCAACTCCGTCACCAAGACCAGCGCCGGATGAGGACGCACACCAAGTAATAAGGAAATCCCGTCTCGTCTCATCTCCCAATGCTAACTCTTTGAGAAGGCCCGCGACTGCAGAAACCTTCTCGTCGGGGGATGCGTCGTCGAGAGTTACATGGTTCAGGAAATTTCGTGAAAGATGATTCAACAAGATGTGAAGAATCTTTTTAGATGACCGTGGTTGGTTAAAGGCAAATTGTATGAATGTGGTAGTAGAGCTGTCTTTAGAAAGGAGAAGTCTATCAATTGCAATTTTGATAATAGTTTCTGGAGAAGACTGGTAAGCACTTATCAATGAATCAAACTTGCAGATGACCAACCTGAGTGATGTAGCGACAATGACTTCTGGAACAGTTCAGAAGAGAATGACATAGCATCTACTTCGGGAGATGATATAACCCATGAGACAAGACTGTTTCCTAGCCATTTGCTGTACTGCAGCCCATCGGCAACCCACTGGGTGTCAGCACGAGCTCGATCACTTCCTATGACTTCCAAAGCCTCAGCTGAAGTCGATACAATCTGTCCATTTGTGAGGATTGAGCCAAGCTTCTGAGACTGGACCCTTTGCAGGGCGGCATTGGAAATCCCTCTAGTTGATGTACTCCATAGAGCAGGGATTGATCCATCACTACCAAGAATAGCAGCAAGCAGACTCAATAAAATGCCAGTATTCAGAGACAAATCGGTTCTCTTTTCCTCCTTCCCTCCGAGGCGTGATTCCTGGATAAGAGCTCTGATTTGAGTAATGATCGCGTTGAGACCCGTGAGACTGCGAAGGCAGCTAAGGAAAAGCTCGGCATCTTTTGGAAGTGAAGCTGTATGATGTGAATCATCATCAACAGCTCCTTCAATCAGAAGAGTCCAGTAGTTTGGCGCAATTTCGGAAACCAACAAGTGTACGATCGATGCACTCTTGGGACTGGGCGCCGAGAATGAAAAGCCATCAGACGCGGGCTTGTTACTGCTTAAGAACTGCAGAACCGCAATGAGGCTGTCATAATCCGGCTGGCTTTTTAGAGCATCTATAGCCTCATCAGATGTAGAGATGGTGCTGATCTTCCTAGGCTCGTTATGCGTAGAGGTTTCCTTGACCTCTGTAAAGAGCGGCTCAGGATCCTTTCGAGGCTTGAGATATGTAGTGCTCACGGGAGTGAGAAGATCGTCCATTTTGGTTAATCGTGTCTGGCATTTGTATCCATCGAGTGGTTGGGGAGACTCTCTTTAAAAGTCTATCATCATGTTCTTTGCAGAAAGTTGAGAGTTGAGAGTTAGGAATATTGCCTAGATGGAAGGTACCTTCCTCACCTTGACCCCACCTTCACCGAGACTCACCGAGCCACCTCAGGCTACCTAGCTTAGGCAATGACGATCATCCTCCCCCACGCACGGATCCTTCTTTGTAGAGCTTCGTGACACAGCTGCATCTTTCATCTTACAACCTCTCTTTCGACCCTACTTTATCTTATCTTGCCACTCTCTTTATAAGCTCATTGAGACTCCAAAGATGAGTGTCGATACTCAAACAGCCGCTGGTGGCTACGAAGATACACGATGGTAAAGGCCGCTTAGCTGGAAGCTACTTGACTACAGTATAGCTCTTTGAACCGCCAACCGCTGACCGCAAGGAAAGGAAGTATCTCGACCACATTCGCCGCAATGCAGGACCCTATACCGATCCCGATGCCACGGCACCAGAATTTCTTGCGCAATTTGAGAAATTCAAGATTCTGTAAGTGTTCCTATAGTTAAGCTATCTCATCTTGGTCATGCTAACATTGAATAGCGTCATGTCAGTCACGTTCCCTCCACGTCAACCTTGACCGAGATACTGACCCAAAGATACAGCGGCGCGGGCGGTTTAGGATGCGAGATCCTCAAGAACCTCGCCATGTCGAGATTCAAGAACATTCATGTCATAGATATGGGTCCGTCGATTCCCTTTCTACTGCTACGAATCACTAGCTCATGCCCTCTCAGATACTATCGACATCTCCAACCTTAACCGTCAATTTCTGTTCCGAAAGGACGATGTTGGAAAATATAAAGCAGAAGTTGCCGCCGAGTTTGTTCAAAAGAGGGTCAAGGGTGTCTCCATCACAGCCCACAACAACCGTATCCAAGATTTTGACGAGGAGTTCTACAAGCAGTTCCAACTTGTCATTTGCGGACTGGACAGCATCGAGGCCCGCCGTTGGATTAACGCCATGTTGGTTTCTATTGCCGAGGAAGCCGAAGACCCCGATGCGATCAAGCCCCTCATCGATGGTGGCACTGAAGGCTTCAAGGGTCAGGCCCGAGTCATCCTGCCATCCATGACCTCGTGTATCGAGTGCCAGCTCGACATGCACGCCCCACGTGCCGCCGTTCCACTTTGCACAATCGCTTCAATCCCTCGACAGCCCGAGCATTGTATCGAGTGGGCTCACGTCATTGCTTGGGAGCAGGAGAAGCCGTTCCCAAAGTTGGACAAGGATGACCCTGAGCACGTCACTTGGTTATTCCAGAAGGCTCTAACCCGAGCGCAGGAATTTGGTATCTCTGGTGTCACTTATTCTTCAACACAGGGAACTATCAAGAACATCATTCCGGCCATTGCGTCTACCAACGCCATCATCGCTGCAGCATGCTGCAACGAAGCATTCAAGATTGCAACAACATCAGCTCCATGCCTTGGATTCGACACAAACTATATGATGTACTCAGGCAATGACAGCATCTACACATACACCTTCAAGCATGAGAAGAAGGATGACTGCCCTGTCTGTGGACGCCAGGCTCGGCCTCTTGAGGTTAATCCTGAGGCCACGCTGCAGGAGCTAATCGAGTCTTTCGCTATTCGACCCGAAGCTCAGCTGAAGAAGCCTTCGATCCGTGCTGAAGGTAAAACCTTATACATGCAGTTTCCCCCAGGACTAGAAGAGCAGACACGCCCGAATCTCAGCAAGAAACTCAGCGAGCTCGGGCTGGAAGATGGTCAGCAGGTGGTGGTCACTGATCCTGCATTCCCTCTCGAATTCAATTTTTACTTCAAATTTAAGTCCGGCTCCTGATTTAGAGACCGGCAAGGGGCGTTCGGGTTTCTTTTTGGGCATCTTTCGGCGTTGGACATGTCAATCAGAGAGGTCTGTAATGAAGACAGATATAAAGATTAGAGGAGCAAGCATTGTCACGGAGCAGAGTGGAAACGGGAGATGAATATTATGATGTGGTCATGGTATCATTCCTTTTTATCTAACCGTAGAGACCGCAGAAAACAAATCAACCAAAATTATGATACAGCGCCAAATAAGACCCAAAATCCCTTTTAATAGGTTACCTCGCCATGTTGATGACATGCTGTTCGAGCTTCTTGCACTTGAGCTTCAGATGCTTGACTGACTCAAGGAAGAGCTCATCGCTGTCCCACTGTCCCGTGCTCTCGATGGAGAAGATGAAATGGTCTCTCCTTCGTCCCAGCTTCACCTTGCCCTCAAATTCCTCGTGTCGCAGAGCCTCACGGCTGACAGTATCCTTCATAGCATCCACGACAACAGCCTTGGTCTCACCCTCCTGACCCTCATAGCCACTGCCAGACTGAGCAGCCTCGTCGGATGTAACCTTTTCAAGACCAATAACGCCCTTGGGGAAGCACTTGGCAAACTTTTCGGCGTCGGCGCCCAGAATAGGCTTGGTGATGGTAATAGTAGGTAGGAGACGGTAGGAAGCGGTTGCGACAGGAGAGAACTTGGCGTGGTCAGATCCAACGCCCTTGTGCATGTGCATGGCGAGGTTGATAGTTTGACGAGGTCGCAGCTTGGCGATCAAAATATCCGGGTTTGTAGGCGCAATAGCGTCCTCGCCGCTAAAGTACTCGGCTTGCTTGCCAGTAGGTACAAAAACAATGTCGCGCGCATAAACGTGAGCGTTGTGGTAGGCCTTGAGAGGGTCGTTCTCCGCAGGCGAAGCATCCTCGTTGACGGTGCAGGTCACGTTGAGCTCCAGGCGGACTGTGTTCCAGTCGAAGCAGCCAGCGTAAGGATCCTCACCAGCCTCGGGCTTCTTATGCCACTTGAGGAAGTTGTGCAGACCCTCGCGACCGCCCTTGAAGGGGATGAGACCAAGACGATGGGCGAGAACCTCATCTTGAATGACCGAGGTGTTGTTCTCGATATAGACGTTCTCGATAGCGAGCGTGGGGATCTCGGAGAGGAGGATACGGCGGAAAGCGTTTGCGAGCGAAGCGTCGATTCCGACGAGAGAGAAGGAGGAGAGGAACTGGTCGTTCTGGTGGAAGTTTACCGAGAAGGCGTCGCGGAAGCGGTCGAGCGTAAAGGCGAGGTCCTCACCAGGGTGGTGCCCGGGGTAATCGGTGGAAGAGATGTTTGTGACGGTTTCCTTGTTGATGCCGACGGTCTGGCGCGCAAACGTTAGATTTTAGATATGTTTAACAGGTGCCAATTGGCGTTTACCTGACGGCGCGCAATGTCCTCTGCGCTAGGAGCGTTCCTCCACGCAGCCTGCTGTGTGGGAGCCATTGTGGTGGTTGTTATTATGTATGTGTAGTGGTGAGTAGGCGGTGGTGATGGTATCGTTGGTGGTGAGAGAAGCAAACAATAATTTTTTGATGCCCCTCCGCGGTGAAGGTTTCGGTGAGTGCCAGGTGAAGAAAGTGGGTACGTACGGTGAAAGCTAGGGCCCACTTGATTGAAAAATGACAATCGCCAGTTCGCGATGCGCCTGCCTGCACAAAGGGACGGCGCAGATGGCCCCACTCGTCTCCGAGACCGCCGACCGTGCCCGACCCATGCTTCGGTGGCTGTCGGCTTCAGACCATAACTACGGGCTCCACTCACAGAGGAACCGGAGTTTAGCTGTGAACTACAAGGTACGTACCTAGGACGATGAACATGGTCTGATGGGAGTGATAATGTCAGTCGAGGTGGCTAACATATCGACAAAATGAATCAATCAATTGAAGATATTATTCTATCAATAGTTCCGTATTCGAAGAGTGAATCATTGCTATATCTTACAAATCTTGATTCCTACTGCGACTTCGGCTTGGTTTACACCTGATTTACCAGATATATGCCCTTGTCCTGAATGTAAGCGAGCAATCAAGGGCCAAATCTCTCATCCAAGCCTCTCTCGTCTCTTGTTCCAGGATGCCGAGATTTGCCCCTGTTGCTCCGTACTCGGTAGGCTTTCTCACAAAGCACAGAGCACACTCACTCACCGGGCCGGCCTCGACAGAGATCAGCACACCCAATCACTCCTACTCTATCGCCAGATTTACAGACGCTGGCAAGGATCTCTGCCATTACCGTTGCAGCGCACTTCCTCCTCCTCTTCCAAAGGTCACGCGCACCCTCTTCCCCCGCTGAGATATCCCATCACTTCCTTGTCCGGGCAACCCGTACGACGTCAGTATTGTGCCTAGGGTTCGACAATAATGCAGACTTCCTTTGTCAAATAATTCAGTTGAGATCACTTAAGCGGCATCATTATAAGGCATAATCCTCTAAAGGTTATCACAAGACTCCTCAGAGTTTAGGCTATGAGATTAAAAACTCTGAGAAAAATAATATGAAATTAATAAAAGTTATTGCATAGAAGAGCTATGCCTCTAGTCTAGATTTTTGTCGAGCCCAGGTGTACCCTTGTCCTCCAGTTAAACTCAAGAGGACCTTGCTCGTTCATCCCTGCCATGTCCTCGACGAGTACGGAGATGTTGATGCCGGTCACACGTGCAGTAAAAGGTTCCTGTCAGTCATCAGAACATAACCGGTCCGGCCGTCAATGTTTGTAATGTGATGTAGGTAATTTGATTTGATTTGATTAGGCAAGGCATCATCTACTATATAATACTCGTTGACTTCCCTCCTCCTCATTCAAATTCATCATCACTATCATCACCATCAATCAAGCAATCAGCTTCGAGAACAAGATACAAAGCCTCATCAACAACTACAACCACAATTACACAACAACCTTCAACAACAACTCACAATGCTTTCCTTCGTCAAGTAAATCAACCTGAATCTCCGACTACAACGCACAAGACTAACAAGATACTCTCAGCTACACTCCTCGACCTCACCCCGAGCACAAGAACAAGGAACACTGCCGGGTTCACTCTGACCCTTCCAACATCCCCCGCGATGTCAAGAAGACCCCAGTGACAGACCCCAAGTCCGCCATCCCACGATCTGCTCCTCCTGCTCCCACTGTGTAAAGCAGCCAACCAATGATCAAACGTCTCTTACAATGCACATGTCTTAATGGAATTCAATGTCTGAGGATACCCGAGGAGTCAAGGTGTTTATTCGGTTGGATGGGATAGTCAATTGGTCCTAATAATATCGGTATCGGATACTGCGAAAATCGAGCGACTTGGTTTCAGTCGACCATGTATAACATCACAAAGTTATGGTATTAACAGGGTCCAAAAATGGGGAAAACAAGTTGCGGGCAAAAATACATTAGCTATCTGGGTAGCTCCGGCCAATTGATACACTATTTAATATCTAAACTACAATTGCTTATTTGCTTCATGTCCTACTCATCCCCAAAGTGTGTTCTGCTCTGCCCTGCTCTGGTAGGTCCAACTTGTTCTCATATTTATTCAATATCCTCCATGTTCCAAACACTGACGCCTCTCTTCTCAACGCTGCCCTTCAGCTTCTCTAGTACCGCCTGTCGACGCGCTCTCTTCTCCATCAGATCACCCTTCTCCTCTCGACTGAAACCACTGAGCTTCTTGCGCGGGGGAGTAGCTCGCACAGATGCGCCTAGTGACATGCTGCCTGCAAAGCTGTGACGCAGGTTGCGCACAGGAGTTCCTTCAGGGGAGAACATGATACTTCTCCTGCCCTGAGGTGTCCTCATGGGAGATCCTTCTCGGCTTACCGAATTGAGGTTAACCTTGCGAAGCTGATTCTCCAGAACATCGATATCACCGCTTCGCTTTTCCACCATGGCCGTCATCTTGCCGATGGTGCGAATCACAGCCTCAACGGTTGGGACGTTTGCCTTGCCCTTGCCTGAGGCGCTAGAAGCAGACGCAATCCGAGTCTTGAGCAGTGTCAACGCCTCTTCTGCCTCAGCCAAGAGCTTCGAGAACTTGGCAAACTCCCGTCTGAGTTCATTCTGTTGTGTTGCCTGCTCCGCGCTCAGAGGCATGGACCGTGTCACATCAGCCTGTTCTGGGTCGGTTCTGATCATGAGGATCTGCTTAAGGTCCTCCTGTTTGGCTCGGAGGCGGTGCATGTCCCTGGTCAGTTCGTGGCATACGTCGAGCTTATCGTCCAAGTCACGAACACGTCCGTCCTCAAGATCAGGGTACAGTTCGTTATCCAGAACCTCTCCAAGATCATCGATCTCGCAAAGGACCCAATCATCAGATGCTTCAAGGTCATCTTTGCGGCGTCCACCATCCTTGCGATTCTCCGTGTGACCCTTGATGAATGATTTCACGGTTCGTGCATTCAGGCCTAGGGTGTCGATCATGGAGTTGATATCCCGGTAGACTGCTTCGACTTGACTTGGAATGCTCTCCTTAGCAGGCGGGGCGACGTTTGAATGAGCGATGAACTCATCCATCGTCAGGCTTCCTTCTACCTCTGATGCCAGAAGCTTCTGGACCTCGTCGTCTTCCTCATCAACCAATGGCTGAGTCTCTGCAGCCTCTTGTTTCGCCTTCAACTTGCGATGCTGAGCCACAAATGGATCCTCCGATGAACCGGCATCTCTGCTGGTAATTGAGGCGCCCATTTGAGATTGTCTATGCCCGAGAATCTGAGAGGCCATTCCTGGAGCACTAACCGACCGCATGTTCTCCGATCTCATCAACCTGTTTGGCACTGCACCTCGAACCGGACTCGGGGAACGAGGACTGGTTGCGTTGGGGCGTGGAAACACGGGAGCATTGCGGCTAAGTTCTCCAAATAGAGGTCGCGACGATTCTTGGGTTGTTCCGCCAAGTCCGCCGAACGAGCTTTGAGGAGTGTAGCCAGGCGTCAAGCCAGTCACAGTAGGACTCACGGTAGGGCTCAGATCCTTGGCTACATCGACACCACTGCCCTCAGAGCCATCATCTTCTCCATCTTCCTCTTCCTCTTCCTCCTCGACTTCTTCTTCCTCATCATCTTCGTCATCCAGGTCACTATCGTCTGAAGGAGGTCCGGTGACGGCAGGGAAAAGGCTTGAAGCTGCCTTGGGGGTACCCTCCGGCTTATCGAAGACGGATCTTGGTTTGGCTGGTTTGGCGAAGTCGGGTGGTAACGGGGCATCTGAGGCAGCAGTTGACTTTTCTGTAGGCTTAGTTACGTTGACAAAGTCCGGCGGCAATGGAGCATCAATAGACTCGGTCGACTTGGTCGCGGGCTTGGGCGTGGGTATGAAGTCTGGAGGCAAGGGAGCCGCCTCAGGCTTGGCCGAAACAACAGTCGCTCCGAAAGGTTGAGAAGGTGCTGCTGAAGCTGCTGAAGAGGAAGACGACTCGCCCACGGCGAACGTAGCCTTGCTGGTAGTATCCGGGGGCAACGGAGCGTCATCTTCTTCCACCTTGATCTTGGGAGTCGCAGCCTCAGGGGTCTTGGTCTTGGGTGGCTCAGATTTCTGTCCGAAGATTCCTGTATAACCACTCGTCTTCTGCTGGCCTCCGAAAATGCTGGCCTTGGGCGTGTTCTGTTGTGATCCAAATAACCCTCCACTAGCCTTGGGTGTCTCTGAGGTCGAGCTGAACAAACCGCCGGTCGGCTTGGGAATCTTTGAGGTGGATCCAAACAAACCACCACTAGGTTTTGGTGTTTCTGACTTATTTCCAAAGAGCCCACCGCCAGTGGAACCAAATTTGGATGGCTGGCCGAAAACCGAACCCTGAGGGGCAGGAGACGTAGCAAAGCCGAACTTAGACGGCGCAGGAGTAGTGGTTGGAGTAGTAGATTCGGGACTTGTCTGCGGAGGGAACAATGAATCCTTAGGTTTGGCTTGAGGTGTCTCTTCCGTCAGGCCAGCAGTATCCATATCCTCATCCCTGGGAGTAGGCGTTGTAATAGCAGGCTTGTTATTAGCATCAGTAAGAGCAGATCCAAAATTGCTGCCAAACAAGGAACCAGATGGCTTGGCGTTGTCATCCTTCGCAGATCCGTCTGGCTTGAACGAGCTCTGAAGCTTGAAAGGGGTAGATCCAAAAGGACTGGTAGTAGACTGTTCCGTTTTGGCTGGGAAAGCAGTATCGGTGTTGGAGGCAGAACCAAAAGGACTGGCTGCGGGTTTGTTTCCACTGCCGAAGACACTGCCGCTGTTGTCATTGTTTACAGAAGCAAAGCCACTCTTATTAGCGAACCCAGCAAATCCTCCTGATGCAGGAGCAGCCGACTGGGAGCTAGATGCCGCTTTGCCAAAAGGACTTGTGTTGTTGTTATTGTTCGCGAAGCTCGAGAATCCTGTCTGGCCAAAGGCAGGGGTCGAGCCTGATGTTCCGCCTGATGTTCCGCCTGATGCCGCTGCCCAAGGAGAGCTCTTCGCACCTAGCTGGGATGACTGCCCAAAACCGATGGAACTGGGCTTTCCAAAAGCTGGGGCAGAAGAAGGGGCAGCGTTGTTGAAACCACTCGAACCAAATGCGGCGCCTCCCGTGCTGGGAGCTGCGGCGCCTGAGCCGGCATTGCCCCATGGAGATGAGTTTTGTCCAAGCTGGGAAGCTGATCCAAAAGCAGACGGTCCAGCGTTAGAGAATGGTGACGCGTTAGCTGCCGGTGCTGCTTGGGCTGCCGGTGCGGGTGCTGAAGTAGAAGTGCCCTCAACGACAGTCAAGTGAGGGTATGCAGTGCCTTGCCTGATGGAGTCGTTGTAGACTACCCACCATGCGCAAAGTACACCCTCATGTGTGAGTACCCAAAACCCAGGAAGTGGACCTGGCGACTCTTCCAGTTCGACATCTGAAGGAATGGGCTTGTACACCTTATCTTTGCCAGAGAGGTCCAGCGCAACACCAATCGGGGTCGAATCGTCCATAGAATCAGTCATGGGCAACGTCGGTCTTTTGGTATCGTCCAGGAACTCTGTTGTGGTGAACACGCCGGTGATAGAGTCGGCAGGCTTATCCGTAGCCAGAGGAGTCTTGGATCGACTCAAGACACCCATCTCTGAAGCCGCTGTAGAAGCAACAATGAGCATATCCTGAAGAGCCGGAGGAAAGTCTCGAAGTCGTAGAATTGAGTGATGTGGCGTCTTATCTGAGCCAAAGGGTTCGACGGGGTCGGTAAGCTTCTGGAAGTTGTAAGACGATGGTGGTTGGCGCGTGATAATGTGGTAGATGGATGTTGGCGGTGATTCGTTATTTGATGTGTGGATAGATAGGAAGAGGTGATTCTCTAACCAGGTAAGAGATGAGACTGTGATAATGTTAGCTTTACAGGAGGTCCAGTCCGTCTATCTCGAGCTTACATACCGTGAAAGTCGCCAACATTGGGTGGCTTAGGAATCTCTCCTTTACCATCTCCTTCGGGTGTCATCTGAAAGATTGTTCCATCGCCCAAGCCTGCGCACAGCTGCTTGCCCTTGGAGCTCCAGCTAACACAGCTAACCTGGTTCTTGAGGGGGTTGCTGATTTGACGATCCTTAAGGTTCGCCATATGCAGGTTACCGTTGTTCGTAACGATGGCGCATAGCTCTGCCTTCTCAGGTGTAGGGTTCGGGACCATAGCTCGCAAAGTCTCGCCGTTCGTTGATAGCTCGAAGGCGGCGTTTGTTGATCCTGAAAGCAAGCTCTGAACTTCGTATACCGCCAATCCACCACCAGATTCAGCCGAGAGGATCAGGTAATTCTCGTCTGCAGTAAACGATAGCTGCGAAACCCGCATCGGCATTGGGATCTTGAGCTGAGGCTCGAAGCCGCGAATGTCAGAGTCGCCATCTTTGGGTGTTTCGAACGCTTTTCGGACGGATTCAGTGGTGGCGATGACGACTTGGTCTGGTCCAGCCGCAGCAACAAGACCTTTGCGCGAAGCGACGCTGAGAAGCGACGCGGTAGAAGATGGAAGAGACGACCACACAGACGTCAGGCGAACCTTGGCGTCGCCGGCGATTGAGAGAAAACCGAGGTCCTGAACGAATTGTAGATGGTTAGCATCACGTCAACGAAGTCAACAAAACAAACCAAGACATGACAAGACAAAGACAAAAGACAATCGCACTCACCTCTGTCTGGATAGTCTCCAGATCAGGGCCTGTCGTCAGTCCTCCTGCTCCTGCCGTGCTCCCAAGCATGGCGTTTCCTGAATTGCCAAAGCTAAAAGCCATGACTGTCGCAGAGTAACCGGCCTTGGAGAGAGGACCTGAAGTTCATAAATTTGCCCTCTGCATAGGAGTGGGCTGGGCGACCGGGGGAGCTTTGCTCCTGCGCAAGGCCTAGGCAGTGGTAGTCTGGGGGACGTGCTCAGAGCGTTGATTTGCAGATTATGATTGGCTCGTTGGCTTGTCTGGAGCCCAGCGGTCGATGACAACAGGTGCTTTACCCAGAATTTCAGGTGTTGATGATGTCTAAAGAAGTGAGGTTTTGGGTAAGAATTGAGAGGGAAATATTTACATCAGCATCACTTCAAATCGTAACTGCTTGAATTAGTTCATCGCGTGTAAGTAACTTTTTAGAGCTTCTCTGTCACGTGGATCCTGAACTACTGCTACGACCTACTGTAGCCTGCACCTACCGTGCCTGCGTGTGACTATCCAATCAGAGCGCGCCCCTGCAGGCAGTTCTAGGTGCTGTACTGAAGCTCAACTGCTGGAGGCAGCTTTTAGCCTCGTCATCAGCTCTGCCTTGTAACCTCACTTCGTCTTGCCTCTCTCAACGACCAACGGCATCCCCACCGCAAAAGATACCCCGAACGATTCGACCATTCCCTGCGACAACGTATTATCCTACAGATACTTCGGAAATACAGCCAACTTGATATCTTGAATTGGGGAAATCACAGGTCTTCCAAAATGCCTGGCTTCGACTTCTCAAACTACAACCGCAATGCGGCCCTCCACGCTCGAGGAGTGCCTCTGCCCAAGGCTACCAGCACTGGAACAACTATCGTGGGATGCATATTTGATGGCGGTGTTGTGGTGAGTAATATCTTCCTCTCCTCTTCGAAGGTCTTGGGGTCGTAGATGGAGCTATCGCCATCCACCCAAGAGCTCTCAAAGCACAGCATTGACACGCCCTCCATCAATAGATTGCCGCCGATACTCGAGCCACATCCGGCCCTATCGTCGCCGACAAGAACTGCGAGAAGCTTCACTACATCTCCCCTCAGATCTGGTGCGCTGGCGCCGGTACAGCCGCTGACACCGAGTTCACCACCGCCCTCATCTCATCCCAGCTCGAGCTGCACTCCCTATCCACAGGCCGCAAGCCCCGCGTCGTCACCTGCATGACTCTTCTGAAGCAGCACCTCTTCCGCTACCAGGGTCACATCGGTGCCTACCTCGTTGTTGCTGGCGTCGACCCCACCGGCACCCATCTCTTCACCGTCCACGCTCACGGTAGCACGGATAAGCTTCCCTACGTCACCATGGGTAGTGGTAGCTTAGCCGCCATGAGCGTCTTCGAGACGCAGTGGAAGCCCGATCTCACCCAGGATGAGGCCGTTAAGCTGGCAAGCGACGCTATCGAGGCTGGTATCTGGAACGATTTGGGTTCCGGTTCAAACGTGGACGTTGCCATTATCACCAAGGACAAGACAACGCTCAAGAGAAACTACATGAAGCCCAACGAGAAGGACCCCAAGCTCCAGAGTTACCGTTTCCCGAAGGGTACGACGGCGGTGTTGAACGAGAAGATCATCAAGCGGGACGAGATCAAGCGATACATCAGCGTAGAAGAGGTACCCGTTGAGAAGATGGATGTCGACACCTAAAGAGCCTAGATTCGTTTGGGATGGTAGATGGGGTAGAGCACGACATGTAACAACACGCACCCGGTACTCTATAAACTGGATCACTGAACTGCCTTCATTATGGGGCAGAGTTGTGACTGTCATGATGCTAAGTTGAGAAAGATCAATACATTATGTCCAATGCAATTAATATGGAATCAACAACTCCTTGCATCCTTGATTGCGGTTTGTCCACCGCCTATGTGCAATGCATCTTGTAGTAACAAATAAAATAAAGACGACCGTCGTACTGTACATAGAGTAGCGGCGTCATTTCGCCTTAAGCAGGCATAATAATCCATAATCCCCCTTTGCCCGGGGTAAATGTCCGCTAAAGATCTCATCTGAAAGTTAACGCTGAACACGGAACTGAATCTAGTAGTTCCTTTGCCTGACCCAATGCTCATCCCGAGCAATGCTAATAAGTTGCTGCGAGGAGCACAAGAATACTCCTCCCTAAAACCCCATGAATCAATCCCCTGATGCGATGCGGAAAACCAGTCAAAACTCCGATTAAATGGGTATGTCGAAGATCTCATCATTATCGTAGTAGGCGTGTCACTGAAGCGGCTCTTTGGCTCACTTCAGACCAAACATGGTTCTAGTTCGGGATTTGCTTCGGGCCTTCTTCTTATCCTTCTTAGGTGCGGTTGACTCGTCGTCTTCATCGTACTTGGCCTTGTAAATCCTGGTTGAGATCAGTAAGTTGACGTTTGACTTTGGGGAAACGTGCTCCAGATTGTAGACTTACCAGCTGTTCCCAACCATGCTCATACCTTTAGCTTCAGCCATTCGGTAGAACTTGGCGCTCTTCTTGAGATTCTTCTTACAACCAATACCCTGCGCGTAGCAGAAACCGGCTTCAGCCAACGCATCGACATCGCCCCAGTCTAGAGTCCTAGTTAGCAAATTGCTGACAGCGTTACAAAAAAGTGAGACTTACTACCGGCGATCTCGAAGCATCTCAGAGCTAGTGACTTATCCTGTTCAATTCCCCAGCCATTCATGTGGCTTACTCCTAGCTCATAAATGCTCAACGCAAACTGAGCTTTTCGAGTCCTTCGCTCGACAACATCAACATGCTTGCCCTCCTTAGCATGGCTCTCATCATCCGCAATCTCGACACTAGCATATTCTGCGGCCTTTCGGAGCCATTCCACGCCCTCTTTCTGGTTCGCACGCATACCCCATCCATGACGGCAGGCGAGCGCATAGAGAAGCATAGCGGTTGGGTCGTTCAATCGCGCGGCGTATCGAAGGTGATATGTTGATTCCTTCAGGTCCCCATTCTCGTGACATTCGATACCCTTTGACAAGTGTTCCTCAGCAGACATCTCCGAAGCAGTAGGGGCTACGGAGCGAGCAGAAGGTGGCGGTCTGATCGTACTCGCTGTATCACTGGTGGCGATTGAGACAGGCGCAGGTGTCCGGCCTCGGCCTCTGGGCGCATCCTCCGAAACTCGTGATTCATCGTTTGAGGGTCTGCTTGGTGTTGGAGATAGTTGTGGCATAGGAGGGGGTGTCGTTTCTGACTGAACCTTCCTCAACTCCATCGACGCCTTTGGCATTGGACTACTAGGTGCTAGAGAATCTTCTGAGACGATATTGGCGGAAGAACTCGAAGGTCGGGTTGGGGGTGACGGAGGAGGAGCATTTTCAAATCGGTGAACATTACTTGGAGGGACCATAGGTTGTTCCCATTGGAAGGACGCCTGCGTAGAATGTTCGTCGGGTTCCGCTCGCTGTATAGTCTTGCCCCTGGGAAGCGAGAATTTGGAGTAGATATAGGATGGTGCACCCTTGTCTTTATCTTCGGCCTGTTGCTCAAAGAAAGCTTCGCTATGCATGCTCACTGGTGTATGAGCCGACTCGTCAGCCAATATGAACGAGGGCTGGCTATCAGAGGACGCTTGTCTCAGGGGTGGCTCCATACCAGGTGTGCCAGACCTGCTCATAGGTCTCGAGAAGTTGAATGACGGTCGAGGAAACGCAGAAGACTCGGATCCAATAGATGGTGATCTTCGAGAGGAGCCCACAAGGGGAGATGCCATTGCACTGTTGAAAGCAGCACTTCCTGCAGAGAGCTTTCGTGGGGGCAATGAATGAAAGGAACCCGCCATATTGCTGGATCCATCCTCATCGGTGGGCATGGCCGGGGAGGAGACATTACTAGGTGTTCGTCTTCTTTGAGGAAACAGGGTCTGAGGAGGTGCAAGTCCAAGTTCGTCGAATGAGTGCTTCTTGGGCTTTTCTGGTGAACCGGTGACAGAACCACTGATGGAGCCGCTGGGTCGTCGGGCGGAGAGTAATGAGGCAGCATCATCTTTCCGAGAAGGAGATGATTCAATTCGCTTATCGGACTGAGACTGCGCATCACTATGTAACGGTGAGGGCGATCGTTCCCTCCTAGCGCCAAAGAATGAGTCTGTCTCATCGATGTGATCCAAAATGCGACCTCGCGACGGAGCTCGGGGAGGCACTGCAGGTACTTCCTCATCAGGAGTAGGCGGTATCCGACTCATTCGCGGATGCATCGACACAGGGCGCTCTGCATCGTCAAATGCATCTTCCATCTCTGTCCTCAATCCAAGGCCGGAAGTAGGGCGCAGAGGAGGATGATCACCGGCTTCGGAGCCTGAATCTTGTGACAAAGAACGAAAGTATTCGGAACGTCCTTGAACAATTAACGGGCTCTCAACGGTTAGAGGAGGAAGGCGGCTCATTCGGTTGCCATCTTTGGCACTTTCTTGTAATTGCCGAGCAAGCAATCGGCTCTGCAGAGCGAAAGCGTCCAAAGGGGACAGCTCGGGAGGAATTTCACCCGCGACATGGAGGCGAGGTGACCGTAAAGGTTTGGAGGCTGTAGAAAGGTTCGAGTGTGCTGATTCGGATCGCAAGTCCAGCAAAGACGGACGTGACGACATGGTTGGTCGCTCTGAAATGCAAGTCTAGCTATGGTTTGTTTCCATCCAGGCACGGCAGTTGAAGTAACGAAAGCACACTGCGAATGCGAAAATGAGATAAAAGTCCTTTTTCTTCGATATTCCTTCTCACTCAATCGAAGTAATCAGATCTCGCTCTACCAAGTTAGCCTGTTAGGTTACCGCTTTGACGTTGTGTTGGGTCGGTCAAGTCGGTGCGAATGTTGGCTCTAGGTAACAAAGCGGTTGTCGAAATGGTCGTCGTATGCGGGTACATAAAATCCGAGATGATTATAAAACTGGTCTCGATATCGTTGAAGAACAGGTAAAAATGGGCGATGGCTGACAGACGTCAAGAATGACGGCGAGTTGAGGGCGAGCACACAGCCAAGGAGTAATCGGCAGCGGAGGAGGATCTTGCGCGGGCCGCGCTATGCGATTTGTGGTGCAGAGATGGTCGATGGAACGAAGTTGAAACAGGCGACGAGCCAGAATATCAAGGTTGAATCGTCGGCGGGAAGAAGAGACGAGACTATCGGCGAGGGACCGTGGGATATACTATGCTGGGCGGGCTATTTGCGATGCGATCGGTGTTGTTGACTTGCTATTCTCGTGGGGTGACTGGTCGACGCTGGATGACGTTGATCTGTGTATGATGAAGAATTGAAAGAGCAAAGCAAACAGAATATTAGAAGAAGAAGCAAGAAGAAGAAAGAGCGGCGAGTATGCAAATGACGGTCCAAACAATGAACAATGGCGGCGTCACAGGGCTTGTCTTGGTTTGAGAGGTATGTACAGTTAAAGTCGGGTGGGAGTAGGTTTAAGGTCTGGATACATACACCATGGGCTTTCATGGGCCTGGTCTAGTTTATTACAGTAAAGTACAGTACCGAAAAATAGCACCAGTCTCCGTCTGCCCCCAAGTACAGGGCAGTAAAGGAACAGTCCAGTAGCCTGGCCCCCAAGCATGCACCCATGACAAGCACCAACAAGGAACTAATTTACCTGCCCTGGGTGGCTTTATTAGGCATTGGTTTTGATGGACGAAAGAGTGGAGAGAAGGCAATGAATGGATCAAGGATGGATCCCGTCCCTTTTTGATGGATCCATCCATTCAAAGGGTGGAGAGATACGGTCCAGCAAATAATCGAGGCATCTTAGGGAAGAAACAAATACTTCAATCGATTATTCGTATAAAATATGCTCTAATTATTACGACAACTTATCCTACAGTTAGGTAAGGCGGTGTCTCGATTATTTAGTAGACCGCCTGAGTACCTACCAGATGGGGGACTAAGACGATTAAGAGGCGTTGTGCAGTGCGACACTCCCAAGAGACATGATTACTGAGTTGGGAATAAATGAGATGCAGGTCCTGGTTATGGAAGTGTAATGGCTGTGAATGGAGGCTAGCAAATTACACAATGTGCAGCCTCGTGTAACACATTCATCATTTACAGTATATTGATGTGCTGCATGGCCCCTTTTCCCTTTTACAATACCCATGTCTACCTCTATACGATCCAATCTGATCGGATAGAATCTAGTCTATGATCTCGTAATGCCCAAAACACAGGCGAGTCTCTTTGTTTCTCGCCACACGATAATCGAAAGTCTGTGCTCAATGTGTAGGTTCTCGGTTCTCCTGCTGCAGCTGCAACTCTGCAATGCACATCGCTTCCTCAGCCGCATCATCTAATGTTCACGAACCTCAAATACGAGCAGTTTAGCTGCACCATTACATTACACTGATCTGATATGCTCCCCGCTTTAACACAACGTCTAACTCAATTCCTCCCAAACTGGCATAACTCAATCCCCCTCATGACCAAAAGGGGCGCTCACTATTGACTTGAGAGTCCACAATTAAGCCTATCTTGAGTCAAAACGATGCTTCTTTTTGTCTTGACAGAAACGAATCCAAACCAAACCAACTAGGGACGGAGACATGACCGCCCAAGGAAAGGGTCCTACAGTGAGGGGCCGGTCCCTGTATTAGATAGGTAAATTAAATAAGTGCTGGTCGACTACCTTGCATTACTGAGAGAGGCAGCCATTAAGTTTCATGCTTGGCCAGTTGCATCTTGTAATTTCGTTGCGTTCAAGTGAAGGACCAGCAACCGCGGTAACACGGGGACGACAACACCAATTGGCATTAATCTAGGTCATTCTTGTAAGGTAAGGTCGCAAGTAAAGTTAATATATCCTTGATATTCTCACATGAAATATATTTCTTATTCGTTCCGCCCCCTGTCTCTTTTCCTTTGTCTCTTATTCCCTTGTTCCCAAGGAGTCCAAGACGTGGCTGGCTCTTCAAAACACAAGACACAATGGATGCAACGCAATGCAATGAGACAGAACCAGCCAGGGGCTGGATTTGAGACTCCACCAACTCCAAGCCGCTTCCGGGTTTTGGTGCCGACAAGGGACCATTTCTGGTGCAGCCACAATCGCCTTGGGTCTGGGGTACCGTACTTTGTGCATGCACTTGCATTGGCGTTTTTATGGTAATTTTAGCTGTTGCCCATACAGATTTTTGCGTTATGCTACCGTCATCTTTAATCAGAGTCCAAACGACACCTCGTGATGCGCTAAGGATTGATGGATCACCGTAGGTCATCCTCAGCCTCACCAGCTCGGAGCCTCTTTTCCAAAAACAAAATAAAGCCTCTAGCGTGGGCTGTGGAAGTAAACAACCTAAGTCAAGTAAGTCAATGGCTAGAATGGTAGAATGGGTACAGGGTCAGCTGGGTCGACCTCGACCTCGACCTCGCCTCTTCATTGCCCCCTTTGCATTTACCAGGATTCCCTACCTAGCTACGTGCTAAATTGTCCAAACTTCTGTTCTCTGGCCTGCCCCTTTCAAATGGTCTAGACGACGATTGCTGTCCCATCCAATATGGATCCAGATATGAGGATTGGGGTCTTCATTAGCTTCTGGACCAAACATCCATGACTCCAACTAACACGCCTCCGCCTCAAAGCCGACTACTAAATTTCTCCGCCCAAGGGTTTTTTATAGCAACTGACGAGTTGCGCTAACCGATCAAGACAGCAAGCCGGGACCAACAGGGCAAATTGCACGCGTGTTCATCTAGACTTTCACATGAATTAAGGCTTGATAGTAGACGCGTACGACGACGACAGCATCATTAATTCAAACTCCACTGAATGGCCGGATCGAGATGTCAATTCTCTCGCCCACCGAATCATCAATGTATTACACACCTTGCTGCAGAGAACATGCAAGGGCACATGCAGTGACGCAGGAGGCCCTCTTATGGCGCCGTTGGGTTGGTCTATCATAACTCAAAACTCGTTGCTGCATGTGGCTACGGTTTCACCACTGTCATGACTGGTTGTATCCTGCATCTACAGCTACAGCAGTAACGGTTTCATTCTTTGACGTGGATAGACATCTAGAGACATGATATCGAGATCATATGCGATTAGTACATTTTAGCTATTTTGTCACAGCCAGTCTAAACTTGAGATCTGGTTGATGTCTAGACTTGCAGACGATCAAGTGTCATGATGGAGCCAATCATAACTCCCATCTCTCTTAAACCCCCTTTGAACTAATCAAGCAGACATTTTAGACGTGGTGTCACTGGATCTTCTCCATCTATGACTGGTCAAGCCTATCTCACATCTCATCTTGCGATTCCATATTATTTTATTCCGTTGGATTCACAACTGCCAATGAAACTATCCCCGTCATGCTCAGCCGGTATCTAATCCCAGTTGTCATAAACTCTCCGACTGCCGCCTCTCACCCCGCCAATATTACAGTATCATGAATCCAAGCTCTTCTCTTGCGTCAGATACAGTAGCACCTCATCATCGCGGTTATTAGATAGTCCTGAGCATCATGGTTTACGCACAGTCATCTCACAATCTCGTCACTAATCTCCGTGCTCACTCTTCCCCTCGGTACAAAGCCAGCAAAGATCTTCTCGATGGGTACTGCATCGTCAATGATCCCCTGGCACGGTAGAAAAAGTCCCAGACTAGCTCAAGAGCCTCCCCCATGATCCATGCTTGTGAGTTTGCAGATCTCAATCAATTGTTCCTTGTAGTGGCCGTTGCAACTACAGTAAGCGACATTTTTAGCCGCGCTCATGAGACACAGAATCCATGTCAAATCGTACTTCATATCTGATACAACCGTTTTCCCTGTGCTTCAAGTCTCAAGTACGGAAATGCAAAAGCGCAGTCTTCTTCATCATTGGTAATGCTACTAAAATCCCAACTAATCCAGAACGCCTACCCGCCAACGCATATAGCAGTGGACTTTTACAATATCTAGATGCACTGCTCCTCAACCATAGCTATGATTCCCTCTCACTATAAATCAGAACGGCTGTCGACTCCCCGTTTACATGTCCTTGGACTGCATCTTCTTGATACGCGCCGCACCCTCGAACAGTCCTCGGTCGACAGCAGCAGCAACAGTCAGGGTTCCACCGACAATGGCGCAGAGTCCAGCCAAGAAGCCGCTGAAAGTCTTGGCCTTCTCCTCACGGTTAACAACCTTCATGGGTGAGATATCCTAGGACAAACGTTAGCTACAGGCCCTACCAAGAGTGGCATTACACGGATATACTTACGTAGGAGAAGAAGACGCCAGGAATACCACCGGCGGTATGCTGGCGCTCCGCGTGGCCCTCGGCGGCATCGTTGCCACCAGCCAGACTTCTCTTGTGGCTAGTTACAGAGTACTGGTGAGTCTCGACACTGCCATCTTCACCATAACCGTAAGAACCGATACCAGCGTTGTCATCCTGCAGGAGACCAGCGACCTTGATACCCTTGCTATCCCAGCCAAGAGGGAGGTAGGAGGTGGGCACGATCTTGACAAAGTACATATAGTTGAAGTTGGGGTCGTTGATTTCCTGCTTGGTGTTGTCGAGGGGGTTCTGGTGGTGGTTGGTCCAGAGACTGTTCTTAGCACCGACCTTGTTGACAATGCTGTCGGGAAGCTGAGGGCCGAATCGCAGAGAGTGGACGACGTGGGAGAAATCGTGCGACTTGCCCTTGGGCACATCCCAGTAGTTCTTAAGATCGTGAACGTGCATGTTTCCGCTGCTGAAGCTTCGTCCGGGAGCGAAATGGAAGTTGCCAATGACCTTATTCACACGCAGGCCGCCCTCAATGCGACAACCCTCCTCGCGCTGCGCATCCAGCTTCTCGGAATAATGCTCGCGCTCACACTGCTCAACGCCCTCGCCACGACCAAAAGCCCACGAAGATTGGGCATAGGCTTCACGAACTTCGTCGCAAGTCTGACAGCAACCAGGCTTTCGAGCATTGGCGGGAGGCTGAGCACCGTAGCAGCCACCGCAGTACGAGGGATCGAGGTGGTCGGCGGACTCGTCGTGGAGGGTAAGAGACTTGGTGTCGATAACGGCGCCGCCTTGGGATGCGGGCTGAAGACGGACTTTGTTGACGCCATGCATGACGCCGTGTTGCTGCTCGCCAGAGACATCCATAACATCGAGAGTCAGAAGTTCGCAGGGCATCTTAGGGAATGTGATGTTGAGATGGATCTCCATTCGCTCTCCTGTAAACCAATATAAGTCAGTATTCGCCAATGAATTGCGCTTCTAGACCCCTAATCGCCAACGCATTTTCCATACCTCTTCCCTTATCCACAATCAACTCAGGATGTATGTCAATCCGGCGATACTCTGCCCATTCGCCCCAAGACAAGAAGAGGACCACAAGAAGCGACACAATGGTGACGATGCCACCACTAGTTGTTCGAATTCGCGCCTCATCGACCGTCTTGGTAAAGGCATCAAGCCTTGTAAATCTCGATTTCGGAGGCATGATGAGTTATCTGCGACAATTGAAAGCCAGCGTATGTAAGTTGAGAGTAGGTATCCGTAGTTCGCAGCGCCAATCAAAAAGGAGAGGAGGGTTTAGTTGCGAGAAGCAGCAACGCGATGGAATGCAAGAAAAAAGAAGATATCAGCAGTGAAAAAAGAGAGACAGCATTTGTCGAGGTTATCTTGGTAGATGGCAGACCTGCACCTGGCACTCGAGAGTCCGTCCAAGCAAAGAAAAACCAAGCAATGCGAGAATAGAATTACAAAGTAGGTAAGTCGAAGTTGTCGATTCCTCTAAAGGCCACCTTTTTCCAACTGCGGCTGACGTCCTGTTCTAAAACGTAGCTCCGGGGGGGGGATTTTACAGGGTCTAGTCCCCTCCCACTTTCCGCACTAGGCCAGGGCGGGTTTGATTCGGAGCGTGTAAGTTTGGAACAGAGACGCGGAAGGTTCTTGGTTCCTATTGGCTATCTGTCCCAAGTCTCCACCGAAGCTCTCTGCTCATCAGCCTAACATTGACAAGGCTGAGAAATTCCAGCTTTGTCCAGGTTTCGACGATTCATTGCGACTCTGACTTTGGACATTCTCTCCATTATCGCTGTGTTACTTCAAAGTCAAGATTGTCTCTTGACCAATCTTATCAAGTCGCTGGAAGTGGTTTCATCATACTCTGAATTTCTTGCTTTCCGCAACTGAATCCTCCTATCTACAACCGAGCCATTCATCAACGCCCTCGAGTTAAGTCAACATGTCGACAAGGCCACCATCTCGTGTCGTCTTTGTAGGCAACATTCCCTACGGTATGCATTGGGTCGCCAAAACCCGCCAAAACCCTTGCGCGCATCACTTCTAACCATTTCTTCAGGCCTCACTGAGGAGCAAATCACCGACATCTTCAGCAGCGCCGGCAAAGTCGAACGCTTCCGCCTTGTGTATGATTCCGAAACTGGACGACCCAAGGGCTTCGGCTTCGCAGACTACCCCGATACCGGTACGAACGAATTATGTGATTGAACAAAAGCTCTTCTCTCTGACCAAACCATCTAGACTCTGCCTCCTCGGCCGTGCGCAACCTGAACGACTATGAGATCATGGGCCGAAAGCTTCGCGTCGATTTTAGTAACGAGCAAAAGAGTAGCGATGACGACAAGGACCAAGGAACCTCCGGCTACAACCCGCACATCTCTAACGGCGCGGTTCCCAGCTACAGCGCTCAACCTAGCACACTTCCTCCTCTGCCCGCTGGAAAGGAGCTCCCACACGGTATCACCTGTACCGATGCCATTTCGCGAACGCTCGAAACCCTCCCGCCTCCTCAACTTCTCGATATTCTCTCTCAGATGAAGACTCTCGCGACAACCGAACCCCAGCGAGCTACCGAACTTCTCCAGCAGGCGCCTCAACTGGCATACGCCGTGTTCCAGGCTCTCCTCCTTATGGGGCTCGTCTCCCCTGAGGCGATCCAGTCCGTCGTTGAGCCCGGAGCTCCTCCACCAGCTGCCTTTCCTCCTGCTCCCATGCCTAACTTTCCCGGTGCGAGCAACACGCCTGGTTTCCCTGGTGTGAGCAATACGCCTCCCGTGGCCGCCATGCCATACCAAGCGCCTCCTCAACCTTACTCTGCCCCTCCTGTTGCACCTCCTGCGCTGGCCGCTCAGGATCCTGAAGCACTGATGCGCGCAGTCATGGAGCTTCCTCAGGCCCAGATTGATATGCTTCCTGAGGCAGAGAGGCAACAGATCTTGGCTCTTCGGGCTCAATTCGGTGTTCAACGGAGGTAGATTCATGCGCCAGAGTGCATATTGCATGGCGTTCCACCATTGATATCGCGGAGCATTTCAATATAAGAAACGAGATTTAGGGGCGCGTCATATCCTGGCTTAGGTCGGCATTTGGGTGTATCGGGCGTTATGGCGTAAGTTGGTCATGGATTTACTACTGGGGGAGGAAGCATTTTCCGGGATATGACAGTCAAAAGATGAGGCACTTATAGCTAGGCATCATATGCTGGGTGAGCACCAGGACAGCAGTAGTGTTATAAACTGGTGAAACGCCCAACCGTGGTTGGATGGGCTACCGCCATCAATGTAACAGGAGCCGAAGAGTGACTGCGCTCATCTAAGTCAGGGAAATATTCACAAAATCAAAAGACTAGTTAATGCAATGCAATGCAACAAGTTCCTCTTCCTTCCAGAATCGTCCTGTTTTGGCGATAGCCGAAGTGATCTTTCGTGGGGTATGGATCAAGCGTGTGTAGGGTGGGTGAGTCAAGATTTCATGTAAATTGCAGACGACTGTGTGTTACTGGAGGAATTCATTCATGAATTGAAACAGACGGGCAAGGAAATAAGGCATGAGGGATTTTTTAAAAATCAATAGGGCAATATTTAAATGATATTGAATGGATGTTATATGTTGCGTGTATTAAAAAAGTGATTCTCAGCCATCAAGAACTGTTATGGGCAAGGTACCAGACCAACTAACCTTCAAACACAAGATGGCGTGAGATGGACTGTAACATGTCAAATATCATATTAAAACCAGGGCTGAATAACACACTATCCTAAAGTCATGAGCGCTTTTCATAACACCCCTGAGCTATATCTGGCTAAAACCTTCCCGTTCCCTGCAATTTTGTGTACACAACTCTAACCATAAACACCACGATGTATAGAAAAACCCCCAACAGCCTGAATTCGTTTACCAGCATGGGGTATACGTGTTCTGTGAAAGTAACAAATGCCCGAACAATCCAACCGATTCCTGCCTGATACAAGCCCTAAATAAACTCCAGACGTAGCGGGAACATTGACACCAACTGGACAAAGGAAACGAAACGGAAAGCAAGTCTGCTGTGTGCCCTGCAAGCCGCTGTTAAATCATACAGCACAATTAAGCACTGCGTTTTGTCCCCCTCTTACTACTTAGCTGCTATAGCTAAGATATGCTGCTTAGACGATGTTGTAAACTCGCTTAGCAATCATATAGCAAGCCAAGCCGAAGAATATCAGGCCGCCAGTAATCCAAAAGAACCAAGCAAGATCTCCCTCATACTCTTGACCTGGAACCCAGACGTTCATGCCCCACAAACCAGTGATAATGTTCATAGGCAGTACGATCGTACCGAGAACAGTAAGCTTGCCAAGAACATCGGCGGTTTGCTCTTGACGCTCATTCATACGGATATTGATCTGTGCAAGGTAGTTGCCATGGGAGCGAGCGAGTATCCTACATGTGTTAGCAGAGCCCCTGATCCCAAGTATAGACAGGAAACTTACTTTTCATAGTGACCAAGGTTAGCAGTCATGGTCACGATATGATCCTGAATGTCACCGAGATATAGACCAATCTCGGACCGTGGTGCAACCTCCCACCTCTCGTTGCACCGCTTGGCAAATCCCTTTATAACATCTGCCTTATTACCCAGCAGCCGGTATAGACTCATCACCCGCTTTCTGCAGTCTCCTACCCGCCGTAGCATATCTGTGCCTGGATCCGAGCTCGTAACTGCATCATCGTTCTTGGACGTCTCCTCATTAAGTCTCTTATCAGAAGACGAATGTAGCTTCAAGATGGCGTCGTCAATCTCGTCTACTTCGTCCTCAATGTTCTGTATCAACGGAGCGAAAACGTCGGTGATATCGTCGATGATAGCATATGAAATCCAGTCCGAGGAAAGAATCAGATAATCTTTCAACTGGCGAATTCGGCGACGGACATTGGCAGGATGGGGTGTCTTTGAGAAGTGGAAACTGAGGACGCCTTCTCGAAAGACTACCACGTACATATCCACCGGCTCAAGAAAGTTATCGCTATTGTTGTCCTGGTCGAATGATCGATAATTAACAAAGTAGTAATGTCGGAAGAGCTCGACCTTCTCACGAGCCTCCTGAAGCATGATGTCCTCTGCAGTGAGCGGGTGGATACCGAAAGCTTTAGATATAACCTTCATCTCAACCTCGGTTGGGCAAAGTACGTCAAGCCACCAGACTGGCCGCTCGCCATACCTGAGGATTTTCTCCTTTGACTCCGTGGCAGTATTTTGAGAGACGTGTGCACTACCATCTGCGGATTTTCGACCAGTAGGAGTGGCATTTCCTGACTCGCTTCTCGAGGTTGCATGCGCCAGAGGATCTTTGGACGGGGATAAAGTTCCTTCACGGTGTTCATGGGCATCGTGAACGGTAGATAACGATGGTTGGCGTGTGTGGACCTTGGAGTTTCCCTCTGTACCGGCACTCTGATTGCGGAACCTGGTTGGTAGAGACATGGGATCCATATCATCTTCATCAGACTCATCATCGGAGATGATTGGAGGATCTGGAACAAAAAGCTCCCGGAACCCACCACCTGGCTGAACCAGCTCAGAAATGGTCTGGCTATGAATTGTGCTTTGAAACTCCTCGTTGAAATACGTGAACCGGTAGGGCGACTCTTCATCCGTCTCGTACCATCCCTTACGTACTGGGCGTAGGCGGCCGTTGATGAGCTGCGGCTCGGTGATTCTCTTGACTCGGCGCTCTTCCGTCCGGTCCTCCTTCTCCATATGACTCCATTCCTCCAATACGGACAAGTCAGGCCATTGACCACGACGACGACGCGTTCTGTACTGGCGATGCTCATGCGCCTGCGACTGCGTGTCATCGTCACCAATCTCGGACATGCCGGGGGCGGGGAAGCAAACGTCCTGCTCGGCTTCGGTACCCATCCTCCGGCCGATATCAGGACGATTGTCCCTCATACCATCCACATCGGAGAGGTCATCAATTTCACCCATTAAGTGATGTGGAGAGTCGTCGCGAGCTGCCCCAAGTCCATCCCGTATCATGACATCTCCCAAACTCAATTCTATACGATCGGCGGTGCCAAAAGCGGGCGAACCTGGCATTGAAGGAGGAGCATTGATATCGTAGTTATCTCTTGCGCCCGATGAGGTTCCAAGACGCGTCGTGGAAGACTTGTTGGAGGCTCGCCGGCTCCTAGATCGGTTTGATCTTCCATCACTCGCACCGTAGCCAGAGATTACAGACTCGCCAAGCAAAGGCGCGGACTCATTCCATGGTGTATGGTCCGGGTGCTCTTCCTCGGTAGAAACTGCTGGGATCGGTCGCAGGCGATTGCCACTTGACCCTGTAAAGGGTGAGGCTGGGAGACCACCAGGAGCTGGTGCGGTCGAGGATCGTCTAGGACGCATAGGCTGATGATCTCTAGGTATCTCGTTAGACGATTATGGTGGAATTTTCCCGTAGGGGTGAAGCTTACCGATGATCCAACAATGTTTCACTGTCGATGCTAGTGTTGCTCAGATTGGCTCTGGGTAGGTTGAAGAAGCCCTCGCCGCTTGCTTCGCGAGACCCATCGTGATCATCATCGTCCAAAGCAGCAAAACTCTTTCTGCGTGTTCGTTTCTTCTTACCGCCGCGATGACCCTTTCTCTTCCTAGCTTTGGATGTGTTGGAGGTATTGGAGGACTCAACCTGGGGTTGGTTTGGATTCGAGGTGGGAGGGGGGATCGACGCAGGTTTGTTGGGACTCGCCAGATCAAAAAATCGATTGCTCGACATTGTGAGAATGGTCAATGGATGGTGGATGTCGATGAACAAGCGTGGAAGGGGAAGAAAAAACCAGGAAGAGGAGGAGTAACTCAAGCCAACGCCGAAAGTGTGTACCAGTACCGTACCTCTAGGCTCTCGCTTGCAGCTGCAGATGAAGAGGTAATGATGTCAGCTATCGGAGGTTGACAGGGATAGGGTTTTAGTGTGGTTTCCACTAAACCGGCGCTGGAATTAGAATCATGAGATGGCCAAGTTTAGGAACAGGACGGACCATTCATTGAACTAGGCAGACAATTTTGCTATCTCGATATACTGCGAAACTGTTGAAGTAAGGTTTTATATCTAACCCAAGCTCACCTTTATTCTTCTTATGAGGACGTCCATATGGTCAAATATACCTGGCCACGTGATGGTTACCGCAGAAAAGTTACTGGACTTTACAGTGAATTTAGTTCAGTTACAAGCTGCAAACGGTTCACCAATAGCACTGAAAAGGGACAAATCCCCGCAGCGGGGAGCCCGAGCAGTTGGAAGTTGGGGTTTCGCTATGGATCTCAAGTTGAATTGTCGAATGATTCCTCGAGACCAAGTTTGGAGATGACAATGTAACACTACATACACCAGGTCATGAAACTGGATAACCTACTCACAACAAAATTCTTGTCAACTCGACATTGGCCGCGGTACCTGATAACAGATAATGGATCCATTACGAGAATCCGTCCAAGCCATTCGCTCCACATTCGCTAGGCTGGTGGCCGTGCCCGGTGTGTTAGTTTATCTCGGAGGCGTTTCCACTTGAAATCGAGATTCTGTTTGGGTGCTGCAACGCCCATAGTATAAAAGACATACGTGCAAGGATTGCATACAACCAATGAAGTGGTTACATATCTGACGATTGTGTTACTAACTTAATTAACTCAAGGAGAAAGCCGTCAGGGGAAAGAATAAGATATTGACCATCTCCACGAACAACACACTTACACTAGGGCACCCGGCAACGTAGCATTCTTGGACAACCAACGCTGGGAGCCACCCCATCCATCAGCAAAGGCGCGGTGGCAGAGTGGTCTAATGCGATAGACTAGAAATCTATTCTCCTCGGAGGCGTCTGTTCGAATCAGGCCCGCGTCGACTGGATAACAGTTGGACTCTTAGAGAGTCCTGGTCATCTTTTTTGCGTTTTCCATATTGACTGAAACTGTGTTGGGCATGTAGCACGCATGCTCCTTGCTTGAAAAAAGGTCGCATCTTGGGGACAACCATATCGACATTGTCAGGTTTAAAACCTTCTATCTACCGTAATATCATCGCGATAGGGAGAAGCGGCCAGTCGGCTGGTATATGCAAACGTTACAACATTGATGTGCGGCCGGGGAAAGTCTTGAGACGTGGACTCTTAGCTTTAGTATAAATTAGTAAACTTAAATAACCTAGTCTAAGCTCATATAAAATTGGACAAGTCTGATAACTTATCCTAAGTTTAGGATAGTGTTTACCTATATTCTCATAAGTTAAACGACTTGGACTTAACTAATGTAAATTTAAGGAAGCTTTTAAAGATCTTTCCCAAGTTCAGGATAATATTTATCATTTTTTTATACCATAGGTAAAGAATAATAACTGGGTATTAACAACCAACTTTTGCCGTCTAAAAACCACCGCGCATCTAAGCAGCCTCGGTCGCCTCTCCGAAGTCCCACAGCTTGACAAACAGGCTATCTGGCTCATCACCATCCTCATTAGGCATGAACACCTTTTTAGGGATATGAAACTCGATCACGGGTGCTTTTTTGACATCCTTCATCATCTCGGCCTCAAGGAGCTAATAACACTGTCAGGATATGGGGTCCACGGTATCAAAGGAGAATAACTTACAGTGGCATATGAATGATCAAGGAAATCCTCGATGTTGTAGGATTGCTTGGTAAATTGCTCCGAGATGATCTTGTTGACAGTGGCTACATTAGGGTGAAAGTGAGATTGAAGCTGCACAAGCTCCCAGAGACAACTGTCGATTGCTTGTGTGTTCATAGGATCCGTCTCGTCGGGGAGGAAAGGGTCTTCGGCACCGTGCTCGTCTATGTACTTCTTCGCCTCAGGGTCCCGTGTCTCGCGGTGAATCATGAACGTGCAAGTCGGGTGACGCTTGAGCAAGTTGTAGATCCAGGGAGTTACAACCACAATGGCTCCAGGAGGCGCATTGAGCGCAAGGCGAGCAAGGCGCTTGATGAAGCTGGCTACGAGAGCTGCCGGAAGATGTGTGGAGGCAAGGAATTTGTCCAGAAGACGGAAGAATCGAGATCTGTGCTTGGAGTGAAGGATGTCGCGGTCGAGGAGGGAGTAGAGCTTGGAGTAGAACGAGGGATAGTCGAGGTTTCGCTCTTCGATCAAGTAGAAGACACCAGACAGGGCCAGGAGAGACATAGAACCACCCGCATTGTAACAATTTGTCAAAAAGTCAGAGAGCAGCTCAGGCTTTGTGAACCAAGGAGCAATTACGGTCGAGATGACGTTGAGAATCTTCTTTTGCTGCTCCTTTTCATTGACGAGGGTCATCAGAGCAAGCCAAGCCTCCTGACCTTGTTTCTTGTGCTGGTTGACGTTGCGAAGAGGATGAGCCTTCTTCTTAGGCTTGGGAACATAGAAATCCTCGAGCTGATCAGCCGACTCTGGAACGCCATCTAGAGCCGACAAGAGCGCAAAGCATCGATCAAAGAGCTGTGGTGAGACATTACCTTCTGAGTGCTGTTCAACGACATACCTGGGAATTGTTAGTCGAAGATCTTAATAACGAAGCCTAGCACCACTTACTTGACTGAGTTAAAGGTATAGTAGCGGATATCGTCGTACTGCTCCACAAACTCCTCAACATAAGCCTTGATCACGTCCTCGTTGTCGCTCTCAAACAGAGCCGCAACGATCTCACGAAGAAAAGCCCGAGGAAAACTGTACTCGTCCTTATCGTAGAAAAACTCGCCCTCGGCCTTAAGTGTGCGCATACATAATGTCAAAGCCGTTGGTGCCAACTCCTCGTCTTTCAGGATCTGAGTCAGAGTCTTCTTGAACACGCCAAACTGCTCCTTGAGCCAGCCGACAACGATGAGATCCTTCTCGGAGAGAGATTTCTTGGAGATCAGGGAGCCCTGGGCAAGTAATCGTAGAAAGATTCGGCATAGAGCAACTGTGGCGAGCATGCTGTCTGGGTCGCCATCCTTGAAATCATTTGCTGTGCTGAGTAAAACGGTGATATCGTTGTAGTTTTTCCTCGATTCCAGGATACCCTGCTCCATCGAGAGGATTTTGGCGTTGGGGTCGGATTCAGATTCCATGCTGGATGTCGATGACCTGCGTCGCTTGGTGGGCTCCTCATGAGCATGAGTAGAAGACCTCTTGCGCTTCGAGCGCTCAGCAGCTGCCGCCTTAGGCATCTTTAGGGCGGAATTTTGAAAAGTTAAGTCGAACTTAGAAGATGGCTTAAGTAGATATACTAAGAATGGTATCAACTGAAATAAGTTTTGTGGTAACTCTAAAGCATATCTCATCTAAGTTCATAAAAGCAAAATCTCGAAATCTTTCTTTGACCCTTGAAATTTCAACCAATCAAAACCCCACATCCACAACACGGCAAAATCCCGGCGGCCACCTAGATCACCTCCGAATTACTATGGGTCACGTGGATTTGATTGTTGCCGAGCTAGCGCGATAAAACCTCAACCTCACTTCCAGCTCTCCGATCAACGACAAGCCCCCGATACCCCCATCACGAACCATCTCACAATGGCGTCACGCTTGGCACGAAGCGCCGTCGGTACGTCCAGAAACCTCGAATCCATCGACACCGAGCCAATTCGACCTCAATTGGCGCGACGCTGATCCATACTGACTCCCTATACCTAGGCGCTCCCCTCCTCCGACCCGTCCTCGCCCGCCGAGCTGCCCCTGCCATCTCCGCTGCCGCCGTGCGATACAACAGCAATGTTCCCACCGAGGACCCCAAGAAGAAGGCCCAGAGCATCATTGATGCCCTCCCCGGAAACAGCCTGCTGAGCAAGAGCGCCATCCTGAGCTCCGCCGCCGCTCTCTCCATCTACGGTATCTCCAGCGAGTACTACGTCATGAACGAGGAGACCATCATCGCCATCTCCCTTCTTTCCGTCTGGACTGCTCTGATCAAGTACGGTGGCCCTGCTTACAAGGAGTGGGCTGAGGCGCAGAACAACAAGATCAAGAACATCCTCAACAGCGCTCGTGCCGACCACACCGAGGCCGTCAAGGGCCGCATTGAGGACGTCAAGCAGATGGGCAGCGTTGTTGAGATCACCAAGGACCTGTTCCAAGTTTCCAAGGTAATTCCGAAATGCTCGACGGATACCGGTCCGAACTATGGCTGATTACGGTTGTGTTTGTAGGAGACTGCCAAGCTTGAGTCCGAGGCTTTCGAGCTCGAGCAGAAGACCGCCCTGGCTGCTGAGGCCAAGACCGTTCTCGACTCTTGGGTCCGATACGAGGGCCAGGTTAAGCAGCGACAGCAGAAGGAGCTTGCTGCTTCTATCATCGCCAAGGTCCAGAAGGAGCTTGAGAACCCTAAGGTCCTCCAGCAGATCCTCCAGCAGAGCGTTGCCGATGTTGAGAGTGCGTGCCACCGATTCCTGCCTATCCATTAACCATACTAACACACCTCTGCAGAGATCGTTGCCTCCAAGGCCCAATAGATAATTACACGCCGCTAGAGTCTCGATCCCTGGATTCCACGGTTTTTCTTTGTACCCCCTTTGTGTCATAACAACACCTGTGCATTAGCCGAATCAATCAAGACCCTAGTTACATCACTGCTGGAAAGCTGTTGCCCGTGAGATACTTCGAGATTTGGGTCGATTGTGTTCAATTGGGTTTGTCGGAGCTGTAAATTGCTCGTCGGAAAAGGTCGGAATCTCCGACATCGCTTATTTCCGGCGTATCGCAAAATACCAAAACAAACGTTTCAAGACCACTTCGCCCTTCATCTTCAGTGATTTGAAGTGTTTGTTCACGGTATCAACCTCATGTCAAACCATCGGCATCAGAACCCTTCCGCTGCTTGTAATATATGCGACTCGCACTTCAAATGTACTGGACGACATAGTCCTGACTAGTGGACCGAGCTAGGAATTGTTTGAATATGTATTTGGTATGAAATTACCGGGCATCTGTACATGATAATCGTACATTCAGAAAAGCCAGCAATCCTCAACGCCAGCCCCAAGGGCATCTGCTCCATGATTTCAAAATCCGTTACCCAGAATAACCTCCTCCATTCGTAAGACCAGTAGGAAATGAAAATTAATGATTGTGTAAAGGATAAACTTGAAAAGGATGCATCAAGCATGAATATTAGTAGATGGGCCTCGGTTCTTCCCATTTCTTCGCCTCAGGAGTCACCGTTGATTGGTCTGGGGACTCTGTTTGCAAGTCGGGACCGAGTGATACACGACCACTACGTCGCCGTCTCGCGCCTTCGCCTGCAACAGGACCAATCCATTCCCAAGCGCGGCCGACCTCGCCGCTTCTTCCCTCTCGTTGACTGGTTCGAACATTGCTGTTCTGTTCAACCACCACCCGGACACGCTGCCAAATGCGTTCCCGCTCAGATAATGAGTGAACAGTGCGAAGCACATCATCTCTCAAGTTCGGCAAAAACAACCAAGGATCGTCAATACCCTCTTCGCCCAATTCCTTCTGGTTGGCGAGTCTGCCTAGTACTAGATCAACCAGAGCAGGAATCTGTGCCTTCGTAGCTACATGCTTCCGATATCGGGCCCGCATATAGAAGACACCAAGAACGGAGGCGATCAAAAGTCCAATTGAGAGTCGATATCTTGCCAAGCTGAGTCGGAGCGATCGTTTGAGCGCGCAGGTGAGCGGAAGGCGAGCGAGAGACGTGGACGATAGCCGTCGGTTTGGAAGATCGGAGGAATTGGACGATCTGTAGGGTCAATGGTGGATCTGGTTAGTTCATGGTCAGAAACAGTTGAAGCAATGGTGTTGTCCGTAATCTCGTTATGGGTTCGCCGGGCAGTTAAATCAGAAAGAACTTACGGTGCTGTCTCAATAATCTCAACCTCATCCCTAGCTGTAACCTCGCCAATGGCTGCAGCCCAGAGTTCGTCGAACTCATCCTCGTTGAGTCTCTTGGATCGCTTGCGGCTGACAGTCTCCTTAAGTTCCTGCTCAGCAATGGCAGGAGAGTCTTCCTTCTTGCCATCCTCAGTAACAAGCTCTCCGCACTCATACTGAGCTCGGCGTTCCCTGAGCTCTTCGATGGCCTTGTCTGCAACAGCCTTCACACGGCGTGCCTTTTCACCATCTGGTTCGCAAGAAGGCGGGAGGGGAACAATGCCGCCAAGAGATAGAGGGTGTGGCTTCAAGATGAAGCCCTGTTCACAGCGGACCGAGAAATCCCCATAGCAGTAGGCGTGCTGAGGGCAAGGCTCGCACTGGGGCTCAATAAAAGGAACAATAGCGTCAGGAATAGGCACATCTTCTGGCACCACCGAATTTGCTGGTCTGCCGAGTCCACAATAACCAACGGCGATCTTCTCTTGACGGTACCAGGCGAGGTATGCTCCGAGAAGGGACATAAAGAGAACAAAGAGAGGCGCCTTGAAGCTGCCTCTTCGAGAAACCTGATTTGCGGACTTGCGCGGCTCAATTGCTGTCTCGCCTCTGCTCGCAGCCTCCTCAAGCTCTAATTGTTCATCGGGGGTAAACTCCTCGCCAGGCTCGAGTAGTTCTGGAGTTGGCTGGCGGTATTTGGGAGTAGGAGGCTCAAAGGTCTCAGCATAGTCATCGTTATAACCGTCTGTTCGTCGCCGCGACGATGACTTGGCATTTCTAATAGAGTCTCCACCAGTTGTGCGGCGACGGTTGGTTGGAGTCTTCGTTGAAGCTGGTGAACTTCCACTCTGGAAGGGGTTGTCGTATGTAAAAACACTGTCGTTATCGGGCAGTATTGTTGCTTCTTCTTCTTCTTCTTCTTCAGGCTCATGCTTGATTTGAGGTGTGACAGTTCGCCGTGGCTGGCGGACGGAGCGAGGTGCCTCATAGGTGTCATGATCGTCAGCGTGAGAGAGCGCGCGGCTTACTGATCGAGTGCTACGCTTGGTAGGGCTCCTAGGTGCTGGAGTCGCAAGGACATCATCCTCAGTCTTAATTCGGCTTGATGTTTTGCGTGGAGATTTTGATCGTCTCTTTGTGGTAGAAGGAGGGGGCAGGTCATAGTCGTCCCAGGTACCATTATCTTCTGCGCTGCCCGCGTTCACGATTCCCATGCTAGATCGTTTCGCTCTTGCGCGCTGAGCTCGAAGCTTGGGAGCCTGAGAGAGGACATGGTCTTCGACCAGCTCGATCAGTTGGGCCTTCTTTGCTGTGGCGGGGTATTCGACGTTATGGGTAACGAGGATGGATCGCAGTCGTGGGATGGTGACAGAGCGAGGATCGAAGCCCTCCTCGAGATAGTCTTCAATGTCGGCCATGATGTCTATCTTAGCTTAACGAAGTACACGATAAGCGAGAGAAGCTGTGAGCATAGACGAGAATGACAAAAGTGGGATGGATGCGCAGGTCGCAGCTGGGAGACCGCCCACGTTTTGTAGTACAGATAAGTCTTAGCTCAGGCCAGGAAATGAGGTTGTAGAAAGATCAACAAAAACGTGCAGCTAGAGAGCTTTAAGCTTAGCGACGTCACCACAAGATGTGATCACTACAAAGAAATCAAAGAAAAAATGTTCAAAAATGCCACAAAATGTAGCAAATTTGTGTCGCGGTGGGGGTGATGGATTCGTGAAGAAAAGCGCCCGTCTCTGGGTTGACAGGCGAATTGTTGATGAGAGACCCTTGACGCAATGAAAGTGGTAGCGCCGTTGTCTGTGGCAACTCAAATCAAGATGTCGTGCCTTCCCTGTCACTTGATCCGCTGCCTGAAACGCATTGCACCGCCACATTCATGAAAGCCACATTTCGCCACATTTGTCCCGCGAGCTATCGAACGATTGAGGGACGATCTTGGCCGAGATATGGAGCTTCAAGCCATGATTCTTCCTTAGTCCATTGTAAGTCGTGCTACACTTGTCGCGACTCAATTTCTTGAGTATAAAGGCCTCAGTTCAATTCAAGAACGATGCTGGCTCGAAGGTCTGTTCTAGGCAAACCTGGCTTTGTCTGCCGGAGCTGTGTTCGTCAGTACCAATCTCAACTACGCCGGGCTTCTACTTCTGCCCAGGACAACATTTACGATGTTGTATGTGTTGGCGGTGGTCCAGCAGGTCTGAGCCTGTTAACCGCTCTTCGTAAGTTCTGTATACTTGTTCAAGCCGTGCATATCTGACACATAACAGGATCCAATCCCATAACTGCCGGTCTTCGAGTCGCCCTCATCGAAGCCCAGGACCTCTCCAAAGTCTCCTCTTTCTCGCTCCCCTTGACCCAATTCTCCAACCGATGTAGCTCTCTCACCCCTGCATCAGCTCGATATCTCGACAAAATCGGCGCATGGCAACATCTACAGCGCGAGCGAGTCCAGGACTATCAGGAGATGCAAGTATGGGACGGAGTGACTGGAGCTCGCATCGAGTTCGATTGGCCACCCAGTACGACTGGAGACAAGACAATTGCGTACATGGCTGAGAACCTCAACTTGACATCTGGTCTTCTCAAGAGGCTAAACGATGTCGGTGGCGTGGATGTCTTTGACAAGACCAAAGTGGAAAGTATCGATCTTGGTAAGGAGACTGAAGAGGTGGACTTGAGCGAATGGCCAGTTGTGCAACTCTCGAACGGTCAATCCCTGGCAGCGCGACTTCTCGTTGGTGCAGATGGAGCCAACAGCCCTGTGCGAACTTTTGCTGGTATCAACAGCCGTGGATGGGACTATGGCAGACATGGTGTCGTCGCAACTCTACAGCTCGAAGGCGAGGGCTGGGGCGGCCAGTTCAACAAGATTGCCTATCAGCGATTCCTGCCCACAGGCCCTGTCGCTATGCTTCCTATGCCTGGAAATTATGCCACACTGGTCTGGTCTACTACACCTGAGAAGGCCGCTGTTCTGAAGAGCCTCAGTCCTAAGGACTTCATCGCTATGGTCAATGCTGCATTCCGCCTTAGCCCTGTCGATATTGGCTTCATGCACACTCAACAAGATAACCAGGCCGAGGAGCTGTCGTGGCGCCTACAGCACACATCCGTTGATGCGGAGACGGTTCCTCAGACTGTTGTCGGCGTCCAAGAGGGTAGTATCGCATCCTTCCCCCTAAAGCTGCGTCATGCCGATACTTATACTGGCGAGCGTGTTGCACTCGTCGGCGATGCAGCGCATACTATTCACCCCTTGGCCGGTCAAGGCTTGAACCAAGGCCAGGGCGATGCTCAGAGTCTGGCTAAGACCATCGAGTACGCTGTCGCTCATGGCCAGGACCTAGGCACTCAGCTCTCTCTCGAGTCTTACAATAGCGAACGCTATGCCGCCAATCACATCATTCTCAATGTCTGTGACAAACTCCACAAACTCTACTCTGTAGAGAGCGGTCCTCTGGTGCCGTTGCGCTCAGTTGGACTCAGGGCTGTCAATGCACTGGGCCCCCTGAAGAGCTTCTTCATGGAACAAGCTTCCGGTACTGGTACCAAACTGCTGTAGAAATCTACTGTACTTTTACCACCTCAAAACGTGTACTTTTGTTATGTAAGATTAGATTTGTACATAATTACTCTGGGGCAAAATCAGAGGCAACAAAATGGAACTTAGATGATTCATTGATACTGCACAACACGCATCACCTCTACATAGCTTCTCGCTCGAGCACACGACGTTTATGGGGAGTATTTACCGTGGTCTCCCTATCAGCTATGATTACAAACAAAAGGAACCCATTCTAATCTTCTTTCTTTTCCACACTTCTTTACCTATCGACCTCACCTAAAGGGATTGTTAGTACGAGTTCACGTCAGCCTTAAGAGTTAGGGTAACTTACCGAACACCAGATCCATAGTACCGATAACCGCAACAGCGTCAGCCAGCAAGTGACCCTTGGAGACGTGATCGAAACCACCCAAGTGGGCGAAACCGGGAGCGCGAATGTGGCATCGGTATGGTCGCTCGCTGCCATCGGAAACGACATACACACCCATCTCACCCTTAGGAGCCTCGATGGCGGAGTAGGTCTCGCCGGGAGGAACGGCGTAACCCTTGGTGTAGAGCAGGAAGTGGTGGATAAGGGCCTCCATGTTCTCCTTCATGGCGGCTCGGGGAGGAGGAGAGACCTTGTAGTCCTCAACGCGGACGGGGCCACCGGGCATCTTGTTGAGGCACTGGTGGATGATGCGGAGAGACTGTCGGAACTCCTCCATTCGGCAGAGGTATCGGTCGTAGCAGTCACCGTTGGTGCCGACGGGAACGTCGAACTCGACCTGGTCGTAGGCGTCATAGGGCTGGTTCTTGCGGATGTCGAAGGGGACACCGGAACCTCGGAGCATGACACCAGTGAAAGAGAGGTTTAAAGCCTCGGAGGCAGGAACAACACCAACACCCCTCAATCGCTCAATCCAGATACGGTTGTCGGTCAACATCTCCTCGGTCTCGTCGATTCGGTCGCCGAACTGGGTAGCCCACTGGTAAATGTCGTCGAGAAGGCCGACGGGGATATCCTGATGGACACCACCGGGTCGAACGTAGGCAGCGTGGAGACGGGCGCCGGAAACACGCTCGTAGAATTCCTATAAAAAGATGTCAATTGCTGTTACCAATGAATTGCCCATCATCAACCTACCATAAGCTTCTCACGCTCCTCGAAACCCCACAGGAAAGGCGTCAAAGCACCAACATCCATGGCGTGAGAGAGGACGGACATCAGGTGGTTGAGGACACGGGTGATTTCACCAAACAGAGTTCGGATGAACTTGGCTCGCTCGGGAATCTCAACGTTCAGCAGCTTCTCAACAGCGAGGGAGAAGCACTGCTCGTTGGTCATCATGGATACGTAGTCGAGTCGGTCAAAGTAAGGCAGAGCCTGGAGATATGTCTTGTACTCGATCAACTTCTCGGTACCTCGGTGCAGTAGACCGACGTGAGGATCGGCTCGGACGATCTCTTCACCATTGAGCTCGAGAATCAGACGCAACACGCCGTGGGCAGCAGGATGCTGAGGACCAAAGTTGACCGTGTAGTGTCGAACCTTTCGGTCCTGGACCGAGTTCTCGCGAGACTTTCGGGTGCCGGAGACATGGGGCTTGGCCAGACCGTAGGCATCCTGGGCGGTAGCGAAGTCTTCGTCGACAGGCACAAGTCTGGTACCGACGGGCTCGGGAGTAGCGTATCTTCGCAGGCAAGTCGTCGAAAAAGGGCGAGCGGCGAATGTTGCTGGCCGCATGCAAAGGCTCTTGGCGCCTCGGCTGGCGAGTCGGAGGGTAGCCATTGTGATCAGAGCAGAGAGGGAGCGACCGTGAGTGAGACGAGATGTGTAGAGTCTCCCAAGAGGGCCTCTGGCTCGAGGTCAATGGCTGGTTGATAGAGGGGAATTCGACTTCGTGATAGTGGCCGTCATCTCCCGCGGTCTGGGGATCTGTGTTGAAACCTGGGAGCTTTGCTCTTGGTGGAGGGTCGGACTATCATTCTTGCGAGAGGGTGACCAATGAGGGGCCGACCATTACTCGTTGATTTTTGTGCACTAGGCGAGCGGCGTCTGTCAATTGCATCACATCACTCGGCCGAGAGGTTAACAGTTGGAAATTGTGTCTCAGGATTATTATTTACAAGCACATCACAACATTATAAGACTCCGAATGTTATCAATTGAATCACATGGCTTCAAACAACTTCATTTCATCCATTTGGCATCAACACAAATCGAACCGTGGGCTCACCAGTGCACAATCAAAATCTAAAGCGTCATGTATTTCTTAGACTCAAAAGTCTCAATTTGAGATTTGCCACGGGCTAAGAGATTCTGGCAAATTAACATCAGTTAAACAGACAGCCTGTCAATTGGCCAACTAGTACATAGAGAGGTCATCGAGAATATGCTTGAAAGAAGAAAGGTACATTGACTAGGAACCCGAGGGTGCTAAAATAAAGCATGCATGCTGCATCTGCAGATGCGCTAACGCTGAACCACAATCAATGTCATCTATAGCGGCTGGCTTGATATAACCTCATCCTCACTCTCCGCCTGTGTAAGTGTACAACCTCAGAAACGATTCACTTTTCCATCAAGCCTCACACGCCCCTTTGACCCCATCCTATTGCAAGTCACTCCTCAAAAGTCCGAACTGCACCTCGTCGAAAATCTCCCCCCATTTCTCCATGGCTTCTCTCCTGTTACCCTCCTTGACAAATCCAACCTTGCTTAACACCTTTTGACTCGCCACGTTTTTTCCTTTAACCAATGCCTCTATCCTGTTCAAATCCGGCCACGTCTCGAAGCACCATCTCACAAACGGCCTCATAGCCTCCGTTGCATAGCCTTTGCCCCAGGCTGGCTGAGCCAACCAGTAACCCAACTCCCACGTGCGATAGTAGATGTCGCCCTTGGTCATGATGCCACAGGCTCCAATAAGAACCGCCTCTGATGATGGGTTCTCGGATGTGTTGGGCTTGAGAAAGATGCCGTTGTGTTGAGGATACGAGGTGCCATCTCCCTTGCAGGCCATGTTGGTGAGGAAGTGCTCGGCGTCAGATAGGCTGTATGGTGATGGGAAGCCGGCGCGCATATTGGCAGCGATAGCGGTGTTGTTGGCTGCTTTGGCCATGGCCACTGCATCAGAGAGGACGTAGCGACGGATAATGAGGCGTTCTGTTTCGAGCAGTTTTGTACCTGGCTCTTCGCTGGGTAGTGAAGGTGAGGATAGCGTGGTCGTTGTAGGCCCGGCCATGGTGAAGGTTGTTATTCTTTTGAGACTATCGAGTGATTGACAGATGTGAGTGTGGCAAATAATTCACTTGGTGTTGTTAACTTTTAAATCCAGTTGTTGGGTGAAACAAAGAGTCACAGGTGGCTAAACTTAGTATGTAAATATACCCAAGTTATGTAGCAGCTTGATAGTCCAGTGACTCATGAGATTGTGCATGCATTTGGAGCGCTCTTACCGCCATGTCTGCAGATTTGCAAAGGTTCCTTCACGCAACTAGTTTATTACAGGCAGCTGATTGCTGCTTATCGTGGGGCACGCTGGCTGCATGCTCGTGCCAATATCAGTGTTACTTGATCTATACGATTTTAATACGAGTTTTAACCTTGACACTGCCTCAAGTCACATCTAAGCAACTGTTTCTACAGATTTTACCGAAGGTCCACAGGTTTGATTATACAAGCGAATAATATATCTATTATGTTAACCATTATGGTATACTAAGGTAAGTCCTGGTTGATTCCTCCAAGTAAGGCAGAGAACAGGTAGTATAAGAATCAGCCCCGAAACGTAATGTCTAGCTGATAGCGACCAGAGTTAAAGAGCCAATCGTAGTCTTGATCGGCCATGCTCTACCAAAATCACGGGCCCAAGCCGCTCGTCTATTCCCTAGACCCTCATACTTCCAGCTCGCAGATCCAAGGCTTATCAAATCGTATACAGTAAGGGTATATCCACGGCACTATTAAAGGCCTCATGCCAGCTTCTTGGTATCTCTTGTTCCCCTTTACTATTCCACTCCATTCTCATTTTCTACCGATGCCCTTGGTATTGCCGAAATCTATATCTCTTCTTCTCCCTCACTGCCGAGTCGCAGGAGCATTAAGGTATACATCTTGACCGTAGTGGTCATTGTTGCTGCAAACGCCTCGGCCAAAATCAAATGATACAGGCCGTTATGAACTAAGAGGGGAATAAAGAAAAAGACAAATGCCTCACAGTCCCCGTAGGGGAGAAAACGCCCTTAAAAGCAAATACTAACAACAAAGAACTTTTAATGAACCCCTCGCCATGCCCCAGAAGATGCAACGAACGATAGATAGCCCGCTTCATGGTAATGAATAGTGCTTTTGTTAGGAAAGAGTAATGAATGGCCCCAGGGCCGAGTTGTGCTGATGACATAGGAAATAATGGCTGTAGCCGAAAGTTGAAAGAGAAAAATTGAAAGACGCCTCCAAAGCACCAGTAAAGAACAACTGATCAAGGCCTCCGAGCAATATTAACGCCTGGGTTGACGAGCGCTCTGAAGGCGATATCACTCAGGCGTCGCACCACGTTAGTTGTGCCACCTGTTACCTGAGATTCGTCGAGAATGAACTTGGACGCAACGTCAAGTCTGTTCTTGGGATCGCTCTCGTCAATATGCGAAGGGGCCGTGTTGCCGTACCCGGAGTCGAAGTGAGGTGCTAGTTCTCGAACAACAGCAATCGAGTAGAGCAGATCACGGTTCTCGCGACCATCGAGTAGATACCGCATTCTCGTGAGCACATCCTCCCTCGCCTTGACGGCAGGTTGCATGGTAGGGTTCTCGCGTGTACGTACAAACTCGGCGAGCGTGTACCAGAAATCAAACTGACGGGTCCGGAGAGGGTCGACGTCTTGCATAGGTGGGCAGAGAGGATTGGACGACAAATAGTCTCCGCACAAGAGAGCTTCGACAACTCGAACACGGTTTTGGGCCTCCTTCGCATCGCCTTCTCGCGGTAGCGTCATGGTGCTAATTGCAGGTGTTCCAGCAGAGGAGTCGTAAGTTGATCGCGCAAGCTCCCACACAATACGGGTCTCGAGAATACCCGAGTAAGCCATTTGACCATGATCGTCGGCCCTTACGGCCTCCAGAATTTTGAGAAAGGATGCCAGCAAGTCCACTAAACGCTGGTTTCGAGGGAACGACATTTTCCCGTTTTCCGTAAAATAGTACCACCCAGTTTCGAAGAAAGAGCTGAGTCCAGGTGCGTACATCTCGTGATAAACCTTTGTGACTTCGGCAAACACTTCCTCCGTATGAGTGATGTTCTGGGCCGGAGGGGCGGGGCCCAGAAGGTCGATAATCTCATCGATTCTCATTTTGGTGGCTGTCAAAAACACGCGTAAGCAGATGTTCTCAACAGCAGCGCAGCAAACGACGAACGAGGGTAAAATCAGTAGTAGGGGGCGCCACCTCTCAGATTTTGGTTGGTGTCGGGCAGAGGCCTTTGATCAGCCGGTCTTGAGCTCTCTAGGTTCGAAGACGAAGCGAAACCCTGGAGCGCTGGGTCGATGGCGGGCGGATACTCGTATGTCGACTCGGACTTTATAGGAGGGGAAGCGATGTTGGAAAAGCTCGAGTCGTGGCTAAGCGAAGTGACAGACGGGTTAGGGCTTGCTGTGGTCGCGTGTGCTGTTGCGTAAGAGCTCGGAAGCATCGACGGCTGACTGCCGTATGAGTTGGTAGGTCGAGCGGCAACAGCAGGGTTCGGAGCTGTCGAGGAAGGGACTATTAAAGGCACAGAGCTCAAGGCGGCGGCGGGAGGAGTTCGCTGGCTTGGTGCCGGCTGAATGTTGGAGGAAGACTGGCCACCCGCTTGTTGTCGGAAAATGGGATCGTATCCGAGACACTCGCGCTTTGACTTCTTGCAGTTGTTGCAAGTCGGGTGTGTCTCGTCGCACTAGGAGAAGATGTTAGAGCTGTGTGTAGGGCGGGGTGGTTATCTCCACCAGAAATGGACCAGAAATAGAGAGGGGGTTGTGCAGCTGGCTAACAGGTGCACCACACGCGCGCGACCAATAGCAAGCTTCCCAGAGCTTCCAGGAACTTGAGGCGTTGACCTCAAGCAGACTCTCACTCATATAGGTTAATTCGCGAGCTTGAGTGCGGCATATCGCAGATACAGAGAGGCATTACGTGGGGGAACATAGGCCACGGACGCTACGTGAATGTGAGTTTTCCTCGCTTCGCTGTAGCTTCATGGCAAACGAACAAATCTGCGCAAAGCCGCAAGCATGATGCAACCATATCGATTTGTGTGGCCCAATTCTGGCTCGCCAGACTCGGCATGTAATTGCAGCCGCCTTCCTCCCACGTTATCTTCTCATAATATCGCGCCCCGTCGCACATGTTGAAGCTATGAGCTGCACAAGGGAGAATGAGTACGAAATCACGGCTTACCTTGATTCGACGCTTCCTGCAAGTCAGACAACCTGTCTTTGTCCGACGCTTAATCTCCTACAGCCTACAGTCAGCTTTGGGTCTTTGCCATACCTTGTGTCAGCTAGGACCTGGCGTAACGAGGTCCTAGTTCAATTTTTCAACTTACCTTCTTAGGCCCCCTATGTCCGAGAAGCCGCGGGTCATGGGGAAGAGCGTATCGCCCCATAGGGTCAGAAAGACCATAGCCTGCATTCATTGGCATGCCTTGATGAGGATAGTATGGCAAACCACCCGGGATAGGCGCCATAGGCATGTTCATCGGCATGCCTTGAGGATTCGTCACAGAAGGTCCATGCTGAGGAGCAGAATCGATCGTCCGCATGCTTGGCAGCGACATGACATTGCTGCCAACAGGCATGGGACTCGGTCGGTACGCCTCGGTCGGTTGGCTCGTCACTGCGGGATAGGAACCATAATGGGCGGTTGTTGCACCGACCGAGGACGCAAAAGGCGTCGGGGGACCTGGATAGCTCACAGGCTGACCATGTGGTAGTCCTGGGTGCTGGTTGGACATTTCTGAATTAGACGCGGATATCGAAGCAGCCTCGGGGGCCCTGCTGTCGCCGTTCTGCTGAGAGACTGCGGGCGGAGCGGCAGAAGCAGCAGGAGCCGAGGCCGGCGTAGAAGTCGGCGCGGAAGAAGAAGAGACGGCGGGGGGTTCGGATTCGGCGGATACGGGTGCGGAGGTGGGAACCGCAGCGGTCGTTGAAGCGGTCGAAGCGGTCGAGCGGTCCGCAGCCGTGAACGGCACCGAAGCGATCGCGGTGATAGGCGGTAATGTCGTGTCGGCAGCAGCTGTGTTGGCAGGTCTAAAACTCGCGGTTAAAGCTGGAGGAGCGGCGGCAGATGCGACAATGGGAGCTAGAGAAGGAGACGTCGATGTCGGAGCAGAAACTGGAGGATTATTGGGAGAGTCACCGCGACTCTGCCCATGGTCGTCTTGAGCCATGTTGTTTTTTAATTAGAAATTTTTATGGAGCCTCGAAGCAAAGTCAGGAAGAACGAGAAGCGACCAGGGGGACGCGACCCTGGGTCAAGGAGAAAAGACGTGGTGCTGGGCAAGGAAGATCAAGAGCAACCAGGGCCTGGCAGGGGGAGAAAAGGCGTGCAAGAGGGGCTGACTCCGGGACCAGGGGCCGCGACACGATGCGGCGGCGATGCAACTGTCACTGGCAGCAAGGCGAAGTCGCGATAGTGGACTGGGCCAAGACCAGCAACAGCAACAGGTGACGCGCTGCGCTGGAGGAGGAGGAAGATGGTGATGTCCCAGGCCCAGGGGTCCAGCGATAGCGAGAAGCTAGATCGGAAGCGAGCTGGAGGCTAGAGGCAGAGGTAAGGGAGCTCCAAGATCGGGAGCAAACGGGAAATAGGGTCGTCTCGCTGTCGTCTCTGATCATCGAGGTTAAGGTACTGTACAATCACAATGCCCTGGGTAGAATACTGGATCGCCCCCTGCCTGGTTGCCGCGTGGTAGTGGTAGTGGTGGGAGTGGTGACCGTGGTGGTGGTGTTGGTGTTGGTCGTCGGGTCCCAGTAAATTGTAAAGTTCTAGTGGAGACGGGCCGGGCTTTGTAGGCCGATGCCCATACGGGATGATCGATACTCGACAAACAAGCGCGGCGCGAGCTTCGCCCAGTAAGGAACCTGGTTTTAAAACTTATGCAACAGACGGACGGGTGCGTAAACGAAATGGAGGCGAAAGATATGCCCAGAGTAATTGGCAGAGACAGAGTCCACTAGCAGGCATGAGACAGCTGGTGTTTAGCTACCTAGGTGATAGGTAATAGGCGAAGGAAGAACACTCGCTAGGTTGTTTGAAAAGAAGCATTTGGGATAGAAAAAAAAACACGAGCGTCGGGTTAGTGTTTTGCGAGTTGAAGTTTATCCAGTCAACTTTTTTTTTGCTCAAGCAATGGTTGAATCAATCAATCAGCCGCACGGAAGAATAGTAGCTCCAGCTAAAGCCTCTTTAAGCTGGAGGCATGTGCATTAGCGGCGCATCCCGTCTTGGTCTTGGTCCTTCCACGATGAACGACAGATATTCACGTACATTCGTGGCATACCTACCTATAGTTCAAAGGTTTATTTAAACGACACCTCATCCATCCATGGCAGTTTCGAAACTGTCAGAATTATACATTACATCTCACCTACATAAGATCATCATCGATCCGACCGGCAACTGCCTATTAACGAGAATTTCTTTTTTCTCATTCCAGCCTTCGCTCGCTTGAGTAGATCCACCACTAACTAGCGATTCTGGAAACACTATGGAAGCTATCCAAACTCTATGAAATACCTGTCCCTGCTAATGAGGCGTAACATTGGCAGAGGTATAGCATGGATGGTTAAGCAGGCTTGGCGTAGCATACTGAAGCCTTAGCTAGCAGTGTTCAATTCAGTATTATCATGCAAGGACAACGAGCATACGGGTATGCACATGAAGAGCAGGGATATCCAAACAAGGAGGATTCACAGAATTAACTACTATCTACATCGCTACAGTTGGGGGGGCTAACTAGCTCTAACAGTCTATAATGGCTCCAATTGAATATATTTCCGTGGCACAATACGATTACCTAGCGACGATTAAAAGACTCCATCTGTCTGCACAAGCACATGCACATGCCTCGCCTATAATATGACCTGGGCAACCCTGGTTTGGGCTCGATACAAGGCGGCAACTGTGCTTGATTGTGTGCCACTCATGGTCTATCGGGTGCAAGGTTCTCGTCCCGTCTTCAACTCCAACAGACTATCGAGACACCCCTATTCCTACCAACTAAGACTAACCACTTAGTGCCCGCGGAGTGAGCTCCTCGCTACTGAAGAGTAAGGTTCCGACTGAGATTAACGCTTCAGACTAGACCTGGATGGTAAGTATTCTATGTAGGTCACCCAGGGCCGGGTAATTATCCATTAGTTTCCTCTTCTCTCCTTGCTCCCGTTGCACGAGACACCCAGCCAAGATACCTACCTAACCATAGGGTATGGTATGGTATACGTATCCGTATCTTTTCTCAGTGGATGTTTGATTTCTCCAAAACTGTCAAGCTTACCCCCGCAAGCCACCGAACCCCACAGCAAGCCCCTAAAAAGGCCTTACTTTGCTTCCAAGCCTTCTATCGAAGGCGCTAATGCGAGGTACCAACCTGGCGGCGCTCGCTCGCGAACCCATCCAGCTGGTGGAAGGACCTAGGTAAGCTAACTACCGCAACTGCCTGCCTTACCTCGAGATATGGACTGTACGGGCAGTACTTTTATCCACTCTATTGCTTTAACTTTGAACTAGCATCGTCACTTTGTCAAACATCAGGCATCGAGTCACTTCTTGGCTTCATCAAAAGAAAACCCAACCAGTCGCTAATAGCCCGAGGATTGCTAATCGACATAACGTCATATTTACCTACAAAGCTTTCTTTAGCCCTCCGTTTCTCAGAAGCAAGTATCCGCCAGGCTTCCATTAGTATTACTACTTACTCCGTACGCTACGGTCAATTGCAAATCTTGTCGCTCCATGTCCACACTACAGGACACTCCCCAATCTTAAGGTATCCAACATCATCTCCCCCTCTCCCATTTTCAGACAGTCCCCCTGGCTTCTGTGTTACCTCGTCTTGTTCCATCTCTAGGAGACTGATACCTAATTAGGTGCCAGAAACCCCAAAACAGGCCCTGGTCGTGCATGAACCATAACACAGACAAGAGAAGTATATGTCTTGAACCGCCAGTTTGCTCGGCCATGTTTTAGCTTCTCGCCGTATCCGTACACACTATAATACTAACTACCCTACCCTGACCGGCAAGGTCCCGGTGTAAGCGAGACGAGCCTCTCCACAGCCTCAAAGCATGGTTCGCTGATGACCATCCACTCACATGGATCCTCATGGATCCTACTCTACGGCAATGGATCCTCCTCAGACTCTGCCCACTGTACCAGTACAAATGGGCAACGGCAATAGCAATCACCATACTGGTCCTGTTTGTCAAGGCCGATACCCCGGTTGACAGACGCGACGGGAAGCAAGCGAGCGAAAGCCGTCAACAAGGGGGAGAGGAAGCTGTCTGGCCAACCGGCTTTCCTTTGCGCATCTCACTATCTCGCCTTGCTGAGTCGCCTGCACCCTCCCTCGCCTACGATTAGTTCCCGGACTGCTGGAACGTCGGCCTTTACCGCCGCTCGTTAGCTCCCCCCCTGGCTCCTCCATACGTTCAAAGGAACTATGGTATCCACGTTCTGGTATCCTCTCCACACCGGTTGTCAATAGCGGTCGGCTTTTGAGTCGTTAGTTCTTGGAGGCGTCCCAATGAGGCCTCTCTATCTCTTTCTGCCTTACTTTGGGTGGAAACAAATACTTGAGGGTAAAGGGGGCCATGCTATGATACATGATATGGTACATGATATGATACATGAAAATGTGATATTCGGCCGGAAAGAAGCCCCGAACACGGCATCGTCAGACAACTCACGCCAATACTAGTTTCAACTCGAACTCGAACTCATGCAACACACCACAACACAACACAACAGGATCTCAGAATTGGTCATCAAATCTGCTTCTGCGCTCTCTTTGGCAGGAAATTATCATCATCTGCAGCTATTAAGCAATGGCTTCACCTCGGGCCAGTTTACCCCCGATGCCTTTCCTGTAGCGCCGTCAGCCCCAAGCAGCAGCCAAGGGCTCGTGTGACACCTCTCGTTCTCCATCTCATATGTCCATGCCAAGCAGCGTCGTCCACTTTGTTCGCATCGCTTTTGGCAAGCGTTGGCACTCCGAACATCGCCCCACGAGCGGGTATGCTCGTCCGGCTTACCCACATGGTCCGCCGTTAACTCGGTCGGCCGGCTCTCGAGGGCCGATATGGCTGATCCTCCGAACAGCTGCCAGACGTCGCGCCATAGCACCGGCTGGTCTATCTTCGCGAGTGTCTCTCCCACGTGGCGCATCTCGCCGGACTTCCGCAGGCCGTGGAAAGAGACCAGGGGCGAGCAGAACCGATCACCCCAGATGCGCGTGATGGAAGGTGGTTCACCGTTAAAATGGTGGTTATATGCCTCTTCAATGTAGATTCCCAGCTTCTGTAGCGTTGTCGCTACTAGCCGGTCTCCCCACGTCTCCGTCATGGACTCAGCGTATGCTTCCTGAACGATGCCTGGGTGTTCAAACAATCGACGCATCGCTTCTCCAGAGATGAGAATGCCAGATCCTCCGTGTCCGAAGCGGGCCTTATAGTCGCCCACTGCGTTACCAATATACTGGGGCTTTCGATAGTCAATATGACCCATGAGAAGCTCCAGGGACGGACGAATCAAGAAGGTATCGTCATCTAGAATGATATACCACTTCTTGCCGGGCATCTCGTTATAAAGCATCTCCATTCCCATGATGAACTGTCTCAGTTAGCAAGTTGCCAGCAAAGTCGTTGCTGAGGACAAACCTTGAGCGCATCCAATTCCCACCCATAACTTTGCCCAATCTTCAAAGCCTCTTCCTCATTTCCTGCCTGGAGCCTTGCTTGGAGACTTCTGTACTTGACCAGCCTGGGATAATCATCCACCTTACCCCGAATCTTGGTCTCCATGACTCTCTTGATGGCATCGTGCACCGTTACACCAATCAACCTCGCATCAGTCTGATTCACCGTTGTCCAATCCCCTACAACAAGAAAACTCTCCCCCTCTTTTCCTAGGTAGCCCCCGGTCGCCTCAAACGCAGCCAGCTGCTCAGGCACGCGGTGACGCGTTCCATAGCCAGTCTTGATGAGATAGCCCACGTCGGTGCTCAGATTCACCGTGTACCGTGGCGATGTCCAAAGCCATGCATCCCTATCTGTTGCTGCGCCGCGCAGAAAATTAAAGAAGCGCGAGGCGTTGAATACAACAGCCAGGCGGATGGCTGAGTCGTGGGGGAGGATTGAATAGATGATAAAGAGGGATATGAGGAGAAGTATGAAGATGGATCGTAGACGACGCCTCGTGCGTCGAGAAGGAATAACCATGATGAATGAGTGATCGTGTTATATGAGAAGTGGTGGAGTCGTTGAGTTTGAGTTGAGATCTGTCTGTATGAGATGATCTCAACAAGAACCGCTTGGGCGATATATCGAAATTCCACTACTCTACCGCGACATCCTCGTAGGAAGTATCTTACGAGAGGACTTTTCTCATTTGGGTTGAGATATTTGGCAATTGCTGCTTCGAGGTCCAAGCGAAAGATGGGCGATAGTTGCTCCCTTGTCGCGAGACCCGCAAGCTTACGCCTTGAGGTTAGCTTGGCGTATATCGAAAGGAGTTGAGATGAATCGACGAAGCCTCACCAGTACAGCCTCGGAGGTTATAAGGATACAAATCCCTTTGAGTAACAAGAGTATGAACAAATTGCAGTACAACTGCGACAGCAAAAGCAATCAGGCTATCAAGCTATCAACGAGGTTGGTGTCGTCGTAATTCTGTAACAACTCTTGCTGACTCATTCATTTAGACACTGTGATTGGATACTAGAGAGGACGCGATCTTGTTAAAACTACTATGAAGGTCTCTTATCATTTTCCAAGATATCAACCGTAAGCAAGTCCAAAACCAATTTAAGTACCCTTCAAGTGTAAATCTTCAGATAGGCTGGGATGAGAGATCATGAGTTTAGCTCACTTACAGGAGAATGTATTACCACCACGTAAACACCAGACTAACTGCCAAAGCATGATACAGGTACAACATAGACTGCTACATACCTTACTGTAGATATACCTTAAGTAGTCGACGCACCGTCAGTTGAGATGTGTTATTATTGGTACAAATACATTTATCTTCTCTTCTTTAGCCCTACCATGCGGATATGAATATTGCTAATCGCTCTATCTTCTTCTGAAAGCCCTTCTCTTCTCTCCTCTCAACTCCATCTATCCAAGCGCTGGATATCCTTCAAAGACTGTATGTATGAAAGAACCATGGAATCTAACTGTATCGAAACACCTGGAAACCGTTTTGCTTGAAACGCCAACCCTATGCAAAGTAGACAAGTGAGAAAGAAAAACGACCTTCCCAGCATAAACGCTGGCTTTGTGTGAATGAAAACAAAACCATACCATCACAACATCGCACCTGATGTGCTTATTTCAGACCCCAACTCAATACGCTTCAGCATCCTTGTCAAGCTCGTAAAACAGCAGATACACCTCTCGCTGCATGCCCAAGACTTCACCAGTCTTTGCCTCCTTGACCTTCTCGTCGTTAACACGCCACCACTTATCTATTGCCGACTTGCGCTTCCTCGATCGCTTTGACATATTTGATGTAACGGTTCTGGGCGGTGATGAGCTGCTGTGCGTCTGCTTTGGCGACGTGAGCTTGGAAAGAGCCGACTTCGTCGACGCTGCAACGGATCGAAGGCTGCCGGTTTCGGGATCCTTTTGCTTGCCAATTGCTGGCAAGCTCACTGAGCCGCGTAGATCTGCAGGGACACTCCTTGGTGGGGCAGGCAAGGATTCTAGAGAAGGCGTCGATGAGTTGCCAGACGAGCCTGAGAGGAGATCGGGTGTAGAGATTGCTGGGCTGTGTGTTGGTCTATTCCCAATTATAGGGGTTCCCATGGGTGTCGGGGTCTTGCTATATGCTTCTGAAGGATGGAAGGTATTCGGGTTGGAGAAAGGAGCAGCGACATTTTGTCGTCGGAATGCTTCGTAGTGGCCGCTGTTATGTCCACCACGGTGAGTTACCAGACCAAGCAGCTTATACTTCTTCTGATCCATCAAGCCGCCCAGAGGCAGTTGTTCAGGAAAGACCACCTTGGCAGAATTCTTTTGTGTCATTTGTCCGACATCGTAGATGGAGCGAGAAAGGTGGATAGCCAAAATCTTCGGGAACAAGGACATTCGGGTCGTCTTGGCAATCCTCCTCTTGGGCGCAAACCTGATGTCCCCAAGCTCTACGTCCTCTGGAGGGTTCTCAGGATCCGTCTCAATGGCATGTTGCAGCTTGTCAATGTTCTCCTGAGCCTGTGTCTTGAAGCTCTCTGACGTCGACTTGGCCATCTCAGCTTCTAAGTCGGCCTTGGTCTGTTTCAATCGACACATTTCACATTTGAAGTCGTCGATGTACTCGGTCTTGAAAATTCCGTCGAAGCAGGCATTCAGCGTTGTGCCTGAGACTTGAGGTACGGCCAATGTGATGGTGCAGAAAGTCTCCTCTCGAGGCTTAGTCTTGTATCGACAGGTCTGACATTCGAGATGCGACTCATATTTGCCCTCCATTGGGAACCCTTCCTCGATTTCTATCGGCAGCTGACCGTTGATTTGGGGGATCTCGGTTTCCTCAGAGGGTTCGATAGCGGAGCCGCTGTCGCCGTTCGTAGTGGGCTGCTGCTCTTGCGAAGAGTCGTCGCTGTCCTTATCTTTGCCATCGATTTGATCCTCCGATGCCTTGTCGAGACTTGAGGCGCTATTCGTGGGGAACAGACCACGTCTTCGCACATGTAGCCTTGCTCGCTGGCCGCAATGGTACTCGTCCTTGAGTCTTTCCGCGACAATCTGGAGAAACTCCTGCGCATCCTGTTGTTGCCGGCTAATCCTCTGTTTAAATGCAGCCTCAAGGACCTTGACGAATTGAAACGGTGAAATGGATTTCTTGTAGATGGGGCGTTCATTAAGCGCATCCAGCATCTCCTTCAATCCTTGTGTGACAAGTCCCTCTTGTAGACCCTGAAGCTTCCATTGGGCGATCTCCTTGCCCTCTGGCTGGACAAGACTCGCGTATACTGCGGGGTCTTCGATACGGCGGCGGTGCGTTTCGCGAATGAGGTATATGCGCAGCTCTCCTAGGCCGGCGAGAGCCTGGAGAACCGAGTTGATGAAGCAGTCATTGGCCTGGTTTCTCAAGCCGACAATGGACTTTTTCTTTGAGCTTGTAGCATCGTGATCGATGGAGAAGTTAGGCGCGAATACGTAGATGAGGGCGGCAGCGGCGAGAGAGGCACCAGCAGCGTATGACACAACTGAAGCCGACTTATCGGGCATGATCAGTGGTGGCTGAACCGTCGGCTCGGAAGAGTCGGGAATCCGGGGAACCAAAAAAAGAAGAATGTGACGTGGAGAGATAAAGATAAGCTCGAGTTGGACAAGTCAAACGGTCACAGCAGAGCGTTGCGGTGGCGCGCGGGCATGTCTTGGTATCGACGGGCGATATGCGTATGAAGGTTTCTCTTTTCTTGGCTGAGGATTAACTCTTGGGGACAGGGAGTGAGTTTTCGCAGCAGAGCAACATGGCAAGGTTGACCTGAGTCTTGGAGTTGAACGTGACCGGAGAGAAAGGTATGAGTTGAATACCGTTGGTAAGGCAAGTTAGTATGTAACAGAAATCGAGAAATGGCCCGGTGTTATGGAGAATGGAGACCCATCCACATCCACATCCGCTAACTTGAACGGCGGCCGGGGGAAACACGGGGATTTGACGATTGAGATGGCGGGTTTTCTGGAAGAAAGCGAAGCCGGAGGCACTCCACTCGCCAAAGATGGGCCGAACCAGTAGGAAAAAATCCACCCTATTCAGGCAGGTCCTGACTTTTTTACCCCACTAAACACCGAGTCAGAGCCCGCACCCCGCCAGGGAACAGGCCTCGGAGAGAGCTCCAGTGGGACTTGGACCCCCAATTCTTGGGCTGCTGACCACCGTTTTACAGTGAGTCCAACCACCCCAACGCCAAACGATATGATGCATTTCAGAGGCACAGAAACTACCCGGGAGCTTCGAATGTTTGAGATGCGTTTCCGCTGCATCCGCGTATCGTGGCTTTGCCATACGAATGCGGAGTTTATACGTGAATGCGGGGTTTGTAATTTGCATTTGATTTACATCGAGATCGTTGACGATCCTTTCTGGGGTTGTTGCATTTTCGGGTTGGTATTTGGCGATGTGATATGTATCTCACAGAAGATCCACAGAAATACCACGGTTATTCCAACACAATAACAGGAACAACGTCAAACACAGCATAATATCAAGACAAGCAAGAATTCGGGTATCAGCCAGCATTTGCCAAGTCAAGTGACATGGACTCCTTAACAACCTCACCCTCCCAATCCCATAAAGTCCCATTCAAAGCACCCCGTCTCACCCACGACGTCACAAGCTCACTCGGCTTCTCATCGCCGTAAAACGACGTAGGCACATCGTACAGCTCAATAGTCATCCGCTCTTTAGGATCAAACTCCTTCCAGCGCTGCGTCTTGACTCCCCTCCATACAAAAGCCGCGTCTAGGAGCGTGATTTTGATCTCCCGGTCAAGTCGCGCATCATCCCGGGGCAGCTTGTGGAAATACTCTTCCTTGATGTTGGTCGCCTCCACATTTAGTGACCGAGCGAGGATGACATGTTCAAGCTTAGGCTGTGTCGCAATGTACCACCATAACCAGTGATTGTCGACTGGCGCTCTAAATATCGTAAGGCGCTTGAGATCCGGCCATAAACCCCACACATCTGTAGGAGCATCAGGGAGGCTCAGTAGCGGGTAGTCGCCGAGACATACAAATTCTTCTAGCTTATCAAGTCGTTCGAACCCTTCGCGAAGAGTTTTTCTGACATTTAAGTGATCGTTAAGGAAATCCAGACTCTGGAACGGCATATCGACGACCAGCCTTCGTAGCGTACAGCATACCTCACAGAACAGTTCTCGCACCCATACCGCCGTGGGCTGGTTATCGAGTTTATCCCCAAACGGCGCCAGGTAGAGTGACGTGATATTCCGTAGCGATAAAACGGGTGGCAGACTCGGTACGGATCGAGGGAAGCAGAGGAGTAGCTGCGCAAGACGTTGGCTTGTATCAACATACATACATCGCTCTCGCAATAGCCGGGTGGCTAGTCCATATGTATCGCGCGAAACTCGAGTCAATGAGAGCAATGTCTTTGTTGAGATATGCGACGGCGGGATCAAGGCGCGAGGGTTCGAAGGTAGGACGGATTCGATGACATAGTAGATCAGTTCAGGAGGTAGAGCACGTTGCGTGTCTGGCTGTGTCGTCGAAGACATCATTGCCAATTGGTATGTGCAGTCCAACTTATATGGTTGACTAGGTTGGGTATCCCCCAACACGAGCTGTGATGGCGGGTAATAGTTGATTTCGAGTCTTATCAATCATCATGACTTGGCTGCGATAAGCTCTAATCTAGGAACACCAATCAAAAGCCGACGTCGGCGACCATTCCTCCAGGACACCCAGGTGGTCCGTGAAATAATCGACACTCTACTCCGTACTTTATTATCCTATCTATTTTATCATCTCTTACCTAAAGTTAGGTAAAGTCTCGATCGTTTACAATGTGAATGCTCTGAACTCAGTGTCGGGTCAAGACCTTAGTATACGAGATTTCTATCGATATACGATATTAGGAGGGGGGCACATATTTATCACATCACTATATTGCATTCTATGGGTATCAAGGGGTCAATTCAGGAGACTGCTTCGCAGCAGCTCAACAATCTAGTCTGGTAATACTTACTTGTCTATGCAGAACAAACTATCCATCCAACTCTGGGCTCATGAGAACATGCAATGAAATCACACAAGGGTATGGGCAGAAGGGGCAAGGGGATATGAGGACAAAGGGACCGATCCGAGGGGAAGCAGACAAAAGAATCGCGCACGGGACACATGGAAGAATCACTTACTGCAGCAGCATGCCATGCTCATTGGCGATCGTGGTGAGCGCACCATCGTCTTCAATAGTAAAGATGGAGTCATCAGGACCATTCCAAGTCCAAGTCCAAGGCTCATGGTCATGGATGAGATGGAGCTGACCACCTGGCTGTAGGCACTCCTTGAACCAGAAGATGAGAGTGGGATAGGAAAAATGATTCTCATCGTTGCTGATATCTGAAGCGATATCGGAATCGTTCTCTGCGACAATGTCCTGTACCTGCTCGTTGTCCTCGAGAGTTTTGACCCAGAACTCCTGGCTCTTCTTGCGATAATCCATTCGAGCAGGAAGACCGAGGATGACAAGAGTCTTGAGCTTCAGGTGTTTTCCCATCTTAATACACATGGGCTTGAGGTCGCTGATGCTGTGTGGCCAATGGGGCGAGGACAAGTCAATGCAGAGACTCTCGAGGCCAGACATAAGAGACCACTCAATCTCAAGGACGGCCTTGGCTTCATCGTAGTGTCTGTTGGATAGGGCGTGATGGAAATTGTGATGCGTGGTGAAAGGCATATCAGGGCACACTTGGTCTAGGATGGGGTCAAACATACCAACTTGGGCCCAGGCAAAGGGTGTAGCTCGAATCATAATATGTCGTCGGCGTTGGCACTCGAGAAGAGTGTCAACGTCGTTAAAGCGCTTGAGATAAGCCTGGCGGTTGGATCTCAGTGGTCCTCCGTACAAGTCGCGAGAGAAAGGGATACCGTTCATGATGTCGCCGCCTAGAACATCGAGTTTGTTGATGCAGCGCACAACGTCCATAATATCCAGACCGTTCTTTTCACACAGGCCCCAGATATACTTCAGCTCGTCCACAAGCTCCGGCCTGATGAAATGATCGTAGATATGGAGCTGATTCGTGAGACGGTGTCTCTTGAGAGCCAATTCCCAGCTCTCATCGTAAGGTACCTTGAAATCAATCTTGCCGTCAGCGACGGGACATTTGAAGATACATTTGTGCTGAAGGGGGATACCCTCGAGATGTCCTCGACCGATATTACCTTCTTCGTCCTTCTGTCCGCGGGTGTATATGACGGTTGAGTATTGACGGAGACCCTCGCCGCAGGGCGACTTACCTTTGCTGAGGAGGTGGACCCAGCACTCGTGTTTCTCTGTGTTTTCCTTGAGGACTTTGAGGATGATTTCCGTGGGCAGAGTTGGGAGGAGCTCCCTGGGCTCCTGGGTGGAGGACGAAGCACTCATGGCGGTGCTGTTGTTGGTGTCTGTGTTGGTTGTTGGAGGATGGGGTAACCAGTCGCTGAAGAGACTGGGAATGATTATGTTAGAGATTTTGCAGATGAGAGTGTAGGAGTGGGTTTAGACATTTATATAGTCCTAGGTTTGGAGTCACTTCGTTCATAGTTGTTCTTCTGTTCAGTGAACTGTGAGTGTCAGGTAGCCCGCGAAAAGGGTTGCTTGAGATGAACATAGTCTAAGTTAATATAAGAACCAGATGGGATTTGGAGTCTTATCTTAAATCTATATAGTAGGATTTATCCATATAATTATAATTTTATAATAACTCAGGGAAAGCTAATATAAAATTCGTCAATATTCAAAGATTTATCCTAAGTCTAGGATAATATGTATCTTTATCTTTATAACTTAGTAAAGAAAAGTCTTAATATTAAATCTATTTATTTCCCTAAAGAAAAAATGACCTGAACCGTGTGAGTGTATCATGATGTTGTCCTCACTCAGAACAACAGTATTGGGTGAGTTCAGAGCAGTTGTAGCTTTGTTCGGAGCATTCACATGGTCGAATTCGTATCAGGAATACCGAACAAGACCCCTTGATATCCATAGCATGCAATATGGTGACGTGACAAATATGTGACCCCAATAGCGTATATTGATGGAGATTCCGTAGACCGGAGTCTTGGCCCGACACTGCTTGCTCTTGGCTTACAGCTCAGGATTTCGCATTTATTATCTGTCGCTATCCAACCAAAAACACTCCCAATCTATCGCCCTATTTGTTGACCATGGAATAGAACGCACCGTTGACGCGCCAAACACAGATAAACCCATCGCTTCCCATAGTAAAGACTTCCTGCACACAAGAAAAAATGTTTTGAGTCAGAGCAGATACGCAATCAGTCAAGCAGCCAGTTCTGGCTACCTTCTGGTCCCGCTCTCATAATTATAATCAACACTCCACAAAGAATCCCACACAACCGACTTCTTCGCCGAACTCTCAGTCGAATCCTCCCGCTGCACGGTGCTCCGAGGCTGCTAACTGGCCGTTAGCAACCTACTGTCATGGTCCTAAAAGGGTGTCGACGTTTCGTACCTCGTCCGCTCTGGCGCTGCCGCCCTGGGTGGATGACTCGCCCGAAGGTGATTTGCTCGGGCTTTCCGCTTGCTCGGTCTTCTGCCCCTCTGCAAGAGCTTTCTGTGCTAGGCTGGCGTTGGTTCCTGTGAGAAGTCCTCCTTGCGTGGGACTCGTGCCGGAGGGCGTGTCGGTAGGATGCGCTCGAAGTGAGTTGGTTTCACTGGCCAAAGCACTATTCTTCAACAAGGCTGTGCCTCCAAGCTGGAACGGCAATGCCTTCTTGGAGTTCGTGCTGCTGCGCCTACTCTCAAGACTCTTGGATAAAGTCTTGTTAATACCTTCAATACTAGTGACGCTGTCCCGACTCTTACCCTTTCCACCCGTAGCGTGAGTGTGAATGTTGGCTGTTGCTTCCACGGTATTAGCCGCGACAGTTGACTTGCCCATTCCAGGCGTCGAAGGAGCACCAGGTTTATCCTCGAAAGCGTCGATAAGATACCACCGTAGACCATCAGATAGTTGGAAGGGATTGTCGTTCTCCTCATCGTTGATCGAATCCGTCTCGCTGCTAGGCTGAAGGCTCTTAGAAAGGTCCACAACCCGCTCTTGAATTCGTGATATGCGTGCGACAAGCCATTCTCGGTGACGAAGACGATGGCCATCCTGCTCGCGGAGGAAGTAGTGTGGAAAGCCCACATTGAAAGCAGCCCAGGCACCGGCCTGCTGATTGCGAGTAGGGAGGAATAAAGCCAAATCCCCTTCCTTGAAGTGCTTGAACGCAATCTTCTCATGCGAATCCTTTTGCAAAGCATGCGCCCTCTCCCTATAAGACCGTGCTTCTCTTTGCCATTTACGAGCCATGTGTTCCACCTCTTTGATTCTGCGGTAGATAGTTTCGGAGAAGAGTTCCATGTCGAAATTACCAATCTTGTTGATGAAAGCTTCGTACTTCTCGCTCTCAGCCTGCATGTCCGAGTTGTTGAGCCAGTAGAGGAGTTCCAAATCGGCACTGTCGCCCAAGACACGGCTCAATGTTCCTGATTTACGGAGTGACGAGCTGGGGTCGGAGGAGTCGTTGAGGCTCTGAGCATTTCTCTCGGATCGCGGAATTTTGGTAACAGTCATATCCCCATCGTTCCTGGTGATTGCAAATCCCACTCGCTCCAGTAGACGACACATGCGATCATTCTGAGAGTAGAGGCGCTGTGTTAGGTCCTTGGTCTTTTCGTCTCGGTGCTCGTATTGGTTGTTCAGGTTAGAGACCTTGCCCTGGAGAGATTCAACCTTCTCCTGGAACATGCGAAGTTCTTCCTCTAGGCTGCCGACTTGAGATTGTTTGGAAGCAACTTCCTCGGTCAAGTTCATCACCTTCTTCTCCTCTTCCTCTAGTCTTGTCTGCAATGCTTCAGGGCCAGTTTCACCGTCACTGAGCTTGGCACGCAACTCGGTAAGTTGTTCTCTACCATCCGCGAGCTCTTGTTCAAGAGCAGATACCTTCGCCTTTTCCTCGGCCAGATTTTCGCGGAGGTGAACTGTTGCCATCTCATCTTCAGAGAGCTTAGAATCCTTTTCGGCAATTTGTTCCCGTAGCTCCGAGATAGTTGTTGTAAAGTGTTCAACTTGTGTTCGTAGCAAATTAAGGTCTGCTTCCGAGTTGCGTGACTTCTCCACGAGGGTTCCAGCCTGCGCAAGCAGCAAGTCCGAAAGATCTACTAAGTTATCTGGAATCGTAGCATCCGGCGAAAGCTCACTGAAAAGCTTTGTCAAGGCTTGCCAATGATCATCCAGAGTTTCCTCGGCAACGCTCAACTTCCTTGAAGACTCTTGAGCTTCCTCCTGGGCAGACTGCACTTGTTGCTGAAGAGCTTCATGTTGCTCTCTTTGAATTCTGGTTTCTTTGCGGAGGAAGTCAACCTGCCCCTGCGCCTTGAGAGCATCATCCTGACGCTGCTTGTTGATTTGCTCAAGCTCGGCCTCCAGCTCCTCTACCCTAACAATTAACCCGGCTTTCTCGTGCTGCCTCGACTCATCGAATTGCTCAATTTCGTCTTCAGTGTCCTCCAGACGCGCCCTAAGAGTCTTGATTTCGCTTTCCAGATTCTTACGCTCTTCAACGAACTCGCGCTCGAGGGCCTCCATGTTTCCGAGGAGATCTTGTTTGGTAATGTTAACTTCCGCAATCTGACCTTTCAACTGCTCATGCTGGCCCTTCAAGTCTTCATGCTGACCTTTCATGTTGTCATGATGGTTTGTCTGCGTGCTGAGCTCCTGCTGAAGACGGGTGGAGCGTTGCTTCTCTTCTCGCAGCTCGTTTTCCAGTTGCGTGATACGTCGCATCAAGGGATCGATACCATCCGAAGATCGTCTTCGGTCGTCGAAGCGGCTTGATCTGATAGAAGACCCCGAGTTGCCCCTCTCCCGTTGCTGGGGGGTCTGAGGCTGGAAGAGGTTTCCAGGACGGCTGGCCTGGCTCTGCCGATGAAGTAGATCCTCCAAACGGCGCACTCGACTTTCGGCTGTCTTGAGCTTGTTTTCTAGTTTGCCCTTGTCCTCCTGCAGTGATTGAAGTAAATCATCGTCTCCGCGGATCATGAGCCCGCTTCTGCCAAGCGCTGCTTCATGTATACTTCCGTTCTTGAAAGCCTTAAGTCGTTTGGATTGCTGCTTTGTCGGATTATCAAGCTCTTGTACGAGCTTGACTACATCATCCATGACACTCTGATCAATAGGCTGTTCTTGCAATGCTTGCACGAAATCTGTTAGGTCCTCTTTGGTTAGAGCCGGCCAAGGAGTGTCCTCGCCAAGCAGGTTGACTTCAAGCCCCATAACGTTTGTGTCCAAATCTGGCCCATACATGCTGCCAATCATCTTCTGCCATTTGCGCCTTCGCTTTGACTCTTCGTCTTGGAATAACGCCATCTCATTAGCCAACGTAGAGGAGTCAGTCTTGACTTTGTCGACCCATTCCCGGCGCCGAACAGCTTCTGTGACAAAAGCTGCGTACATATAAGGGAGCTGATGGATTAGACGAAGGTAGTCAAAAGTTGTCATATCATCCTCGGACTGGTTGAGTACGTTGATCTGACTCTTGACATTGCTGTGTAGGGCCGTTATCTCTGTAACGTATCGCATAAATTTTGCAGATTCTGAAGCGATCGAGTTCCGTGCGTCTGTAGAGTAATGAAGAATCTCATCCATCTCTTTGACTCTCTTCTTCAGAGTTGGTACTAGGTGCTCGGTATGCACAGAAGCCGTCTTGGATGCTTGAGCTACATCCCGTTGCGAGTTGCCATATCCCAGTGCTGCCCGGTAGTCGGAATCCATTTGTTTCACTACCGCCTCGATATCTTCAAGAAGCTGTGCAGAATCCGTGCTATGACTGAGAGCAGAGCGGCTCATCAGTTTCTCGAAATCGGCAATCAGTGACTCCAAGCCCCTGTACATCTGGGAAGCCACATTGCTAAGTTCCTTGGCCTTGTCGCTGAACCTTCGATGGGCCGTTGGCGCTAGTTTCCCTGCCTTTTTCGCAGTATCTAGTTCGATAAGATCCTCGAGGGTTGGCTTCGACTTCGTTGTGTCTCGTCGAGTCATAAACTTGACCATGGATGGTGAAATTGGTGTGTTCTTGGCGAGATCGAGATACTGCTCCCATTTCTCCACAAGATTCCCATGCTCTTCCAGTGCAGGCGCTACCCATTTCTTCAGATCATTGTATTTGGGCTCGATTTGCTTAATGCTGATTTCGAGGTTCGCAACGGCAGCGTCCAGGCATTTGATGATGACATCTATTTCGCTATACCGTGCCAGTGTAGTTGTGTTCATTTGTCCGCAGTCCTCAACAAGATGCATGGCCCAGTTGCGACGATCCTTGTACAACTCTTGCCATGATGATATTGACTGAACATCATCGATCGTGTTCGGCGCATTCGGAATGACGTATCGTTTCGGAGACTGGACTGGAGTGATGAGATTTGCATTTCCTGGAGAGCTTATTCGGATATCGTAGATGAAGATCTCTTTCTATAACACAGTCAGAAACGTCTTATCTCTAGACGGATGACATACCTCTGCATGCAGGCTCGCAAACTTGACGGTTCGGCCGTGAGGGGTCAAGGCGACAATATGTTGTGGCGGGATCGAAGTGTTTCTGGAAACCCAGGCCTTGAGATCATCGAGGCTGCACTCAGGTTAGTTGCTGGCATCTCAAAACCATCATCGCGAGAGTCTTACATGGAGAACTGTGCGGTATCGACTTCCAGCCGCAGGCCCGTATGGGCTATCAACACCTGGAGAGCCATCCCGAGACATCTCCCGTTGAAAACAATGCCGCGATGTGCGACCGACAAGAAAGAAGGAGGGACTTCAGTAGAGATATGGGTTCGGTCACCAGAGCTAGAAGGGCACGCTGGTGGTGAATGGTGAATGACCGAGTTATAGTAATTATTCGCGTGACGAAAGATCCACCGATTGTTCATGGACTACGAGAGCCTGGTGTTAGCGTGACCGGTGCCTTGTGACAGGCAGAATTCTATTGGTAAGATACGCCACAGGTACGCCGCATGGCACAGCCACAAATCAGGTACGTAAACTCGCTACGAAAGTCACGACGCGTCTGAGAGGTTGCCGACAGATGAGAGAGTGTACTGATAGGAAAGCTATATCAAGCTAAAATCTCATGATGGCAGACTTGGACGACTATCCTATGGTGAATGCACACGATGAGGCATCTCATTTACCCATTTCTGAAGACGAAGAGAGGATCCTCGCACTCTATGATCGAATACAAGAGCTCCGACTAGAAATCGCCATTATCAACGCGCAACGCTCTCATCAGCAAGGTTTGTTTCTCTAGAGGAAAACTCTATACACAGTCTCACAACCTTTAGATGAAACCGTGTCATTTACAACTGAAGAAACACAAAACGCACAATCAGAACTTCTAGAATCGAGAGCCAAGTATGTTCTCAGAAACGACGTGGTTGAGGCCGTTGTGACGGCCAACCCTATTCTCAAGGCCGTTCATAGCAGAACAGAAGCAACGCCTGTTGAGCGGTTTGTCCCCCATTCTTACGTATCTAGGTCGTTCTAAGCTAACATTCACCAGTGAGCTTTTGCCCTACGTTGAGCGTAGAGACGATGCATCTATCTCAGTTTCTAAGCAAGCCGCTGAGACCAACAAGATCTGGAACTCGTTGACAGCTACCCAGAGCGATACATTGCGCAAGTCTCGACAGAACGTCACCTCAGCAGCCGAGCTGTTTGAGCTAGCTGAAGAAGCAAAGCAAAAGAAGACAGTTCCGCGCAATAACTCAAAGATGATGCAGGAGCAGGAGAAGCTCGAAGCAGACGTCAAGACGAGCAAGCAGAGATGGAGAGTGATGAAAGGAGTAGCTGGTGGTATAATCGTTGGTAGTGGTATCGACTGGTTGCGTGAGGATGAACTACGCGATGTTGTACTTGATCCTGAGACTGAAGAATGATACCTACTACATAAGAACACCTCGTTGTTCAAACTTTCCATTCCCTACGGCTTCGCTTTGAGGCGACCAGTTCCTTACCTAGCGACCCAACCGCGCGGCAATAGACTTGATTCCCGTCCCGTCCCGTCGGGAAAAGATACGTACCCTCATGATCGAGACGGGACTCATGAGATCTCCCGTCGTGGAGACGATACGGGATCTTCTAGAGAAAGCAAGGAAAATTCTGAAGCGGGCCAGAGCCATAGTTTGCAACTAGCAATGCGCGTCCACGGCTGTCCCTGGAACAGCATGCAGGTGATGTACCGGGCCTCAACCTCTGTGACCTCTCATCCTTCATCCTCGTGTCGAGTCCCCAAGAATTCGCCAGTCCCAGCAAGCGATGCTCATGACTCCATCCACCATGAACTCCCGATAGGGCTTAGCTAGCAGCTGTAGGGAGCTATGACCATTAGGTGGTAGATGCACGTGATATGGCTTGGCGATTTCGAGATGGAAACGCATGGAGATGGTATACGAGAACAAAGGAAAACAGGAACCACGAGGTGAGGTGGGAGGGCTGCATAACCCAGAAAAATTGATGTGGAAATCACTCTCATGCTCTCCCTGGATTTGCCTCGAATGAGACCAGATCGACACGCCGCAAAAAGGCGTACTCTACTACTAGTCTCGGGTTGGGCAGCGATCGAGGAGCGCTGAACCTTGCATGTTTGCTCTGCCAATCCAGTCCAGAGGCAGAAGGACAGACAGGAACAGGATCAGCAAGTCAGAAGCACAGCATAAAGCAGGTGGCAGGAAATAGAAAGGGGCGAGCAAAAAACGCAGTCGAGAAGAGCGAGTGGAGAGGGACACAGAGAATGGGTTTCGGCGGGGGAACGCTCAGCTCCCTGTTCTGGGCTTTGGCGTGAGCCCAGAGTTGGCTCGGCGCCTAGGTACAGCACAGTATCAGCTGCCAGGAGGACTACATGACCACCCAAAGACAGGTGTGTCGCGTACCCGCTGCAAGTCTCTGCTGGTACCTCTGCCTTGGGCCACTTAAGGCGTGCCTCTGCACCTTGTTTTGGTCCGGCGCGACCAGACAAGCTCGGCAAAGCCGCCATCGTCGGGCGCTTTTGCTTGCCTGTCTCTGTCTGCTACTACACCACTGTGTGCACGTCGGCCACGCCCCGTTCACACCAAGACTTTTTCGCGCGACTCGTAGTACCCGCTACGTCCGCAGATGGAGTATGCGTCATGAGGTATCCCGCGTCATTTGCGATCTCTCGCTTGTCTTGGCCTGTCTTTTTGCTTGATACACTTTCAATGAAAGGCATTGATATCCGTGGTGCATGTACAGTAATCAGCACCGATGATCGATGATGCACATATGATCTTTGTCTGTCTCTTGTCCGTAGACTCTGCTTGAAAGAGAATGCCAGTGTGAGCCTCTGAGGACATGGGACCGTGGTGATACACTGGCACACAACGCCAACCCTTCCTTCTGCTGCGGAAGCTAGGATCGTTTTGTGTCCATGCACAGTTCTAAGTGAGAAGTACTCTACGCAAACTGTGGTGACTTTGGGACCAAGAGACTGAGGTATAGTTGCTTTGATTGGACGCATACTAACAGCGTACTGGGATAATCGATGAGGCAGGATAAGAAGGAGAATGTCGGAATACTATCTCCTTACGTCTGAGGGTAATAAGCAGAGGGAGGAGATGTCGTTGAGCACAGGCGGGTACCTCAAACGAAAGGGATGCTGCGCTGCGAGGAGGCAAGCATTCAACCTGGCATGGCAGGGTACTCATCATCAAGTACCTGTACATGAAAATTTTGTATGACGGTACATGATGATCACGCACGGGTAAAGTACCGCCATCGCCACACGTTGTCGCTCCAGCCGTCAATTACAAGTGGTCTAGAACTGATCTGCCGCCCTGGCATTGATCGTTAGTAACCTGACATGGCTGGGACCATAATATGATAGACGGCTGCGGGAGGCTATTGTCAACTGTAAGCCATCCGCTCAGAGCAGAGGGTAAATGATGGTTGCGCAGTGACCGCAGAGAACCAAGCCGTTTCGTCTGCTGTATCAATGTGCCCATTCTTGGACATCAGAGGTTGCGCAAGTAATACCATTGTCTCAAGGTAGTGCCAATACCAAGTGCGTAAACACATGGATGCATTGTATGGTATGCGTGAAAGCAGTAGCCTCGGCGTTGGCAGGGGGTAAAGGACTGTGAAGTAAAACATAGCCCGAGATTGTCTTAGGCAGAGGATAGTTAGCGCTGGGGATTTCGAAGGACAATCCCTCCCAAGGCCGGACAATGAACAAGCTGGGAATAGAGACGAACCCGGAAACGGGCCATTGCATTTGGTTGCCCGGTCGCCGGCACATAAGTTATGTAGGTGCAATTATCGTGGAGTGATGACTGGGTCCATTTCCCACCATCAGTTTGCTCTAATAATGTCAAAGTACGACAGTGATACTCCATTGGAGTGAGGTGAGGTAAAGGTAAGGTGAGGTTGGCTCCGCCGCAACAGAACAGCGTCAAACTTTGAAGTGATGATGAACATCCACCTTCAACTATCAACCAACCTCCCCGCCCAAATATTGCTCCTTTCATACAGTGATTGGACAAGTGCCACTTTTCTGGTGACAATCAGCCTGGTGACAAGCTGTGCCCTCCTTACCGTAGTAGTGAATAAGCCGCCGCGTTTCGTGTCGAATACTCAAGACTGCCGAAGCCCAAAGCATTGATGGGTAATAAGTCATGTCTTCCATAACAAGGTTGACAATAAAGAAGTGGTGTGTTAGTAGAAGAGTAAGTACACGCCATTGCAAATTGAGCCCGTAGACATTGGAAATAATTAGATTCCTCTGTCATCAGAGCACTCGAACTCGTTTGATATTACCCTACAACACTTCACTCTCACAGTAGTAGGTAGCGACGATGTTGTACGCAGTTGGCAATGGTGTGGCACAAGTAACAAGAGCATAGCATAGCATAGCATAGCATAGCATAATAGAAACAAAATGGCGCGGACAGGGAGGAGGGTGTCAGTAGCGTAGTGTTGAGCGCGACTCCAAGTCCGAGATTGATTGATGAAGCATAGCGGCCTCAGAGAGGTGGAGGTGGAGGGGACTATAGACTGGGAAGAGGGGAGACGGGAGACGGGATGTGAAGCCAGACCAGACCAGACAAAGCCAGACAGAAACAACGACTCGACGGGGTGAGAGCGGCAGCAGCCCGGCCACGGGGTAAAAGTTACCTACGGTATCACCCAGAAAGAACTCCGCTGGATTGAGCCTGTTGACTGGAAGGAGGATGGATAGGATGACTGAGAGGGGAGAGTCAGAGTGTCGGGTGTGATCAGGAGTGATTAGAGTAAGAGGTACCATAATCAAAGGTAGAGGGGCTTGCGAATGCCCCCTAAGGGTATAAGTATACTGTGCGAATAGTGACAGGTTTATCGCGGTACAAGAGCCTTGTACTGTACCTCGGCGCGGCGGGCTGCGTATGGCTTGTACCTATACAGTACCATACAACAATAGCAGCAGGACCACAGGCTTCCGCGCTGGTGAGTGGTCAGAGGCAGGTGCTTCTGGGGAGCTTGGATGACCGGGCTTGGTCTGAGTCCTGGTCGTCTCCCCCAGCAGCAGGCCCAGAGGCAGAAAATAGCCCATGGCAGGTGCGGTACAGGTACAGACCAAAATGCTGCGACAGTACTAGTGCAAGTGCACCATCCGCGGGCACCTAAGCTCCAAGCACCAAGCACCGCAGCGCACTGCACCCAATTTTTTTCGCCAAAGGGAAGGAAGTGGAAGTGAGAGGAGGAGAGGGAAGGGGGGTCTCGTCTAAGAAGCAAGCACCGCACCGCACCGCACCAAGAGCTGCCACTCAATCACTCGCCCAGCCCACTGCAGCATAACAGTCCAAGTCCGATCCAAGTGTGGTAGCTGGGCAGGCCGCGTCCCTCCCCACGCACAATCACTCCCCCATAGTAAAAAGGCTGCCTTGGCCCTCCCCCATACACTCTCTCTCCCTCTCTTTTCTCCCATACAATTCTCCCACCCAAATTCGCCTCTACACTCAACACGCCTCGACACGTCTTCGTGGTGAGTACTGTCCTATCCTGCACGCATCACGCATCACGCACCACGCACCACCACATTACCCTTTTGCATTTCACTGTTCGCGCAACTGCCAACTGCCTTGCATCAACTTTCTGAACTGGTTTTCGTCTTTGTCGCGAATATTATCCAGCTTCAGAGTTGTTCACGTTCAGCTGCATCGCGTCCAGTCTTGCGCATCACCTCTTTACCTTGCAGCTTGTCGCGCGACAGCTTAACAGCATAGCTAACGGAAGCGCATCGCAGATTATACCACCACCACAAACTCTTTCTTTTCAAATCAATCCCCAAGGTACGCGCCATCCACCTAGACAGCTTTTTCTTCACAAACAACGCGGATTTTTACGCGTTGGAAGGCGCAATTGCGTTTGCGCCTCACCCACCACCTTACCCTCGATCATCTTTACCCCAAGCTCCAAGCTTTGGAGCTACCCCTCGTTAATCTCATCGCGTCCAACAACGCTCGCTCATCAACGCCTTTCTTGCACTCTATTCCCCATAATCACGAGCTGCTTAAGCTTCATAAAAACAGTCACTCACATTCAACTACAGAACACATCCAAAATGCCTAAGGCTGCTGCTGGTAAGCGTGGTAAGGCCGAGAAGACCAAGCGCGGCAAGAAGGGTAAGTCTTAATTTCTCCCTGAACCTTGGTTTGTCGACAGGCAGCGTGCACTGTGATTGTCCTCTTCGTCAGGCATTGCAGAACATGACGGCCGGCAACCTTGACATCACACCTTGAACATTGCTGACTGGCTTAGACCCCAACGCCCCCAAGCGTGGCCTCTCCGCCTACATGTTCTTCGCCAACGAGCAGCGTGAGAACGTCCGTGAGGAGAACCCTGGTATCTCTTTCGGCCAGGTCGGCAAGCTCCTCGGTGAGCGATGGAAGGCCCTCAACGAGAAGCAGCGCGCTCCTTATGAGGCCAAGGCCGCCGTCGACAAGAAGCGATACGAGGATGAGAAGCAGGCTTACAACGTAAGTTGATCCTTGAAACTTTTTGAGAGTTCTAGACTAATAATATTTCAAGGCCGACCAGGAAGAGGAGGAGTCTTCCTAGGTGGATGGCTCTGAGGTCAAACCCAAGCGTCGCTCGCAAAAGAAATCTGCCTCGGAGTAGTACCAACACTCAAGCGTTGTGTTGCAGATTCTTCTGCTCGAGGTCTTTCTTCTCTGTACTTTGGTCTGGGCGGTGTTGTATGATGGCACAGGATGGGTGCTTTGTTTTATTTATTACGGACATTCAAGGGTTATGGTCGGTCCACATGTTATTATGATCTAGAGGGCGACCGGTCGAGCTGCAAGCTCCCATTCGGATGTCTTTGGCCATGAGAACCTGATCATGAACCTGGGGGTCATGGGATGAGGAAACGAGATGCTTGTACAAGTATGGGAGCTTCGGCATAAATAATCGAAAGTATAAAAACATACCAATACTTGTCTCGTGCGCTCGTGTCGTAACAAATTTGTCGAGAGTAGACGACTTTTTCCAACTGGTGGGTTATGACTTCTGGAGGCTTAAGCTGTAATGACGATGAGGCTTGAAGTGAGGCTTGCAGGTCACCTCAAGTGGCTGATGGTGGCTAGTGAGGTTACGGGCGATGGAAGAACAGGAAGGCGCCATGTTGACCGACACACAGTTGATAGATTTGGAAGCCTCCCGACTTGAAAGCCTCATCCAAATCCCATCATGTTCACCATCCAACCCTCCTTATGCTGGGTCTCATTCAGAGGAACCACGTTGTCGTTACTATGGAGGCGTCCAGTCGCAGCGTGCAGACCAGCAAGGTAAGTTGCAATGCTTACCCAACTTAGAAGACGAGGGGGCCGTTCTTCTTATACATTTACGCATGTACAAGGAGCTCGCGATCGCCTGAATATGAGAATGTACAACCTGGTGCAAACCATCGAGGCAATGGCATCATGTCCTGGCCCGCCGAGCCTCATCACCAGGATCCCCCACGCATTGGATCCAGAACGCAACGCCGTTGAAGTGGAGTATCAGTATGGGATGGGCACGAGGCCAGACCAGGACGAAAAGGGATCTGTACCCCAGCACAAACGCTGTTCCAAGCGCTTCGAAGCCCCTTCTTCACCTTCTCGATCTCCATTATCATCAGATTTCTCCACACAAAGTCCACATCCCGCGGATGCATGTCCAGAGTCGCCGTCGTCGCAACACGTCGCACCTTGACCATCAGTGGACAGCGACAGTTGCTCTTTTCTAGGAATGGCCATCTTGACTGGTGCGAGTGCCCACCCATTCCTAATCTAGCTCAATAGTTGCCCCGAGTCTCCTCATGCATTGGTCTGGCGTCATGTTGAGGCACGCTTGCTATCGTGGCAACGCCTGAGAAGTTATCGAGTTGCCATACACACACCCAATGCCTCATTCGTCAACACAATGGTTTTGTGTAGTTGGTGTTTCTGTGTCAATGAAACCCAAGTTGATATGCCGCAGATTTCGGAGAATGCGGGCGGGATCTGACCATCAGGTGGTCAAGGACCCCGGATGTGTGGCCTTAGCTGAGTCGAGGACGGGACGATACCCCAAGAACCTACCGACATTACGTGCATCGACCTGATGGGCTCACTCAAGGCTCAGTGTGAGAACCGTGCACCAACCACGTCAGGGAAGGCCATGGGAATGGTTAGACTGGTGCGGGTGCACCTCTTTATGGTGTTGAACAAATTGCCCGTATCGGATCACACGTTATTGACGGCCTGCATATTGGCCATCCCCTCCTCTCATCTGCTATTATTAACAAGATATCTTCTCTTGAATCTTGAGTCCATTCTTTGTTCCTTCTCTGAAACTACAATTCCAATTGATCATCAACACCCACTCTTTACGCCATCCATCTATATATCTATCACATGTAGTACGGGTTCACGATAACTACCCCGCCACTATCCATCGTCTCCAAGTCCCTCACCGCATACGATAGCCTCGATCGATCACTCCCATTCCCCATAGCGACTACCAAAGTGTTACAAGGAAAGCCCTGAAAGGGAGGATAATCGCATCGGTGGTGGTCCTTTAATGCCTCTCGTTATGTGATGAAATAAACACATCCGTTCTAATATACCTTGTACCTCTCGCTATGGAGATGGTTCTGGGTGGCCAATTTGAGCTGCGTCTGCTCCAAGGATGTCTCGTCGAGGCAGAAAGAGCAGACCATGTTGCATTCCACCTTACGGGGCTTCGCAATGCCTTGCCGGAAGGCCCTCACACCCACCTGTTGGTGACCGCGGAGGAAATCAGGATCGCAAGTCAAATACTTCGTGAACTCGCCGAGTACTCCCAGGTTCATTTCTCCCGTGTCCCCGTCGTGCTCGATTATCTGGAAATCCTTCTTCCCTGTCTATCAAAATCCTTGCGGGATATCACTACGCATTATGAGGATAGGACTCTTACCAAAGAGAATCGTTGGCGGAAGATGTATCATTCCATGACCCAAGAAGCAGGAGGCCTTTCACTCCCCCAACGATTCATTCTTTACAATCGGTTCTTGACCTCGTTGCAAGAACTACTAACCAGGTTAGTTCCTAGTTCCGTCAATGCTTGGACCTATAACTAATCATCGCCAAGATCACCCAACTTTGACTTCAACACCATGGAAAGCAATCGACTTCAACTAATGCAACTACGAGAGGCCAGAGGCATTCGTAAGTACGATTATGTTTATTTCAGATCAAGCCTAATCAGCAACAGCTCCTCCCCCTATCCGTTTAAACTCGACAATTCGACCCGACTCTTTTGTAGATGACTCGGCCATCACATCAGTCAGTATACTTAGAGAAATATTCCTGGATCTGTCACTTACAATGACCATAGAGTATCCATTGGGCCGAAAAGATCTTTTCTTTGCCTCTTCCCTCCCGAACTGCGCTCAAGCACCAGCAATCGTGAGCTCTCTACACGGCATGTCCATGTTCCATTCTTACCAAGACAATTAGGTCTAAATCATGGGGTCCACACGTCCTTTGGACCCAGGTCCGAATGCCCAGTGATGCGAGAGTTCTCTTTATGCGGTAATCTCGGACTCCTATCGATGATCTTGTGGCATCTGACTAACAGTATTAGTTCTTTCAACGAGGGCCAAATAACGTTGATCGTATATCAGAGTGCACGAGACAGATGCCCCTACTTTTTATTACGGACATTCCACATGGGCAGCCCATGGTTCTCGCTTCGTGGCGCACATGAACTCTGCGTTGAACGTAGTGGAAGTAGCCTTCGGTTCTGGCGATGGAGTCCCAGTGAGCAATGCGCCAAGCTGTGGGCTAACCTTTGCTTCATGACATGGGAAGGTAAGCATTCAACTTCGATGGCTCACGCGAATTGAAGTTACTCACATATTAAGAATTGGTTCTTCTATACTGTTCCTTCTTGTCATTCAAAACTCGCAACAGCCTCACCATTCGGGTTGCGAACGAAGATCTCACCCTCCGGGGTGAACGCAAGCTGTTCCAAGCGTAAGCGCCACATCCAGTGCCTTGTTGATCGTGATCTAACCGTACCAGCCGGATCGTGGACGACGGCTTTATGCATTCCCTTATTGTCTACGAGGACCATATGACCAAGGGGCTTCGTCTTCACGCTGCAGTATGGGACGGTGACCTTCGCCAATGTCCAGTCTGGACTGCATTTAGTACGTTGAGGCACTACTTTCATTAGCCATTAACTAGTTCAATCATCTAACCAGTACCTCTAGTTACACATCAATCTGCCTCGTCGAAATGGATCAAGAAAGTCAGTAAGACCAAAATTCGACTGGCCGATGTTCAGCTCTACGTCTTTTGCGAGGAATACCGGCAACAAAACCAACGAATCAACAGTTCCGGGGCATTCGAAATCCGCTTCGTCAGTGAAGAAGGTCAGTTACATCCGGGGACTTGTCTCAGTTGATCACGCATCTCATACATATGCAGCTGCCAAGCGCTTCAAAGAACTTTTCTCTCCTCCGCCCCCCGACGAGAGCACGACGACAGAGACGACGACACAGGTTTGAAAGAAACATATCTCTTCTTATCTTCCGGGATGAAGACTGCCCCCCTGTAACCCGCCATGTGTATTGTTCTGCCTCTCTTCCTCCTTGTTCCATCACCATATGTAGCCTTTGACTTCGATTCATGTTTTTCTAGCGACGGCGTCCAACGAGATATAATAACGGTCTGACGATTTACGAATAGCGAGTTACCTTTCTTTTTAATGATTAAGTCCAAATTACGGGGACCAGATTGTACGATACCTAGCACAACCACTTGCTTGTGTGGTCAGTTGGCGGACCTATGTCGTGTTTTTCACGCAACGATGTCAGAATGTTTTTCTCATGCCGTAGCATCATTCATGCTACACTACCCTCACTCCTCAGAATTACATCCTCTGTTTTTCCAGTTGGTTGGTTGGTAGTTTCAAGAACGCTCAATTTGTCATATTGTTGTATGCGATAACAATTTCAGAATCTCAGAATTATCTTATGCTTGCATCCGTCTCTTCTGTTTCTCCGTCCAAACGTCGGCCGTCACCGTTTCTGTTTTCCTGCTCAGGTCTTGACATCGGGCTCGTCACGGCCGACGTGCTCCTTGAACTTAAGAAGCTCCGTGGCGAACTTGACCTCCTCCTTTAGGAAGTCCTGAGCATCGAGCTCGTACTTAGAGGGGTCGCTGGTGTGCTGCTCAATGTACAGGCGGATGGTGGCTCCGGACGAGCCAGTACCAGAGAGTCGGACAACGATCCGGCTACCGGATGAGAAGCCGGCGTACAGACCCTGCTTGGAGGCGACAGAGCCGTCGAGATCAGTATAAGAGAAGTTGCCAGCCTTGGTAACTTTGCGGCCTGGGAGATGTTAGCCTGAGTTAGGAAGTAAGATAGAAAAGTCACTCACCCTCAATGGTGCTACCGACAAAGTTGGAGTCGGAAACGAGCTTTTCTAGCTCACCGACAACCTTGTTGGCGCCTTCTGAGTCAACATCCTCGTAGTCGTAACGGGTGAAGAAAGTACGTCCGTACTTGTTCCAGAACTCCTTCTGGATCTCCTTGATCGAAGGAGTGACATCAGGGTTCTGGACACCAACACCGGCAATAATGTTGAGCCAAGCAATAACGGCCCAAAGACCATCCTTCTCACGGATGTGGTCACTGCCGGTACCGAAACTCTCCTCACCGCAGATAGACAGCTTCTTGGCGTCGAAGAGAGCGCAGAAGAACTTCCAGCCGGTAGGGACCTCGTAGCAGTCAAGACCCTGGGCTTTGGCGACGAGGTCAACGGCACCACTGGTAGGCATGGAGCGAGCGAGACCGTTGACACCGTTCTTCTTGAAGTAGGGGATGAGGTTGGCGTGGTGAGCGATGATGGCCAAGGAGTCACCAGGAGAGACGAAAGCGTTGGCACCGTAGATCATGTTTCGGTCACCATCACCGTCGGAAGCGGCACCGAAGGGAATGTTCTTCTTGTCAACAACTTCGACCAGAGAGTGAGCGTAGGTAAGGTTAGGATCGGGGTGGCCACCGTTGAAATCGGGGCTGGGCACGCAGTTCTGAGTGGAATCAGACAGACCAAGCTCCTTCTCAAAGATAGCCTTGCCATAAGGACCAGTGACACCGTGGAGACCGTCGAAAAGGACCTTGAAGTCAGGGTGGGTGGAGAAGAACTTCTTAATCAAGTCAAAGTCGAAGATGTCCTTGAGCATAGTAACATAGTCGGCGGTGCTGTCGATGATCTCGACCTCGAGGTCGCCATAAGTCTGAGTGCCAACGGTGGAGATGTCGACATCGGGAATATCGGCAATCTTGTAAGAGGTCAAGGTCTTAGAGAAATCAAAGATCTTGTTGGTAACGGACTCGGGGGCAGGGCCACCGTTGGCGAGGTTGTACTTGATGCCGAAGTCGTTCTTGGGGCCTGGTAGCAAATGGATATTAGTCTGTTGAGTGGAAGTAGGGTGAGTAGAGTGAACCTACCACCAGGGTTGTGGCTAGCAGTCAGGAGGATACCTCCGGTAGCCTTGCGCAGACGGATGACATGGCTGGCAGCAGGAGTGGAGAGGATGCCGTTGTGACCGATGAGGAGCTTCTTGACACCGTAGGCGGCACCAATCTTGGCAATGAGCTGGATAACCTCGGGGTTCCAGTAGCGACCATCGCCACCGATGACGAGAAAAGAGCCTATCAATGGATCAGATCATGGGTCGTTCTGTAAGGTTTGGTTGCATACCCTCAACTCCCTCGGGGATAGACAGCAGGATGCTGGTGATGAAGGCCTCACTGTAGTGTGGCTGCTGGAAGACGGTGACCTTTTTTCGAAGACCGGAGCTATTAAGCGGTCAGTGGAGCTCATGATACACTGAAGACAAGCTGAAGCTTTAAAGTCAAGGTCAATGGCGATAGCTAGTTCCCCGGCAGCTTCCGGACAGTGGGGGTAACACAACAGGGAGGATCCTCGAGGGGCAGCGTAGAGGAAGAAGAGTAGACATACGTTCCGGGCTTCTGGTCCTGGAAGGGCTTGAACTCAACGGTTTGGACGCCCATGATTGCTCGATAGGATTGAGATAATGAAGAATCAAGCTATAGGTGAGAGAAGACAAAGATAAGAAACTACCAATGTCCAAGAGAATTGTTGAGGAGGATAAGAAGAGGAGAGAAATCAGAAGACAACGTTGGTGTCGAGCTGAGACAAAAAGAGGGGAGCTTGGGGAGCTTTGTGGTGGGGTTAGAGGAGATGATATCACTCGAGCTAATGGAGGGGCAGCACAATTAGTACTGTGCTATAGCACGAATATCGTGCTGACTAGACAGTTTTAATACAGTGTATAGACTGTTTCGTTGAAAGGCAACTTTCTCACGTAAATAAGAGATAGTAGAGCTCTCATGATGGAAACTAAGGTGTTAGTTTTATGATAGTGCCAAGGAATACTGAAAAGAGCCCCGTACTAACAGGGGGAGAACTACCCACTTACAGATGACACCTTGCTAGAAGCCATCTACAAGAACATATGAGCTCTCAGACACAACTTGAGCTTCGTTGCTCTCATCACATTATGCATGAGCTACATGGCTCATGAGCTCAGTCATGACACTTGAACAACCTGACTCAAAGCTGGAAAGACACTTATCAACAAAGCATATGCTGTGATATATAACCAACCTTTTTCAGAATAGGATAATTATTCAGCCTTTTTCGTCTTGTTGGGCTTGTTCTTAGGAGGCACAACATCAAACGTCGGCCTAAAGATAACCTCCCTATAGTACCTCGCCTCCTCAATACTCTCCAGAATATCATCCCTGGCCTTGTGAAGCCCCCTCTTAGTGGGCACCTTGTTCACAACTCTCTTGGCAGCCCAACGCCTCGCCGCCTCCTTGATGGAACTCACGTCGAGAATCCGGTGGTGCAGATGTCTCATGACGCGCTTGTAGGGCTCGCGCCGCAGAAACGCCCTGTCGCAGTGGACGCTGTTACCCGCCAACAGACCGCGCTTGCGCTCGGGGATGAAGCGCGTGACGTATTCGTAGAGGGCATCGGCGGCCTGCTCTGGCGTTGTCGTCGATTCAAGCACTGCGGCGGTGAGGCCAGACTCGGCGTGTGTCTTTGTGCACCATTCGTCCATCTGATCCATCCGAGACTTCGGGAAGTGGATGATTGCATGGAAACCGCCCTCATCGAGAATCTCAAGGTTTCCTGTGGTGATGATGCAGTAGATCTCAATGATTTCATCGTTTTCCACGTCAAGACCAGTCATCTGCATGTAAATGTGAGCTCAACGTGTTCTACCACGTAACAGACAACGTACCTCGCAGTCGATCCAAACGAGAGGATCATCGCTGGCGCTCTTGGGCTGATTATCAGCCCGTGATTCTACTGTTGTAGACATTGCGTAGCCTTGTATTTGGAGTCTTGGGTTGGTTACATGTAACGTTCACGACTTTTGCCCATGAGCGGCCAGGGAAGGCATCTGCATTTCGCTAGTGGGGTTAAAGATCGGAGCCTGCTAACTTCAGCGTCCAATTAGTGCCGATGCGCTGGAACGTTGCGTGTATTAATGGGCTCTACCTCATTGGCCGTTGATATGCTGTGTTCAACTTCAACTACACGATATACGACAACAATATCACAAAGGGACGACTTGGAGCCTCAATTGGACGCCACATGTTCCAGTATAATATCCTATTTCAGTTAGGGATTGACCGTATGCTTCCTGCCTGTTTATCAGTCTCTTAAATTGTTCTGCCTGGATAGGCATCTATCAACTGCATCGGATGTTTCACTCCTCGACTTAACTTCCCCCAAGGCAGCTATTTAAACTTGGCTCTTAACTCGTATCAGCATCAGATATCTCCAAATCAAACAACTACACTATCATATTCATAAACTCCCATCATCTATCTCATCATGTCTACAATAAAGAATCTCATCACAAAGCTCACAACAACCAACGGTGAAGACACCGACTCACAACAACAAACCCTCAAGCCCAAACCCCCTCCCAAGCCCGAAATGTCGGAAACTCCACCACGCTTCGCCATCATCGGTGCAGGCTCAAGAGGTCAAAACTACGCCGGAGCAATCGACAGCGTCTCTAATGGTGTAGTCGCCGCCGTCGTCGAACCCCTCAAGTTCAAGCGCGAGTCCCTCGGTCGAGCCCACATCTGGGGCGATGGTTCTCCTGGAGAAGGTCAGTCATTTCATGACTGGCGAGAGTTCCTCGAGTATGAGGAGGATCGTCGAAAGAGAGTAGCTGCAGGAGAAGAGAACGTTCCAGAGGGCGTCGATGGAGTTTTTGTATGCGTCTTGGATGAGATGCATCGTGAGGTCGTCGTCAGTCTCGCGCCACTTGGGCTACACATCATGTGTGAGAAGCCTCTCGCATGCTCCCTCCAGGATTGCATCGACATGTACAAAGCCATGCGTCCCCATCAAGCCTCCAAGATCTTCTCTATCGGCCATGTGCTGCGCTACAGTCCTCACAACATCATGCTGCGCAAACTTCTCATCGAGGAGCGCGTCATCGGCGACATCTCGAGTGTCGTGCATACCGAGCCCGTTGGATGGTGGCACTTTACACACTCGTATGTCAGAGGAAACTGGCGTAATGAGAACACCACGGCTCCTTCGTTGTTGACCAAGAGTTGTCATGACATAGACTTGCTTCTCTGGCTTCTCTGCTCCCCTGAGAAGGCTGGTCAAGGAGAGCCCCATCTTCCTTCGACAGTGTCATCCTCTGGAAATCTCCACATGTTTAAGAAGAGCCGCAAACCCAAAGCTGCGGGAGCAGCAACCAACTGCACAAAGTGTCCCCTCGGAGAAGAAGGCTGCAAGTTCTCAGCAAAGCACATCTATCTCGGCCCCAAACACAAGGGTCTACAAGCTGGCAACACAAGATGGCCTGTCAGCATCGTCGTCCACGACATCGAAGACTATCCCACCCAAGAAGCAAAGGAAGACCTCGTGACAAAGGCCCTCGAGGAAGACTACGACGAATCCACCCCCAATTCCGAGATCCAATCCCGCAACTGGTTTGGCCGCTGTGTCTTTGAAGCCGACAACAACGTCTGCGACGACCAATTCGTCACAATCACTTGGCCAGAATCCACCAAGCCCGCCAAGACGGCCACTTTTCACATGGTAGCTCAGACGACCAAGATCTGCGAGCGTTACTCCAACTTTTACGGCGAACATGGCGAAGTCTACGCCGACTCACGCCGCATCGTCGTCGAGAACTTCAACACGGGCGAGACAAAAACATATCACCCTCGTGTCGAAGATCTAGGCCACGGCGGCGGAGATTTGGGACTCACGCGTCAATTCGTCATGGCTTGCGATCGTGTCAAGAACCATAGCTATGAGGCGCCTCGTGCACAGGATGAGTTCATCGGGTGTACTCTTGATGAAGTCCTGCGTAGCCATGCCATGGTTTTTGCAGCCGAGGAAGCAAGACTCGGCCGAAAGGTCCTTGACTGGGAAGAGTGGTGGAACAAGGCTCTTGGCAAGCAATTGGAAACTAACGGGCACGTATAAGACGTCAGCTTGGCAATGATGACTTTACGATATAAGAATGATATTAAGCAGAGTCGTAATATTAATAAGCATCTTACGGGAAGCAGCTCCTTAAGATTTTAAGAACTTACCTAAGACTCTTCCTAAAATCGCAAACTATGCCAATTTTTTACCCATCTTTAGGATGACTCTACCTGCACAAGGCTTCCATAAAGGCGGTAGATTGGGGTGGTAGCCTTGGCTATAGATCGTGCCAAGAGCTGCATGGTATGGCACATTATCAAATTGCTATAAGGCATTATCATATTGGAATTCATCAGCGAATTAACCCAGATTAGGTTCGCTCTTTAAAGAGGTATAATACAAAATGATGCAACCAAATCTTTATGAATTTCCCTCTCTCCCGAAAATAGAGCTCCCTTTACTCCCATTATACCATTAAACAAGTTCCTAACTCAGCTCCGCACGGTTGCCCTCGTTGCCAACAGGGTTAACAGCTGGCAGCTCTTGAGCGTGATGTTGTTGGTGACCAGCGAGAGGAGCTTCGCTACCGTCCTTGGGACCCGGGCTGGGTGTGAATTGACCTGGAGGAGGTGAAGTAGATGAAGGAGCACCGTAACCGCCGGCACCGTATTGCGCAGGGTACTGGTTCTGCTGACCGAATCCTTGCTGGGGGTATTGACCCTGGAAGTTCTGAGGCTGGGGAGAGTAGCCGCCATAGCCAGGCTGCTGATATCCTTGAGGCTGGCCGTAAGGTGCCGCCAGATTGGGGTCGTATGCCTGCTGATAGCCCTGGAAATTTTGAGGCACTCCTGAAGGATAGGTAGCGTTGGAAGGTGACGAAGGAACGAAGCTTTGTCCTGGACTCTGGGGGTGCTGGGCCATCGGAGGAGCGCCTTGTGTGCTATCGGCGGCCAGGGGAGTAGCAGCGGGAGTTGTCTTCTTGCGGCGGCGGAAAAGGAGGAAACCAGCAAGGCCAACGAGGGCCAAAGCAGCTACACCACCAACGGTACCACCGGCAATTGCACCGACATTGGGGCCGTCATCGTGATGGGCTGTAGTAGACGCTGCAGGTTCAGTCGTAGTGGAGGAAGAATCATCGCTGGTAGTTGACGAAGCCTCGGTGGTCGATGAATCCTCAGTGCTGCTGGTCTCAGCCAAAGGATCGGAGAAGACAAGCAAGGAAGTGCCTCCAGTAGCAGCGCAGGAGAGGATTGTGTACTCGTCGCCACTTGTAGTACCAATCCAAGAAAAGCATGAGGGAAGAGCTGAATCACTGGTCCTGAGTTAGCAAGAGGTCCAATAGGGAATCGGCTTGCGCCAGCAGAATAGTCAACGCGTAGAATGCAGAACGTACCAACACATAGTGTGGAAGTCGTCGATAAACTTGCAGATGGAGGCGGAATCAACGTAGTCGACACAGGATGTCTTAATAATGTTACAAGACCTTGAAGTCTCACAGCAACCAATATAGCTGTCAGAAAAACTGCAAACATTGTTGGTGGTAACGCATGTAAAAGAATCTATTAACAATCATGTTAGCGTCTCAATGCTCTACGAACCCGGTCTGGAGTCTTGTCCATTGTGCGGTTGTGCCGTTGGACTCTCGCGCATAACTCGTCAAAACTGGGAGGGACGTCGACTTACTTCCTATTTTGCCGTATCCACAGGTGTCAGCCTTGAGAGCTCGTTTGCCCAGGGCAAATTTCAAGTCCATGGCACCATCAAGATCAGGGGCACCAGTGGGTTTAGGCGACCATCCCATGGCGATGTCAGCTCGCTGTCCAGCCTCTTCACCATAAATGCCTGTCTGTTGAGGAGGTGACCATGATGGCTCGTCGTTGGACTTAAACCAACCGGCGGCGGCAGGTGATGTGAGTGCTCCCAGAGCGAGGAGAGCAGCAGAGCGATGCATCGTGCTTAGTCGCGATGTGTGTGTATGTATGCTTCGAATCGGATGTCTAGTCGAAAATGTTTCTGTGCGGTTTTTGAAACACTTCTTCTCTTCCGAATCCTTCCCCTTGGCAATTCTCTGTGTTGTCGCTAGTTCAGCAGTAAAACGGGGTTTGGCTTGTATGTATATCGTGTGGTGTAAGTGAGCCTCGTGCCCCTCGATAGGATGAAGCTATTCAAATCTGATGCAATCGTAAAACAGTATCGAACAAGCCAAGCAGCACAACGACAAGAAATGTAGAGAGAAGGAAACACCGCCAAAGCAGGGGTCGCAGGGGTTTTTGTCTCTCTTGCGCTTGTCCTTCACTTTGGCACTCTCTGCTCAGAGAAGGCTGCCGGAGCCATCGATATACCGCTGGGTACATTGGACGCTCCGCCATGTACATGCGGTGTTCGGGTACTGCAGGGGTCCCCAGACCTCACTAGGCAAGCCCAATGGCCACAGGGGACCTTTCGGGGTGCTCCAATGTTCAAGTCCCTGCTCGCCCTAGTGGAATCCTTGAACTGGTGGCGCCGTTGATAGGCAGTCATTGGCGCGAGATACCTCTAGCGCGAGCAGCTGAACAGATCCCTGCTTGTATTGGGAGTCTGGTCGAGGAATGGGCTGCTGGTTAACATTCAGCCTCTGGCAGAGCTCAGCCCCCAGAGAAACAGCTCAATTTTCATGGTTAAAAAGAAGCTCAGTTTCTTCACAAGGGATATCCCGCGGTTAGTTGTTGGGAAGCGAGCAACGGTATATAGCAGTCATGATTGGATCTTTCTACGCAAGTGTGACAATCTATCGCTGGTTAGCGTAAAGGATCCAGTCTGTGTGAATGGACGCCCAGTTAGTATGTAAAACCGCCAGGCTCTCGTCTATCCGCAAATGAAGTATAGCCGACGATCTCTGGTGGTGGAACTAGCGACAACTCCGCGCAGGGCCGGGCTCGCTTGTGGCAGTACAGTACTTTACTGTATCTCTCATTTGACCAACGGCGGCAGCCTTCTGGGGCTCAGACAAGGTGCTTGCACTTGTTAGCAAGCCTGCCCCTCTTGGTCTCTAGCTTGAGACAAGGTCGAACGCGCCAGTGGTGCAAGGCAGAACAAGGGAAGCGTGACAAGCAGATTCCGACTGCATTTTGGGGGCTGTGTCATGGTCAAGTCGGTCCCGTCTTCTTGACTTCTCTGCCGTTACGTTGCAATGCGTTTCTTAGGTAGACTTCGCCTCTTGAAATAGCGCATGAGGCTGCGTTCTCGAACCAGCTCATGGTGGCATTCAGAGACTAGGAGACAGACGATTGTGCTCAGAGATCCATTTTGGGTACCCTCCATGTCGGCCATGATCTGCGCGTATCAGTGGACGTCGTTTTCATCCAGATCGTCAGGTCAGAAACGGTTGGGTTTATTAAGCGCAAGCCACCTGACATTGGTACCGTACTGTACCAACTACTACTCCGCAGCACAGGAACGTGCTGATTATGTGGTGATTGAATGCCGACGCTGTGCTTCCCCTGCAATCAAAGAGACAGAAACAATGGACGGGTTGCTAACATTGTATCAATGATAGCCTTGACTAGCACGTGTAGGTACTTCTGGTAACGAAACAATGACTTACAGCGCACTATCAGCCGCCCACCCCTCATCCCCAACTCAGCATCCACGTAGCAAGACCCAGGTTTTGGTGGCCAAATTGGACATGGTCTCCCGTTTTTTCCGCAACTTTGCTTGGCCCTCGACTCTCGTCGACGCAGGTTGCCGGATGCGCTTCGGCCTTGAGTGGCTCTCGCACAGGTGGCCCAGAATGGGATGTGCTTCCGCAACCTGTATGTATAGTACGGTACAGTCCCTTACTGCCGGCGTTGACTTAAGCTTGATAGTCGGGACCAGCTGTTGGCTCTGCTGAGCACAAGTTCAATGGAGGTGGATATGACAATTGATCTGTGCATACGGGCAGGCCCGTGTAACCTGGATGGATGAATATGGCGTGTCGTAACCAGCCAGCCTCGCTGCCGTATTACCGTTTTGTACAGTCGGTACCTTACCTTTTGCCGATTCAACGCTGAGCATGTACAGTACCGGCAAATGGCAGCGACCCGTGCCGCGGATAGTAGACATCTGAGACTTTGTCTCGCGATTAATGCTGGTGCTAGAAGGCTGCATGTACTGTCAAAGTCACTGCTCCTCAGTGAATGTGAATGGCAGATTGTGCATGTCGAAAAAGCAAAGACTATGAGCCCAATACCGTAAGATCTCAAGAGGCGGATGGAGGCTAAAAGCTGACATCGAGAGACGGCGTCGGGTCTCATTTCAGCCGGCTGATGGCTGCCGTTTTTCATTCTTCATTCTGTCCAAGGGGAAATCATCGGCGTCGTGGGTTGGGTGCTGGCCCTATGGATTGTCAAGTCGTCTCCATCACTAAACTGGCACAATTTAGCGCCAAGTCTCCAATTTTGGGTAAACGGCGATGAAAGCTTGCTAAATTTATCAATAAGAAGCGAGGTACGTACATGGCCTGTGTGCCTGTGAATGTAGGTATGCGCGAGTTTGAAGATTGACTGATTGACATGGAAGCGAGCCTAAATTGAGGCAAATTGAGACGATCTGATTGAACCTGGTATGTGCAGCATGTGCCCAGGCGGAAATGGGGCTTTTAGTGCGGAATTAACTGAATCCTTCCTGCTCGACGTGACCAGGGGTTGGAAGGTATGAATCACCACTATCCTTGTCCTTGAATCAATGTATTGACCGCCGCAATATGCCTACCCTGTACTCTGCCAACTCTCCACCATGGAATTCTTGAAGCATATTGACTTAGTTGGGCTAGAACGTGGTAGTTACTCTACGGTGTTCATCTCCTCCATCTCTAGTTGGCCGTTGCGATTCAGCCTTGAATTCTTGGCTCGTCACGAAACACAAGCCACGAGCCGTATACGAGACTAATTTCCATGCCATGCACGCATTGGGTGAGCGTACCTGGCAACCAGAAACGCCTGGTCGTTAGTTGCATGCAGCATAATCTCAGCCGCGTCGATACGTAAAATAGGGTTCAAATATCATCATTACTCATTTAGCAAGCTACGTTACTAGACACCTCCTCAACCAGAATTCCAAGTCTTGTCATCAATGTTTTCCACGGACTCATGATCATGACAAACCACAGAATTGACTATGGATCAAGCTGAGATGACGACCCTACATCGGCCCCAGTTCCGCCCTCTTAAGCGGGGCTTGGTTCAGTGGAAGACGAACCAACCGCTCGCTTCCGTAAAGGGCAACTAAGGGCGAGACCCCTGTACCTTGGATCTGGATCCTAGTGTATGCTTACCAATGTTGTTTCAACACCAGCACTCATCCAAAACTCCACGGAACAGCGAGATTTGAAAGCTTCATAGAAGGATTGAAACACGCAACAATGACCCATGAATATGGTACTAACACAACAGAATGATTGAAGATAATGACACCCAATTGGTCAATTATCAAGCCTCTATGAGCCTAGGGCTTACAACATCTTACAACATAGCTCCCCATTACTCAATCAACTCTGTCACGGACTGTCATTTGCTCAGAAGTTGATTCCTCTTTATGAAGTCATGATAAAGTATAAAGGAACGAGTGTTCCTCTAAGCTCTCCAGACCAAATCATAAGCAACTAAAAACAACAAGCACTTGAAGATTCATCAAACCACAAAACAATACAGCAACCTCCGAATACAACAGCTTCATCTTCACCAAAATGTCTTCCGAAACCAAGTCACTCCCTCCCGTCATGCGATACATCACCACACACGATGCCGAAGGCAACGCCATCTGGGATGACACTGTCCCCGTCCAAGTCCAGGAGCAGCGCAACGGCGGCTTCGCCACCCACGTCTCGTATGTCAACGAGGACACCACCAACACTCTGACCGGCGACCACGACCTCAAGGCCTACAGGGAGCACCCCTTCGAAAAGGACATGGCTCCAGAGTCCGGTTCTGCTCTCCGAGTTGTCGACTTCTTCCCTGGTTACCCAGCCGTTATGCACCGCACTGCCAGCGTCGACTATGGTATTATCATGGAGGGCGAGATCGACTGTGTCCTCGATAATGGAGCCACAAAGAAGTTCCGCAGAGGTGATATCGTCATCCAGAGAGGCACCAATCATGCATGGAAGAACACGGGAACCGAGGTCGCACGCATCTGCTTCACCCTCTTGCCCTCGCCACCGGTCAAGGTCAAAGGCAAAGAGCTCGAAGTGCATGGCTTTGCTGATTTTGGACGACTTGCAGAGGAAGCAAGCGTCTAAAGGGGCTAGAGAGAGGCATGTAGCCCAGGGAAGATCTTGAGGCGAGTATTTTAGCTATATATTAGTATACACGAGAAGGAGTTAGTCCAGGCTAGTATAAAAACTAATCGAGACATTAACAACTTTTCCTAAGTTAGTCTAAACTAATACAAGAATTGATGAAGATACTACTGACTTATCATACGTTTATAATAATATTTTCACCCTTATGATTATGCCCTGGAAGATTTTTGGACGAGAGCAACACATACATTATATGAGGATAACACTATGTATTTCGCCGACGTCAATCTTGATACTCCATGGCCCTAGTATCTCCGACCAATGCTTTAACTTTGATCACCGCGCCAGAGGAAGAAACCTCCCGGCTTGGGCGTAAATGGAAGTGGCCGGCGCAGTCGTCTATAAATATCGTCTCTTTCATGTTCCTCGAGAGGTAAAAGTTGATGACGTACCAGAAAGTCCAGCATCACTAACCCACAGTTTGGCTTCCATCGACCTTCTTCGTCATACAGACTTTGTTTCACCTGAGATACCGTCATGCTCTCAAACCTCTCGATACCGTCCTCCTGTGGTCGTGGATCAAATTCGGGGTTGATAATTTTGAGATCATACACGATTCGTACGCCCGGCTCCAAGTGACGCTCGTTGACGTCGTGATCCTTGGAGTCGTGATCTTTGGAGTCGTGATCCTTGAATCCGTGAATCTTGAACCCGTAAATTTTGGAGTCATCAACCTTGGACTTGTGGTCCTTGCAATCGTAGAAAGAAATCGCCGAGACTGGGTTTGCAAGCCCAGCCAACTGCACTTTACCGTCTTTGTCGGTTCCGAATACCCTTCGAGTATTGTAGACTGAACAGTCCGAGCCGATGTCGTTCAAAACATTGCTCAAGTGGACAGTACCCAAATCGACAAACAAGCCTGCCTCTTCCGATGCCTCGCGACATAGCGTCTGACATGGAATTATGTAGCCAGACTGCATATCCGCAAATTCTACGCCCCCGGCAACAAGTTGATCTAGCATCCCAGGATAGCTGATGTTAGGATCCTTGGCACGATGCGAGACCCAGATGCGGTCGACCACCTCCCTACCGCCGGACGTCTCCTTGACTGTGTAGACGTTCAGGTGAACCCCCACGGTGAGAGCCCCAAGCAGGCCTCGTAACGGCAACGGAATGCTCAACCTGTATCGTTTAGGATCTGAGTGGTGTATCGGTACAAGCTCTGGTAGCTCCCTCCATTTGTTTAACCATCCATGGAAGGAAGGGAAGTGACGGCGATTTTTATGGCAAAGTCTTATCAAAGCCTTTTCCCAAGCTTGTTCACAATCCGGCGGCTTTCCTTGGGTTTTGAGAATGATTCGTCGTTTCTGGGTGTCAATAGTGAAGTCTTTCCCCCAGTCCATCTTGTCCTTGACGCAGTCTTCCATTCTGCCTAGAGTTTCGTCGATGCCTTCGATGCGAAATTCCCATAGATCTCTGTAGAGGTCGATGCCGCTACTGTCGAACTTGTTGCCTCGTGCAATAACGCCGTTGAGCTTATCTATGTCTACTGCAGACATATTGATATGATGTTGATACAAGTGTTTGGGGGCTAAACAAGGGCTGAATTGGGGCGAAGCTGTTGATGGTTGAGCTAGCTGTGTTGAAGCCATCGTAGCCGTAGCTGAGATCAGTCTTTGACAGTTGAAAAGGAAGGCGGGATCTGCGTCGCAAACAGTCGTTGTTGGAAGGCCAGGCAGGGCTGCAGTTGAAAAATCCGTTTGCGCTTGCATGGATGAACACATACACCCATGAAGGGATGCTACCTGCGATTGGGTCTTTGGTCCGTGAACCACAGCCTCGGGTGGCCACTGCTTATATGTATTCAAAAAAGAATTAGCCAATTCGCCGCGATAGTCGTGATGGCCTGGGCACCTGTTGATGAGTTGTGATTAGGTATCTTAGGCAGGACAGGTAGGTATTAGGTTATTTCTGATTTTCGGCTCTGAGAACGAACTCAGGTAACAACAATCCCCCCCCCTTTTTGCGGCCCAACGTTCTTGCCGAGTCATGAGAACGAGTGGACTGGATTGAATGTTGGTGCAACAGACGGCTTTTGTTTTTTCGAGTGAGTGGTTGAGATTGAGATTGTGATTTGAGGGTTTGTTCCATGCGTGTCTTGGCCGGGGAGCTTTTGTGCAGTTGATGTTTCAATGGATATCTCGGACACACATATGCAATCACTGCACTGCACCCAAGATAGCTGAGCTTGCGCGAATGGGAAGTGAAGCGAATGTCTTTGTACCCGGGTAAATTGGATGTAGGTTAGGTATGGTATGTAGAGGTATAGTTAGTCTCACAATCACTCACCTATCCGTACCTTACCTTACCCGATCTAGGGGGGACATAAAACATCAGACGCGAGATTCCACCTAAATGACTTTAGGTAAATATCATAAAGTTCAAAAAAAATACATTTAGTAAAGTACACATATATCCTGAGTTCTACGAAAGCCTAGTCTAATGTTTAGTATTTTTATACTATAATTATCATATCATAGGAGATATTCTAGCATAAATAAATCAATAGCTGATTGATATACCGTCTGATGACTTATGGCACCCCGAGCCGATCTCACGTCTGATACGCTGCTAGTAGGGAGCGGAATAGGAGCCGGACATCCGCCCGTCCGCCCCTTAAACCGGGGTTTATATCCGGATTCGCGATATGAGGGGATTGTTTAACAGTTGTTTTATCTTTGTGATGTTTTTTCTTTTTTTCTTTCTGCCTTCAATTTGTTGTTATCAACGACTGTAAATCTCGTGCACACCCTCACCCCCAGCTCTCGGTACCATTGACCAGGCCTGCGGTTCTCTCCATACCGGTGGAGCGGTCCTCACCGGGGTTTCGTGTCTATGTGACACTACAGCCAAAAGGGTAGTAAACTAATGTAAAATAAAGTAAAGTAAAGCATTGATAGAATGCTGTCCAGTTGCGCCTTTGGTCCTTGCCGTTAACCTATGATGTCCCTATGTCCTATGTCCTATGTCCCAATACACTGACTGTTTTTGTCGAATTTCGTTTCGTCGTTTCAATTTCCCTATTGTAGCTTACAATGATAAACGCCCTAAATATCGTGACAACCTTCACCTTCGTCCTTGTTGATGGACGTCTTAGTGAGCCGCAGTGTGACGGGTTACTCCTGGTCCCGGATAGGTCGCAGCCTTCGCAATGGAATGATCGTAGAGTCTCGTACCAGCCGATGCGGCAGCGACGGCGGCAGCTGCTGCGGTGGTCGTGTCCTCGATGGCATGCTGTGCGAGTACCGGTGTAGAGAGTGTCGCTGTCGCGGCACAGAGGTTACATAACTCCATCTGAGGCTCAGGAGTGAGGCAGTAAAAAGGGCTCGAGCATTTACGAGCACAGCGGGTGAAGTCGATGACCGTCTCGCCAAGGCTATGGCGGCAACTCTTGCACATCCGCTGAGCGATTACGGTATGGCACATTTTGAAGATGCTGTGGTTGTACGTGGGTAGGTAGGTATGTACGTGTATGTACGTAGATATGCAGGATAGGAGGGACGGTGATATGTAGAAAAGACGTTGGGAAGTAAAGATGTCGGCAAGATGCAGGAAATAGTTGATAGCCTGGAAGCTTCAAATAAGAAAATTGTTGAAACGCCTGATAGTTTAGTCTTGTAACACAGATATAATGAGGCCTCGTTGTATTGACAACGTAAGCACGCCGGGGCGCAGCCGTAATTGTTGTTTATGTTGTTGAGGGAGGCTTGGACGTATCTCAGGCATAGATAAGATGTGTATCAAAGAACATTTGTTTTTATCCAACCAACGGACAAGAAGCTCGATCAAGGGGGCTCTCGGTCCCTTTTTAACCTTTGGCAAATCTCCCGTAAGATTTACAAGTCTCGGAGGGAAAAGAGCACGAGTGACAGCTGCATGACGCACGCAGGGAAGGTAGTAGCAGTTGGATAATAGAGTTAGGCTTTTACAAAAGGGAAGAGGAGAATCTCAAAAGGGCGAGTAAGTGAGTGAGCGAGTGAGTGAGTGAATGCAATGAGTTGAGTAAGGGGAGTTAATTGGAGGGAGTATGTGTGTGACCACAGAACGCCATCATATGACCGTTTTATCTCCTCAAAGGGAATATTCGGAACAAATTGGGGGAAGTACAAAACAATATTGTTAACGAACAAGGAAGGCCGTTGGATAACGAGAGGGTGTGTGCTGGGAGAGCCAGCTCAGCAGAGCAACATCAGGGCGAGTCTGGAGCTGGCTGCTGCTGGCCTCACTAACGGGGAGTGGCTCAAACACAGCAATTGTCAGCCCAGAGAAATGCGTGAATATGAATTGGTAGGTTCCATTCAGAGCCGAGACTTTTCTTTTTTCTGAAAGCGTGTGTCGTCTCGTACCAATAAACCACCAGGGAATGATGCATCCGTGACCAGCAAAGCGAGCTTCCCCGCATCGAAACCGACTGAGATGCGAACATCCAAAGGCAAAAAAGGGCCTTGACTAATGAGTTGCAAGGTATCTCACGGAGGTAACCTTGGCTTTGAGGCTACTGCAAGGATATGCAATCACCATGAGGCACTTTATGGGGGCTAAAAAGGGAGAGAGAAAGGGAATCAGGAGTCGTCGAGTAGAATTGACATGACGACACGCGTCCCGGGCCGTATTGTCTGATCCCCCTCTTTTTCCTCCATTCCTGGGGTTCTCATCGCGGGGAAGTCCTCCGACTAAGTCAATTGAGTTGGTGCGCGCTGTGGGCTTGGCATTTTGGATGGGCTTTTGCCTCTTACATCCATGGATACGTACATCCAGACTCAATTAGGTACCTGTTCTATCACATGGTTTCGGGAGTTAGCCAAGGTAGTTTTTTGTTTTTCTTATCAAGAATGGCGTTACCATTGGAAATAGCAACACCTTCAGCGTCATATCTCATCATGGTATCGTGAGTAGATGATTGACAGCTCGCAAAAGACATCCCGCAGACCCCGGGACGTTTGCCCCTTGCTGCCTGTCAAACACATGGGATGATGTAGAGTCGACGTAAAACAGGGGAAATTCTTATTGCCTGCATGTTTGCGCATGTACATAATATCTGTACTTTACGTACGTTGAAGTTGGCCAACAAACAACTTTTGCTTGTGATGCTCTCACTGCGACACCAAGTACCGGCCTATCGCCTCCGGCTTTCATGCAATATTCATCTCGATCGAGTCTCACAAAAAAACGTGGCTTTCATATAATGCATGTCTATGTCGTCCAACTCGTCAATGCCTCACCCAGTTTGCTCATCACTTAGCATCCGCATCTAGACATTCTGCCTTCCGTCATTGAGCAAAGGATCGAAGCCTCATCAGGTCTCGCTTCGTTATGTTGGTCACCTCTTGTGCTGCCATGCTTTGGCCCTGCAGTAGAAGCCAAAGCGCCGGAGTGTCATTTTGGTCAAGGCGCCGCATCTTTGTTACACCTCTTCCGTCATTCTCCCAGCCCGGCCTTCCGCATTGACGTCTGTCCAAAGTTGGTCTCCCAGGTATCACCGTGTGGACAGTCGAGTTTAACCCGAATGGATGAGGGGGCTGACGCCCTTCATCTCGTACACAAAGGACTCCATGAAGATGTCCATGGCCGCTTTGCTGGCGCCATACGGCCTGGTGAGTAACAACCCATTATGACCTCCCATTGATCCAACGTAGATGATTCGTGAGGGAGACTCTGCATTGGTTGTTATGTGTAGGTGTGCCATGAACTCTTCGGCAGGCCCTTACTTCCTGTTCACCCCTCAGGGTTGAACTCTCTACATTTTCGAGATGGACAACTCTCCGGGATCAAGAATAACTGGGAGTAGAGAGAAGTATACTCTTTTATGCCATGGTTTTTATTACAATTTAACAAAGTCTTATAATTCTGTATAGTCTTATAGCCTAGATTCTGAAGATTCTTATGCTATATTTTATGAAACTATGCTTCATGATGACACTGGATCGAATTATTTGGCACAGGGAGTCCGGATGCTTGCTGAACCCCCAAGAGTACCTCACACAAGCGCCATGCCGAAAACGTTAACTTGAAGTTGTTGATACCCAGTCATTGCAAAACGCCGTGTTAGACGTATTCCGGTTAGCACGTCGATCTCCCCAAACCTTGTGGCAGCTCCAGCCACCACTGACGGAAAGGTTTCGAGTTCCCGTGAGATCAAGTTATTGAACAAGCCGAGTTCCTTGGCCACTATCCAAGCCTCTCAGTTCTTGACAAGTCTGCCTAGCTTGCGCTGCCACGTTCCAGCCTTAGGAAGGGAATGGCTTGATCGTGGCTAGCCTCTACTCCTGACCTGGCAGCAATTAGCATGGGCTTCGGTGTAGCGTACTGATAACAGAAATATCTCTGCATGTCTCTTAGATATCTTTGTGTTTTGACTCGTCCATTTCACTTTCAGCTCATGGTGATCTCAATGAAGTAAAGGGTGTCGTCTCGGCCATTTGTCTGAGAGGACCCAACCACCATGTTCTGAAAACCAATAGCTCGCATGAGCTATTTACTTAGGACTGGGGATTTCCTAATTCAGTACTGTGCATGTTGTTAGGGGATGGTATCTAGAGTAGTTGAGACAGTCATTGATTGGCAGGAAAATGACCGAAGAAGCTCTCGTGCCCTCCCAGGTAAGCAAAAATGAAACTGAGGTTTTGCGGCTCAAGTAAGCCCAGGAGCCAGCTAACGTCGCTACCTATCGTGATGAGCGGCGGAAGAACCCTTATTAGGTCGGTGATGAGTGCATACGACTCGGACAAGGCTGGCTCTTAGGGTTTAGAAGTGAGAGGTCCTAGATGTCTTCCAACAATTGTGATTTGACGTGCTCAGACAATAGACATATTGAACGTTGTCGATCCAGTCACCCAGGATTATAACATAAATGAAATTGAGAGAATAATGAGAAGTTAGATACATGTACCGTTTGCCACAAATAATTTTTTGTTTTCGGTGAGTTATTAGCTAGATGTTGATCAAATAGATGCTGGAGATAGTTACCCTAAGGTACTGTAGCTTGAGGTTCGGCTGGTCAATTAGTTGTGGAGAGGATCGTAAACGTCTGTGATCCAATTGGTCAACGGTTACAGATACCTTACGTAAACACCCGCGGACCGGCGACAACCTCACTTGGTTGATTTCGGTGCGGCTTCTTCTCACGATCAATCGCTCAATTGAACGCTGCCCATACCGCCCAACATGTTTGTCGCACGACAGAGGGCAGCCTGCGTGGCTCGACAGCTGCAGAGGACAGCGCGAACTTACGCCTCCGACGCCCATGGCCACCACAAGGCCGCCGAAGTTAACGAGTCCTTCAGCGTATGTTGAATCAACAACCCGCATCATGGACATCACGCCGTCGATGGTCGCCGCCGGATGACCTCAATTGCGGAACACGTACTAATTGGAGTCTCTAGACCGGATCTCTCCTCACCGTAGGCGCTTTCTTTGGCTCCGTTCTCGTCTACCAATTCGTGCCCAAGGACAAGGAGGGCCTCAGCATCATCGACAAGTACACCTCGCGCGGCAGGGACTGGGAGGAAATCAACGCTCTTCACACCAAGGCCATGGAGCAGGCTGGTTACGACAGAAACCTTTTCGAGAACGGCGGCAACACCCACCGATTTGTCGATGTCGCATTCCCCGAGTTCGTCCACCTTATCCCACTTGCCATTGTTCGATGGAGCCTGCATGCTATCACAAGGACGGCAGGAAACTTTTTACAAGATGGATTGCTAATTGGATTACCAGGGCTATGACCTCGTATGCTCCCCGAAACCATATGGCTGGCCATCTCGCCAACATGGACCACGTTGTCGAGCATTACCGACAACAGCACCTCAAGGAGGAGGAGAGGAAAGCGACCAAGCTGGCTCAGAAGCAGGAATAAGGGTTGTATACTAGACGTGAATCAGACACATGCATTCATTTTTCATTGAGTCATCAACAGCAATTCCAAGTTCCGTTGAAGGTGTTTACCCAAAAGGCTGCCTGCTATGCTGTAGGCAGCTTTTTGTCATTTTTATATTGCACCTTCTTGTTTCGTGAGACACTGCCTGGCGGTTTCCTGTTGGTCCATCACTTGATCAAGAAGGTAGGTGCCTAGTGCCAAGTTTCAACATCGATTCATTTTTGAGAGTGAACGGCAACTGCTATGGACAAGCTCGCAATGAATAACTGAGTCTGTTGCTGACGCAATGCCATCTTTCTTCCTTCAAACTCTTCGTATCAACCATTAACATTCACATTTTGGACTCAAACAGCCGTTTGCAAATCCAACATTTTACGAGAATCACTATCTGCATACTCTGCCCTTTCACTGATACGCTGCACTTCTATCCCAGCCCAGGGCATGCAGTTTCATCAAGGGGAACGGCCTGAACGTGGACTTGGTAAGACTACGCAACATCAGCATTCTTCTATGCGACTGACATCAAAGTTAGAACGAAACCGTTGGCAGCCTTACCCTCGGCGACAAGTTTCTCGAGAGTTATCACGAGCAACTCCGTACTCCTTCTCGACAAAGCTGTCGTGGTCGTCTCCTCAACAAACACTCCTAACGACAATGATTCCAACTCCAAAGGAAGGGTCATTGCTTAGCCAAAGCCAAGGTATGTAGTCGACCCCTATGCGCCTGCCTCCATCATGCGCACAAGTTAGGCTATCTACAAACCACCACACTCATAGTCGTACGGCATCTTTCCCTGCCTTGCAAACAACACTACAAACTTCACATCCACACAACCTCTATCCGGCATGTTCAAGCTAACAATAGAAGCCGAGGAGAAAGAGGCTGCGGAGAAGAAGATGGAGGATAAGACGACGGAAGTGATGGCGGAGGAGGCGACGGCGGAGGGGGTGACGGTGGACGAGATGCTGGCGGAGGAGGTGATACTCACTCTTGAAGTAGTGGAAACTGGTTCGGACACGCCTACCCTGACGGTAGATGTCATTGTCCCAGCGACGCCCGCTGGCCTCCTTGAGGCCCCTCGTCCATCGTCTCAGCCGAACGGCGGCGCTATTCGTGACACAGGCACTTCCCGCGGCATAGGCCTCATTGCAGAGCAAGATCTCCCCAGGCAACACAGAATCATCGAAGGAGAAGAACCAATCTTATCCTGCCACTTTCGAAATATAGGCAAGAAGTAGAACCGCCTAAGCGAAGCACGTCGCCGGAAGCTCTCACAAACCTTCAGTTACTTGCGCGACATTCCGACTGAAAGGAGATTGAGCACAGGAGAGGAGCGACTCTTGCAGGATCTTGTTCGAGATTACGCCTTCCAGGAGCCACAGGGCAGAATGCAACTCATCTTCGAATCGACATCACACATCAACCATGCTTGCACGACATGCGCCAACGCACAGTTCGTGGTAGGCCCCAGTTATCCCTACGATGTGACAGTACACCTCCTCAGGGACGTCAGGGAAGGCGAAGAGGTCTTTATCCACTACAACAAGCCGGTACGCTTTCCTTGTGCCGTTTGTGGCTCGAAAAGACGTTCACAGGTTAGGCAAAACCCCCGGGAGCGCGTAGGCCTCTCTCAGATTATCCACAGGAACAAGAAAAGGACAAGGAAGGAGATCAAGAAGGACGAGGAAAAGATGAAGAAGAAGAGTGAAGAGTTAAGTGACGAGATCAGGAAGATATCGAAAAAGATGAGGAACAAGAACGAGCATGAGCCAACCATAGGCAAGCGCTTTGGGCAGGGTTTCAAAAGCCTACTCAACACGATAGACCCCCGCAAGTGGTTTCGCAGAGCGCACCAAGATGATGTCATGGAGAATTAAATTTCCTCAGCTATTCACGGTTTGGTGGTGTTGGGAGGGAAGTGGTCATAAAGCAAGGGCATGTACGGTGAAGCATAGGAGCGTCGTCACATCGTCGCATTTGATCGAAGCATGAGCGATAGTCAAGGGTAGTCATCAAGCGGACAATGCTCCTTTATTGTACTATCATGGTACCCATTGTCATCAGTAATTTTGATAGATGCATTCCCCATCTACCAGAACCAGTCCTTTTCGCCCAAAATGTCCGTGAATGCAGAAACCACCCAAGACCGCAACCTTCTTACTTGAGGGGAATGAAACGAGAAGAGTGCGTGGCACCGATACCGGGCCTACCGTGCTTGACAGGCTTGCTGGAGAGGGGGTTAGTGATCGTCATGGCAGTAGAGATTGAGGACCACGTACTATGAGATAGAGAACTCAGCCAGGTAGTGACCAACCATCTCAGGCTTGATCTCGACCTGGTTGAACTCCTTGCCGGAGTAGATACCGATAACGCTACCAATCATCTCGGGGACGACAATCATGTCTCGGAGGTGGGTCTTGACAAGGTCGGGCTTCTCGTTGGGCTTGGCCTCCTGCTTGGCCTTTCGGAGCTTCTTGATGAGGCCCATGGGGCGGCGCTTCAGGCCACGGTTGATCCTGCGGCGGGCACGAGCGTGGACAACATCGCGAAGCTGGTCGGAGGAGAGGTCGAGGAGCCTGTAGGAAGAGTGGAAAATCACATATCAGCATGGGTTTGCTCTCGCGGATTTGCGTCCTCGCAACATCATCTTTGGTCGTCGAGGCGCAGAATTGGTGTGGTAGCAACATACTGCTCAAGGTCGATTCCTCGGTAAGAGAACTTTCGGAACGCTCTCTTCTTCTTAAGCTCGGCGGCCTCCTCGGCGTTCTATCAACCAGGCACACAAGTCAGTCAATCTCTTCCTTATTTTTCTTCGGTCCATGATCACGAATGAGGGTGGCGGGCAGGCGGCGGGAATCGAGAAAGCCACGTTCGGGCGGCGGATGTGTATTTCTGTTTCTCAGGCAGGAAGGGATATCTCGAAGGGCACACGTACGTATTCGTCAGCCATGATCGCGGTGTTGTGTTGATTGAATTCGCTGGTCTGCCGGAGAGCGAATATGGATGGGCCGGGATGGAGTCGACTTTGAAGGCGGTGGTTGAATCGCTTAGGCGGCGGGCACGAATTGTATTCTGGGTAGGGTTTCTTGCCCTTCACCCCTCATCATGTGACTCTGGAAGAAACTGTGCGCGACTAAACGAAGGGCGGAAGAATGAGCGCCGAGGCTCCGATTTTTTTAAAAATGGGGCTCGTCGCTCAAGCTCTTCGCTTGTGTCTTCATTGGGCCATGCTTTGAGCAGTGGTTCATGGGATTGAGCCCAATACCGTTCGATCTATGTAATATTAGACTGCTGTCGCATTTTATGCCTGGATACAAGCCTTTCTCGATGGCGATTAGCAAGATCAGCAGAATGTGTCTTTCCAAAACCATAGGAAACGACAATTGACGATAACACGCGAAATGATATCGTACATTGCTACCGTCGTCATCCATAAAGTGCCGACAAGATCAATTCTAGATCTTCGAGCGTCTAGCCATAAAAGTCAAGTGCTTGCCCTGGCATGTACTACTGTAACCTTAAATCGGCCTCCCTCTAGGTTGGTCGTCTCAGATTACCTCCACGGGCCTACGGCAGCCAACCGAGCTTCTGAGCAACTCTCTTCCTTTTTCATCTTATTTGTTTGCCTTGATTCTGAGATGCTAATTGGGATAAAGAAGCGAGTGAGCTCGGCCAAGACTCTAGGCTCGCTTCCCTCTTTACGATCTTCTGATTATTGATTCATCATCACCTTTTCGTATAGTTTCGTCCTACATTGGCAGTGCAACGCCAAGAGTATCAAGTTTACTCGGCGCTTGGCTAGACTTGAGGTATCAGTCATTTGTTTTTCGCTTCTGAAATGGACGATAGAGTAAGTGGTAAAACGCAAGAGATCTCATGACTGATAATTGCGGCCAAGACGGAATACGCTGCCTTTTATCTAGGGAATTGGGTTTCTTGGTCGTGGCTTAGTCTGCATGTTCCAAGACTCCCAAGACTTCCAAGACGGCGTACTCGGCACACCAAGCGGGCTTCATTTCCCGCGTCAGAGATTCCCAAATGCCCAGTACTCCGATACTCATCAGCCAAGGCCGTGGCACTGGGGCCAAAAGGCTCGGCTTTCGCTGGACACGCCCACTATGATGAGCATTGGCCCGCGCCGCCTGCTGGGCAGATTGGCAGATTGGTCATAGGCCCCCAAATTGGCACCTAGACAAGCCGCATTTCGCATTGACGATGGCTGATGTCCTGTCTTGTGATGGCCGCTTGACGATGACGGTCAGTAGAGATTACCTACCTTATCTGAACTACCGGCTTCTGTTATGAGCTACAAGCTGTAGCTATGCAGTAGCTGGTCTTGAGCTACGACAAAGCGGCAAATGCCCAGACTCACAGCGGTCAACGTGGACAGTGTTTCGGTGCAATCCTAGCCTTGGCGTTTCTCGGCATCCACCCGTGATAAGATTTCGCCAAGCCTTCAAAGGCCTCAGAAGGGGGAACACCAACGCTACTGTACCCGTCGTCTCGCTGCTGGCATGGACCTGTTGTCTGCTTGGCCGGCTCTTGTCGTTCCTTGGGTAGCCTTTCCTTTCTTTTCCATTCATTTGTCACATTTTCTTGTCTTCCTATTATATATCCCCATCGGTTCGTTCCTTTTCAAGTCTTCCGCCCGGATGGTCTTTGATATCGTCAGAGACGCTGTCCTCGAAGTTGATCACGCTTTCGCATTCGTTCGCAGCTGAACCATAAGGAATCCTCCGCGACTGCATGTACGCTACGAATCCCCACTGCGTATTGCCTGCTCAACCCTGCGAGTACCTCCACGCGCCGCAACATACAACTAGAACACGAATTGTTGGCCGCATGTCCGGATGGACAAGAGTAACGATCGCTATTGAATCGCCGAGTTGACTGCAAGCAAAGCACTTGCGGTGCGGCTTGTAGTCGAGTCGGCCTGGCATCTAAGCCACTTGGAATCATTCAAACCTATTGTAACCACTCGACATCATGTCTTCGTCAATCGAGGATGACGACTTCAGCACGTTGTCTGGGGCATCGTCGATAGCAGCCCCGGCGCCCTCATCAACCGTCTCCCTGTCCGATCCAACATCCGCGCCGACGACTCTGATGCTTGCACCATCGCCTACCGATGACGACCTCGATGAGTACCAGACATTCCCTCCGATGACCACGCCCTGGACTGGCCCAGCCAGTTGCACATGGACCTATGACGCAGACAAGGTACCCAAGTCTGGCTCCTTGGGAATGGCAGCATATCTCGACCTGGAACCCATTCCTGGAGCAAAGTCCTTATCGTGCTATCCCGATGCGATGTTTGCCGAAGGTATTACAGGAGTTTTCAGCCCGGGTACATGCCCTCACGGATGGTTTACTGCGAGTATAAACGTGGAGTCTGAGGAGAATCGAGACGACGAGACTACGACAGCCTTTTGCTGCTCATCGTAAGTTACGAGCAACCCTACACTATGACATATCATCCTAACTATGGTAGGGAGTATTTGCTGGAAGGTAGTCTGTGCACACGAACAACCTCTTCTGTGATAGCTGTACCTTACACATACAACCACACAGCACGGTCTTATGACGCGCTATCAGACTCCACAACTACGCTTTATAGTGCGACGATTGCTGTGTATGCCATTCGGGCTCTATTCAAAGATAGTGATAAGGATGCACTAGGACTTAAGGATGAAGACGATATTGGACCCAAGCATGATAACCCGTCATTATCTCTAGGTGCTCGTATTGGTATTGGTGTTGGTGTTGCAGTCTTTGTACTGCTAGCTATTGGAGCAGTAGCCTTTTGGCTCATGCGCAGAGAGCGAAATCGGACAGAAAAGAGACGAGCACACGAACTTAGCCCTGTGGGCAGCATGCGGCATAATTCAGAAGGACCAGGCGATAATTTCTACGCTGCGGGTGAAGCACGCCACCAAAGAGGTAGAAGCCGTCAATTGGCGGAGCCTTCATCTACATATGAGGCAGCGACAGACTCGAATAGCATGACGGAAAACGATAGCCGTCTAAGTGAGGATACGGCAACAAGGGACGAGGCAATCAGGGCGTTACAGGTCCAGAAAGAGGCGATTCAGCGCCGTATTGAAGAGTTAGAACGGTCTGAAACACAGTCTCAGGAAGATACCCGGGAAGATAACCGGCAAAACTAAAGTGCGAAAGGTCGAATCTGGAAAAAGAGAAAGGAGCGAGGGATCATGACTTGGACGGGAAACGGCCTACTACACCTATGATACCACTTTGCGCGGCCGTAGCAAGTTGCTATGAGCTATTGTTTTTACATACATATACTTTTTACAGGGGAACATCTGGAGAGTTCTGGAGTACAGCGCTTGTGATGGGAAAATAACCTCGGAACAAACTCACTAATATTAAGAGATATTAAAAATTTGGCTCGGTGATTGTGCTAGTAATCTTGATAACATGAAGTTAAATGTTAGTTGATGAGCAATGACAACTTCCTGTCAACGTTGATCACGGCTAGTAACTCCCATGGTCTTGTTGATAAGTCAACCTCCCAGTAACTACGTAGGAATATGGGTAAGGCCTTGCATGTTCGATCCATGTTACAATGATAACTAGTAGGTTGCTACAAAACAGTCTAGCTTGAGTTGGATGCAAACATAGCATATGGAACAATTTAGGAGCTGACGAATAAGCACATGTCTCTAGAATATCTGCAATCTATTTTGTAGCCTGATGTAGGCAGCAGAATTCCGATAGGTGGCTGTAGGCTACAGGTTCAGTGTTATGAGCTGAAGTCAAATATCAGGAATTTAGACAAGCATTGACTGAGCATCGCAGAGCTTCTTACGATTACTTGGGGATCAAGAATATCACGCAATATTACCATACAGTTGAATGAGATAGCAATTGCATGGTATACCTAACTTCAGTAGATAGATGGGAGTTGTTGACAGGTGCCACGATTCTGTTTGGTTCAAGGGTTCAGGTATGGCGGTAGCTCAGGAACACCTAATGAACCCATACAGCTCAACCCCTGTAGTGAAAGCTGGCTAGGCTGGTAACATTTCGCTTACAATTAGAGAATAACTCGTCTAACTAACTGAAAACTACAGTACAGTAGCAACTGGTATCCGGAGTGAGCAGATCTCACCTGAATGCCCCTTGCAAGCGCACTTCTCCCACTGTCAAGGGTCCCCAGGCTTCCCTGTCAATTGGCGGTGAGCGGCACCACAGGTACATAGCTGCAACGCAAAAGTTCGCTTATACGCAATGTACCTCCCCGACCGCGGCGTGTTTGTTGACAACCCCGCCACCAATTGGATGTCCCACGGCACCCACAGATTGGAACTCCAAACACCCACCCGAAAACCATCACCACCTCAGGCCCCTTCTTCCCCTTCCCCTTCAAGCGCTGCGCGCGTATTTCTCTCCCCATCTTTCCTCCCAACTTCAACATCTCGTCGTAGGTCTCTAAGCTTCATTCATACAAGATGAAGGGCGAGGTATGTTGACAGTTCTTCTACAAACCATTCGCCCGCGGCACAATTCTGCTGTGCTCTGCTCGAGATGGCGTTGGGGTGTTCCACTTGGTGTCCTGAGCTGTTAAGCTGGGGCGGCCCCCTTATCCTATGAAGTCGCTATCCGAGCTTGTGATGCTGATTGTTTGCGATACAGATTCTTCACCTTCACCTGGGCCAGGCTGGTACCCAGCTCGGTAACTCTGCTTGGGAGCTGTACGTTGTCCTCTCCCTCACCATCGTTCGATTATAAACATTCAAGCTGACCGGCATCGTAAATAGCTACCTTCTCGAGCACGGCCTCGGCCCCGATGGTCGACCTGACCCCAATGCTCCTGATATTGGTGACCCCGGTTCTTTCGAGACCTTCTTCACCGAGACCAGCAGCGGCAAGCATGTTCCTCGATCCATCTTCGTCGATTTGGACCCCTCTCCCATCGACGAGATCCGAACCGGCGAATACCGCAACCTTTTCCACCCCGAGTTGTTGATCAGCGGCAAGGAGGATGCTGCCAACAACTATGCTCGTGGTCACTACACCATTGGCAAGGAGATGGTCGACAATGTCATTGACCGTATCCGCCGCGTTGCCGGTGAGTTTCTCAGTCCCAAAAACCTCCTGCTCGTTCAGTCGCTAATTTTATAATCCAGACAACTGCCAGTCTCTTCAGGGTTTCCTGATCTTCCACTCTTTCGGTGGTGGTACTGGTTCTGGTTTCGGTGCTCTGCTTCTCGAGCGTCTCTCCACCGAGTACGGCAAGAAGTCCAAGCTCGAGTTCGCCGTCTACCCTGCTCCCCGAACTTCGACTGCCGTCGTTGAGCCTTACAACGCTGTTCTGTCAACTCACAGCACCATTGAGAACTCTGACTGTACTTTCCTCGTCGATAACGAGGCTGTCTACGACATTTGCCGTCGCAACCTCGATATCCCCCGACCCTCGTACGAGCACCTGAACCGCCTCATCGCTCAGGTTGTCAGCTCCATCACCTCGTCCCTCCGATTTGATGGTGCCCTCAACGTCGATCTCAACGAGTTCCAGACCAACCTGGTTCCCTACCCTCGAATCCACTACCCTCTCATCAGCTACGCTCCTGTCATTTCTTCTGCCAAGAGTGAGCACGAGAGCTTCAAGGTTCAGGAGCTTACCTTCCAGTGTAAGTTTTGATCATGATACAGCTAAGATATCAGAAATACTGACTTCCACAGGCTTCGAGCCCAACAACCAGATGGTTGTCTGTGACCCCCGAAACGGCAAGTACATGGCTGTCGCTCTCCTGTACCGTGGTGATGTCGTTCCCCGCGACTGCAACGCCGCTATCGCTGCCCTCAAGGCCAAGGCCTCATTCAACCTGGTTGAGTGGTGCCCTACTGGTTTCAAGCTCGGAATCAACTACCAGAAGCCCATGGCTGTTCCCGCCGCCCCCGAGGCTGGTGGTCTTGCTCCCGTCAAGCGATCCGTTTCCATGCTTTCCAACACCACCGCCATCGCTGAGGCCTGGTCGCGTCTTGACTACAAGTTCGACCTTATGCACAGCAAGCGTGCTTTCGTCCACTGGTACGTCGGCGAGGGTATGGAGGAAGGCGAGTTCACTGAGGCCCGTGAGGATCTTGCTGCTCTTGAGAAGGATTACGAGGAGGTTGCTGCCGACTCTTTCGAGCCTGAGGAGGAGCTTGAGTACTAGACGATCGCATAATGCGAGTTTGTATAGACTCATTCGATTTCTTTGACGACATGTTTAAGCGATGGCTCGGTCAGGGCTCACGCCCGATGTGAAGCGAAGCATTGTACAGAGAAAAGAGTTGCGGAGGAAGTTGATTAAGATTCCCGGATTTTTGGGTGGCACACAGAGGGGGTAAAAGATGTGTAGGCCGCCACGCGCCAAAGTTTGGCTCAGGGTACCCCATTAGTACATGGTCTTGTATGTTGGAGTCAGGTCCTAATAGATGAGACTATCCCTTGATGCGAGCTTGGCGTATTTCTTTACGGAGCAGGCACGTAAAATTGATGATATATCCATTCTCCCTATTGTAGAAATGTGTGTTCTAGGATGTTGTGTATGTGTTTCCACTCACCTAAGGTAAGCTCAATGCTTAGTTGAGTGTTCAGTCTGAAAGCTGTAATGAGGTTGTCATGATGTCCTAGCACGCCACGCCAGACTTATCTCATTGACATACAGGCTTAACCATAATGCGAAAGGATGCAACAATTATAGGTGAATCACAAGCATAACATTGATGAGCCAGAATTATGTGTAATATATACCAAGTAAATCAGGCCTGTGCAACTGCAACTTTTATCATGAGCCTGACAAGTAGACAAGTACCTTCATTTCTCATCTACTAAGCGGCCAGGCCAGGGCAGCCAAGGCCAAAAAATCACTCGCAGCTTTTCCGGGGCGCGGGGGCCTCTCTTTTAAAACGTTCCCCTTCCCTTTCTACCTATCACTAAAAAAAACCCACACATCCCACTATGACTTGCATTAATATTATGCATCATTCCCCATCAATACTCAGCTCTTCTTCTTCCACTCGGCAGCCCTCCTTGCGCTGCGGTTTTGTGGCTTGCCTGATTTGCCCTTACCCTTACCCTTCTTACCAAGTTTGAGATCCTTGGGCGTGCCATCCTTTGCTGAGGCACGACGACCTTCAAAAACGAATTGTTCAGGTCCCTTGATATTTGCAAGAGGGTTCTCAACTTCCTCGGAGGGACCTTGCGTTGAGGGACGCTTCTTGTGGCGCTGCTGCACGGCGGCCGAGCGGCCGAGGAGCTTGCCGGTACGGCCAGCCATAGACTGCTCCTCAGGTGTAGCCTTGTGCCTGTATTTTGTGCTCTTAGCGGCACCGTTGGCGACAATGTTCTTGCCTCTAGCTCGCTCCTGGGCGAGAGCTGTCTTGCGAGGATCCTTGGCCCGAGTGACTCGCAGCTTACGAGGCAGCATGGGGGGGAATTTCTTGCCATCAAGGAGCAGAGCGGCTTCAACATCGTTGGCATCCTGCGGAATGTTGTTAGCATCAAACTCTCATAAGTGTAAGTGATGAGATTTTGGACTTACATAAAATTGCACATAGGCAAAACCCTTGCCGACACGAGTCTTGGGGTCTCGAACAACTCGGACATTCTCAACCTTGCCCTGAGTGCTAAAGGTGCGCCAAAGGCCCTCCTCGATATCAGACGGGGTCTTGTTCCTCCTCTTCTCCGTAGTTTCTCCATCCCCGTTGGTGTTCAGGACTGTCTCGTCGTCGACGAATCCCAGGTTACCCACAAAGACACATCGGCGGTGATCCGTGGGACTAGGGTGAGCGACACTGTCTACTCTAAGGTGACGGTCGAGGACTTGAGTGCCGTTGAGCTTGGTGGCAGCCGTACGGGCAGCAGCAGGGGTTGAGTACACGACATAAGCGTTGGCCGACTTGGTTGTGGCATCCATGAGGGACTTTGTGATGTAAGCTGCGCGCTTAGGGAGAGCTCCGCCAGCAAACGCAACTGAACGGAAACGCAGAGACTCAATGGTCTGAGGGGGAGTGGCATCCTTCTCCAAAACGGAGGCTAGATGGGTCATGAGCGTCTTCTTGGCTGACTTGGAAGAAATTGCTTCCGTGGAGACGTTGGCGAGGAAGACTGTTCGAGCTGCCTTCTCCAAATCTGACGATTTGCTGTCCTTGGCAAGTGTCTCATGGACGGGAATATCGCTGTCGTTGCCAGCATCTTCGTCCTCCACAACAGGCTTTTCGGTCTTGTTATTTAGAGCGTCGTTCTTTTGTCGCTTTCCAGCATGCTCAGCCTCCTCCTCTGCAGCAAGTTTGTTCAGATATTTGCCTTCTAGATCGTCGTTGTCGTTCTTTCGCTTTCGCTTTCGCTCCTTCTTAGACTTGTCCTCAGTCGCATCAATGATGTCGTCGAGCTCGGCTGGCGCATCCTTCATGGGATCATCTGCACTCTCCTCTTCCTCATCCTGTTGTTCGTCTTCGTTCTCGTCGTCTTGCTCTGAGGCTTCGGATTGGCCATCCTCCTCGTCTGAGGGGCCGTCTTCCTCAAAGCTCAGTTCTTCACTGATTTCGGAGAGGACCTCATCGTCGTTCTCGTCGGCACCGTCTTCCTGCTGCTTGAGATGCACCTTTGGCTTGGGAGGTTCCCGGGCCTTTTGCTCCAACAATGTCGAGTATCTTGACTTGGCAGGAGCTTGGACGGGGCCGGCCTGCAAATGATGAGTACGAATCGCAAAGAATGGCTTGAAGTCGCAAAACTTACACTGGACGCAAAGAGAGCGTCGAGGGTGGGGTCCACCGCCTTGGAAGAGGCCTTCAGGCTCTTTGCACTGCGTTGAGGTTAGAATTTTCAGTTCTTGAGCAAGCGTTGAGATGGCGAATATGCTCACCCTTTCGCCATTGTGTCAAATTTTGTGTTTGAGCAGAATCGGCAAAGCTGTCGACTCTGGTGCAAAAAGTACCAATCTTTTGGATCTGCGACGGAAAAAGGTACGGGCAGACAAAAAAAGTTCCAAGTCCAAGTCTAGAGGACCCACCCAAAGATTCTTGGTGGGCTCTGTCATTGGTCTAAAGTTTAACCCAATTGGGTGCGTGACAGCGTCTCATGGGCACTGGGTCACTGATATTGACGCTGCAGACTCTCCGAGGCAGAGGAGACATTATTTCTGCCATGAATGACCGCCTTTTCGCACCGGGCCCCGTCATTCTCAGCCCGCTTCGGCGCTCGCCCCAAGGCCCAGCAGAGCAGGCTCAGGCCCAGGGCAGCCAGCGCAAACCGGCACCGCACCCATCCAGATCTGGATCCCATTCCTCCTCTCTCTCCTCCGTATCCCCCTCCACTCACCACAATCTGTTGACTACAAGAAATCTTTAGCTCTGCCAGCAGTTAGTTACCTTTTTTGTATCTTCCATGCTGCAGCAAGATCAAGTCAATCGACCCTTTTCCAGCTCGCTTTTACCTCTACAAGTCCAACCCCCAAGAAACCCCATCTCCAATCATCTCGCGACCGTCCCTCATCACCCGTCACCACGGGCGCGCTCCCTCGACCTCCCGATCGATTAACACACTCCTCTCTACTTAAGAGTACAAATCAACAGCGTAATTTCATCGAGCCGACCCATAGACACGTAATCGCGTTCTTTTGCAGCGATGGCTGCCACTGCTACGGCCCCTCCGCATCTCTCCTCTCCGGCGCTTGGAATTGCCGATCATGAGGATAGCAACATCTCTAGTCCCCTCAGTGAGGTTGACACTAAAGATGACAACGACGAGGACATTGAGCACATGCAGCTGGACCATGATGATGAAGACAGCGTCAAGCCTAGCCCGAGGAAGAAACCTCATGCCGCCTCTGACTCCGACAGCGTCCTTTCCGACGCCCACTCTGACGTACCATCGGATGGCAATGTCACAGAAGCCGAAACCGAGAGACTCTACGATACGCCCAAACACCAAAGGCAAAGAGATGTCGTGATAGACCAGTTTAACGAAGGCCAAATCTACGAACACACTCCTAGCAAGCTTCACAGAACCGTCAACCTGCACCACGATGACGAATCTGCCATAGACGACGACGATGTCTCCACTGGCTCTCCTACAATCGGTGGGGATTCTCCAACAAAACATGCGCCGACACACAACGTGGATGTGGAAGACGGGCACAAAAATGACTCTCAAGAGCGCAAGCGAAAGCGCTCACCCGCTGCCGACCATTCAGAAACAGAACAGCCGCTTAGAAAACGAGCCAGTTCAGTGCATGCGCCTGGCACCGAAACCCCTCGACAACCTGAAGAAACCATCCTACATGAAGATGAGCCCACTCCAGCGAACGAGAGCAGCGGCACCCACACTCCTGCTGAAGACACCGATGTCTCTCCCCGAAAGAAGACTACACATCGTGAAAGTGAGCTGATAGAACGCATTTCACGTGTGACTAAGAAGAACACGCGCGGATCAAAACGCAAGGCAGCGGCTGCTGCTGACCTCGACCACGACACCGATAGCGGCAGTCATGACGGCGCGCGCGACAGTGCTAGAGGAACAGATGTGGATCACCATGGTGACGAAGGCGAAGTTGATGCAGACGAAGAAGTTGATTCAGCTACTGCGCACGATGAAGAGTGTAAGAATATTTCTGCTTATGATATGGATCATCGTGCTCATCAAATCACAGTGGAGCGGAAACATGCCGCGTTTAAAGACTGGACACAGATCGAAGAAATGTTTGGGGTGTTTCGTGATAGGTATGTTGTTCAGTGAAAGCATGCATATGTATACTGACTTCTTTCCTAGACTCTATAAGGACCGACTTCAAAGACTCGAAGAAGAGGAACAATCTCTCCTCGCCAGCGTACCGACACATCCCGAATATCTTAATATGAAGCAATGTTTGGATGATCGACTGGAGCAGAAGCTTCGCGAAATTAACAACGAACATGAATATCGCGTCAAGGCGCACGAGAGTCGATCTGTTGCCCAACGCGCTCAGATATGGGGTCAATATTACCAAGGCGTCCGCGAGAAGCGAGAAAGAACACTCGAGGCACTCAACCAAGAATGGTACGACATCCAGACGGCAAGGAGAAGCGCACATAGCTTGCAGGATTGCGGTCTGCTCTATCCCAAAGATCCTGCGCAGCGAGTTAGAAATGCGATCGCCTACAATACCGAGGTGTCAGCCCTGGCCACCATTGCTAAATACGAAGGATTCCCCGCTGGCCCTGAAATGACGGGAGCGACACCGTCAGAGCTTGAAGACGACTTGGCTGCTATTGAGGTACGTTAACAATGTCAAATCAGCTCTCCGAGCCCGATGAGCTGACTTTCGCAAGCGAGCCAAGCGATCACGACACAAGCCAACATCACAACGACGTGACGAATATTATACTCCGCCATTCGATCGCCTCGGCCCTGCAGGCGAGCAATTCCTCAGAGAGACACCATGGGCCAACCCAAATCATTTAATCCACAAGATGTACCCTACGACAGCCTCAGCTGAGGTCCAACCAGATGACACGGCAAGTCGCGGAGCGCAGCAAGTGTCTGGCCCTCCCCCTGCCGACATCAAGTCAAACTTTAATGCTGCTGCTCAAGTTATACAACAATCTCCATCGCTCTCAACACGGTTGTCGGAATCGCCAGAACTGACACGTGCAATGCTTAGCCCGGCTCATCAGGTGAAACGGGTTGGTAGTCTCCCAGGCGTGAGTCGCGGGACAAAAACGGCAGCAGCATAGTGGTTGATTTTACGGGATTTGTGCGTTTGACTTGCCCCTGAATGGGATTTGGTTGAGAAAACGATGGAGTATATTGCTTTTGTACTCGGATTTTGTGATACCCATGGGAAACGGTCGGTTCAGACACCGATGGATTCGGTTCACCTTTTTGACTTGGACTTGAGCGCGACTAGAGGATTGCGTGCGACTTCAACACATATCATGACTGGTGTTTGAGAACAGTCGGAGGAGAGTAACATCCACTTTGCGGCGGATAGAGTCGCTTGCATGGAATAGTTATTGTACAAAGGTCCTCATATACTCATACACACTGCACAGAATAGCTCGCGAGCGTGTTGTACAGGGAAGGATTTGGAGTTTTACTAGGCGTTCTGCGTAGCAGGTCTTATGAATAACAACACCTGCATTTTGCCCTCTCATCTAAGTTGCGCCCATGTGAAGATTGGAATTCCATCGCTTGATCGTACAGATAATCGAACCACTTAAGTAGATAATCTACTTGGAAGCGGCAGGCTTCGAAGGCGCATCGGGAACCTTGACATCCTCGAAGTTATCTTGACCAACGGCGTTGAGGGTATAGTAATCTAGGCGACGTTAGCGCACGACGATAATTGAGGAAGAAGCTACGCCATACAGATGCTTCCGACAACCGCCAAGAGGCCGAGACCAGTAACAGCGTTCTTGACAAGATAGGGTCGTCGTGCTCGCACAAGCGCAGGACCCTGTCGCAGGCGGCGATCGTAGTATGTCGAGTGCGGGCTGTTTCGGAGTCATGATCAGTCCACTAAGTCATGGCAGAGATTCAGAGCTGGGTAACGAACCTGGTAGGCATTTTGAAGAAATCAACACTTAGGTAGAGTTGATATTAGAATAAATCAATACGCAATTGAATAGAATGTCAATTGCTAGAGAGTTGGAAGAAATGGTCCTATCCCGATATCTAATCCAATGGCAAATGTCGATGCGCCAATCTGCGGTGGAAGAATGTTTGCGGCTAAATATCGGCTGAGCGTAGGACGTGACGTCTGCTGCACCTTCCTTAGTTCCAGGTTCTTTGTGGAGCTCCAAGTTGCAAGGGTCTGTTTCCATTTCCACGTCCCATATTCTTTGCTTTCCGCGTCGCCAAACCTTCAAAGCTAAAAGCAACCCTTGCAACGCCGACAATAACGCGCGACGAACTCCGTACGCGCATTGCGAAGTAACGAACTTGCGACTGTGATTATTGGATGATGCTGGGCTTTTGATGCGAAGCATGCCCAGAAGTACACAACTGGCAAGCTCAGCCTAGTCGCGCGACCACGGTCCAAGAGCCGCATTGGCATCTTTATCCACGACAACCATTTCCATCGCCCGCTTCCCGGCAGCTCATGAGCTTGTCGCCCGTCGAGACCTACCACCGCGACCGACAAACTACAACAATCAATCATGACAGCAACTCTTTCAGTGTCGGACCAGATCCGACAGCTTGATGATGCACGGAAGCTAGTTCTGGGCGACGTCAAGTACTATCCCAGTGTCGTCAGGGGAATATTGCCCATCATCGGACCCAGTGCGCCGCTTGAGCTGCGAAGATGGGGCGCCGAATTCCTAGCTGAAGCTTTTGCGACGCCAGCTCTACCGAATGGAGAAAAGGAGACGATGCAACCCTATGTGTTGCCGACTTTGGAGTCCCTGATTGAAAACGAGCGAGAAGACCCCCAGGTACTACGAAGTGTGATTCAATGCATTGCCAGTATTTATCCTTTGGCGATGAGATGGATGTATGACGGCATTCCTGTCTTCAAGATATGTGTCCTAGACTAACCTTATCATGCAGCATCAACAACGGCTACGACACAATTACATGGGAAAGAATGATGGCTGTCAAGCAAAAGGTTCTAAGAATATGGGACAACGCAGGTCCAACTGTGAGAATCTGCTGTATCAAGTTTGCGCAACGTGTGGTTCTAGCGCAGACTGCTGCTACAGGTTCTGAGCTAAGAGTACGGATTCAAGTAAACTATTTGCGCAGGATATTGCTAACACGCAGCATCAGTATGGCGGCACCCTCGATGTCTCTCTCGACAAAGTACCTCCAAACCACCAGTCCCTCGACCCTAGGAACTTAGAGGCTGAAGCATCAGGACTACTAGACCGAATGTTGACAGCTCTACAGGAAAGCAGGTAAGAGGAAGGCCTCGTTAATGTAGCGCCCACGTAACTGACTTATCGCGATGTCGCAGTGATGCTCTGATCGTAGATGCGACCCTGAACTGCATGTCTATTCTTGTGAGGACGCGTCCAGCAACCTCGAACCGAATCATTAATGCCCTCATCAACTTTAACCCCCTCAAGCTTGCGAACTCACCCCTAACACCCAAGACACGCGTCATGATCAGGTCAATGGAGAAGACAACTCGGATGCTACTGATTCATCTTGTGAAGCGAGATCCTCACAACCCAATGGTACCCAGGATACAGCAGCACGTAGAACGCATGATGCGTACCATGGCCGAGATATTTGACGAATCTGGACGGAAACGACCTCTTGAACCTGCGCCACAAGACGATTATGATGCCAAACGACAACGACTGTCGCCAGCCCAGATCCAGGTGCCACCGTTGGGGCCGGGTACACATAGTCTGGCAGATGTCTTCACATTGATTGACAACAGCGCTCTAAAGAATTTTGACATTGCGCAAGTTCCTGCGCCCCTGGTCGCCAGAATTGCTGTCACCACACTTTCGAGACTCGATCCTCAAGTGCTGGCCAAGGCAGTTGATGGCATCCGTGGCCGCCTAGACGCCCTTGCCAGTGCCCCAGCTCCTGAGCTGAACCCCAACACAGCCCCGTTGGGCGTAGAGGAAGATGATGATGACTATGAGCCTGACTTCTACCAAGCTGAGGACACAGAGCAGATTCTCAACAAGCTAGACAGTTCTCCTATCCATGATGTACCAGCATTGGACGATGCTCTTGGGCTAAAGTCATTCCATCTCCATCAGCCTAGCGCTCTCACACCAGAAGCGGCACTCACAGCAGGCAATGGAACAGTGACGCGTGTGATCGAGATGATGAAGGCTATGGAAGACCCGGCCAAGAAGAGCAAAGCTGGTTTCAGCAGATTGGCAGCCAGCTCTGGAAACCGGGACTCTTGGATGACAATTTTGGCACGACTGGCTACGCGTTCTGTGGCTGGTCTGGAGGAAACGCCGATCAAAGAAGAGGACAATTCATCGGCACCGCAATCTCTCAGCACCAACATTCGCGACATCCTATATTCCTACGTCATGGAAGACTTCCGAAAACATATCGATGTGGCGGTCTCGTGGCTCTGTGAGGAGTGGTACAACGACAAGCTACAACAGAAGTCGGGCGGCGATCGACCTTTGCACTATGAGAAGTGCTGCCTGCGGCTGATCGATGGCTTCTTGCCATACCTACACCCACAAGATAAGGTCTTGACTCGATTCTTGAGCGAAATACCCGAGCTGAACAAGAATCTTCTATCACGAGTGAAACATATGTGTCGTGACCCTAGTGTCGTTCAGCTGGCTTTGACGAGTCTGCTGTACCTGGTTATGATGCGACCGCCTGTCAAGGAGATTGCGCTGGATACCGTGCAAGACATTTGGACCGAGTGTAAGTTGAAAGTTGAACATTGTCTCATGACAGTCGCTAACCCAGTTTAGTCGAAGATGCAAGACCCATGGCAGGAAAGTATCTGTCCAAGTATCGACCATCTTTCATAGAAAGCGCACAAAATGCTGCTGGTGACAATTCCGGCCAGTCTGCATCGACCGCTATTACCGCTTAAGGCGGATGGCTTGGATCCAAACAACCAACTATTGAACGACGAGTAGGAGGACCAGCAACTGAAGTACCAGATGACTACGGCCAGTGTTTTTAATTTGTATCAAAATGTAAAACCCAGAGACGATGGAGTTGGGTGACCATGATGACCGGTTGACATGGAATGGGATATGGCTTGCTTGTCAGATGCATTAGCTACTCCATACAGACAGGAGTTTTCAAGAGAGAGGGGGCTATCATAAGATGGCGGAAAACAAGACTACACGAAATGAGGCATTCACAGGCGTTAAAAGGCAGATACAGGACTGGCTATACAGGTCAACAAGGGGAACGGCAGTTAGTGTGTGCCATTGAACTATCGTTGTATGAAGTTGCTGTAAAACAATTGACGAGACGCGAATCTATTGATATGTATCGCCAAGAACGGATATTTGAGGAGGAAATGACACTTCGACAGCATATGCCATGCATCATAAGTACTACACAATGGAAGAGCCAAGCCGCTCATGGGTACTGTACCTATGGAGGCCTCATTATCACCCATAAATAAGATGCCTGTCAAAGCATCTTGATACGAATACTGGTCCCCCCCCCCCATGTCTTTTAAAGCGAGAGATCCGAACTAATTAAGAGTCATCGTTGACGAATGTCAAGTTATGCTGGAAGTATTTGCACAACTCTCGTACATTCGTTGTTAAAGTGATACGGGCTGGCTTCCAGGGCCCCTGTTGGTTAAACATTGGCGATTTCCTGTGGGGCCAGAGGAAAAGCGGCCATATGGCATGGGCGTCATTGCTACAAATACCATGGATGTAAACACTGGATTGCGTGTTTTGTGCCATCATGGCCTGTATCCTGTATCATATCTTCATGTTGCCGTGCCATCAGTAGAGCAGGGTCGCTAAGACCAGTACGTACTGTAGTCGTATTCTTTAACTGAATGGAGGTCCGTGACCTTTCTTTGCCTAACTCACATTCGTTCTTTCTTGTCTCCCCATCTTTATTCTCTTACCATCTTGTTTTGTTTATCTCACGGCGCCGATAGACCCGACAACCCGAAGGTTCCCATCCGTGAAGCGGGCCCCGAAGTAAACGTCAGTCAATATTTACGTCCCTATTTTACGGGCTTACATCCACTCATCCGTATTCCGTCCCTCCATCTCAACGGTTACTGCAACGGCATAAACGGGGACCAAGCGGGAACCAGCGGGAGCCAAACACTGGACCTAACAGCATTCGAATAGAGCCAGGTACCAAAAGGTACGTACTCGTACTGTCGTAGACAATCAGAAATAAGCCCAGCCATCCCATCTCATCCCTCCCTTGCGAACAAAAACAAAGAAAGAAAAAGAAAGGGTCTCGTCCCTTGTCCCATGTACCCCGTAGTGTGGGTGGGCTAATTTACATACGTCTGTGTTTACCTCGATTGTCCAATTGTTTATCCTCAACACTACAGGAAAGCTTGCCCTGCTTTCTGCTTTGCTTTGCTGTATCTGCAGCTGGCAATCCTCCCTTTCATCTCTTGGTTCCCGTCTGCAGCATTGCCCAAGCAACCCCTCAAGAGACCGACCTCATGTTGGTTCTTCGTGCTAAAGTCAATCCTTCAGTCAACAGTCAATCAATGCAATGAGGAACCGCCTTCACAAGAAGGACTTTTCAATTCATAAGGACGCAGTCAACGGTACGTACAGTATTATAGTCCCTCTCATTTGCGCATTGGTGTTTTATCTCAGCTATTGTCTATGCATTTTCAACACTATGCCATTCTTCAATGCCCCATCCTCCACTTGAAACAGCTCCCCACACCTTCAACTGGGGCGCAACTGCATTCCCATCCCATCCCATCCCGTCCTGTGCTGTGCTGTCTAGTCTCCTGCTCGGCTGGTCTGTTGGGCTTGACTAGGCTCCTCACGTCAGCTTTGCTCTCTGGAAACTTTTTCTTTTTTCTCGTCTTCACTCCTCTACAATCAACGAAGCTCTTTCTCGCCAACCACCTTGGGTAGATCTCTCGCTAACGCCAACCCTTTCTCATTCAGCCGCCGCCACACTCGCAGCTAAATTCACCGAACCACATGCTCCTCCGTCCGACGAGGAAAAGACCTTGACGCCCGCCTCTACCGGCTCTATCAACAGCATGAAAGGCCGGAGCCCTGCCGCTTACAAAACGGCACTCGCCAGGTCGGGCACAATCCGAAGCGTACCTAGCTTTGAGGGCTCCGAGTCCAGTCCCGAAAGCAAACACAGCGCTTTCTCCAGTAGCGTAAACAGTACCAGGAGCGCTATGTCCAATACCAATTCCGATACCAACCACCACACCCAAACACCTATCAAGACCAAGAACGAAACAAACAATACACATACAGAAAAACCCTCTCGCTGGAGCACAGGCGCTGCGCGCGTGGTCGAGCCTACACCAGATCCAGATACCTCCAACATGTCGGAAGGTGTCGAAGCTGCAGACGGTCAATGGGACTCGACAATAGGCAAGGCCGGCCTGGGAAAGACTGGTCGTGTGATCAACAAGCTCGTCAGCGACAACGAGGCCCTAAAACGCGACATCAAGATTGAGCGCCTAAAAGCAGACGAGGCCAAGCAAGCCGCCAAGCTGGTCGAGGACAAGCTCGACCGCATGGTTAACGACTACGAAGGCCGATTACTCGAAGCTAATGTCACAAAGACCCTGCTGGCTCGAAAGGAACGCCAGGTTGAGTCATTACAAGCAACTGTTGAACTAGAAAAGAAGAAGGCCGTCGATGCCCTGGGACGTGAAAAGACCTGGAAGGATGAAGTGGACAAGACGAGAAAAGACGCAACGATCCAAGTCCAAGAAGCTACTAGCTATGCGCAGTTGATGGAGGGTCGATACAACTCCATCTCTTCCCACTGGCAAGACCAAGGCGAGGAAGTGAAACGAGCAGTTTCCAAGATGAAGTCCGAGATAGATCACCTCAACGAAGAGCGACGAGCAGACGATGACAAGATCCAAACACTAAGAGACCTTTGCGATCAGCAAGATAGCAACATCAAGCAGCTACGACACGAGAAGGAGGAAATCGCCCGCATGTTTGAAGAATACAAGCAGGCTCAAGAGGACGGTCTCAAGGATATCAAGACCAATGCTAGAAGGAGGGAAGAGGAGCAAGAAACCTTACTGCAAGAGTCCAAGGAGACGCTCAACAAGCTCAGGTGGGCGTTGAACGTCAAGGAGAACGTTAAAGGCGCGCAATGAATTTAGCTCGCAGTCTTTGCGAGCGCTCTCCTCCTCAACACTGAAAAAGACGGGGTCCGATAGCTTACCTCTTCGATCACTTTCAACCCTCCACACAAATGATTTGATCGACTCGCTCCTATCTCCTACCCGACGTCTCGACTGGCTGAACCCCAGTCCCTTCTTGAAGCTCCTAAGCTTCTCGACTTTACGTCTACGAAAACTTGATGACCGCCGTTGCCTCGATACCACTCCTTGTATACCTTATTCTTCTTCTCTTTAGATACATGGCCTGGAAATTTATGCTGGATTTGAATTTGTCTCTATAACCTGTCTCAGCAACCGATTTGATCCTGGGAACTGGCGGGTTAAGGCGTTATTGGTGTTGGGTGTGCCTTTTTGTACTGCATTGAGGCTAGATGTCGCTGCGCTTGCGAGTTGCAGTGATACTGCATATAGATAGGTTGCCCTGTTGTAAGGGAACGAATTTGGGAAAATGGACAAGAGGGGAATTACTGGAAGAGAGTTAGGTCTTCTATAGAGTGATTAATGAGACGATACTTAATCTTAACCGGAGTTTTCTTGCTTGGCCCTATGAGTATATGAGATATGTTGTAGCTAGTAACGCTTCGGGATCTCACATAGCTTCCCGCCTATAAAGCTAGCCCTGTGCTTATCCTTTACCGTATTGTTTGCATACTTATAAGATATATCTGGGACCCGTTCCCGTTATAATAATGTCTTATTTGCAGGCCCAGGTGTAAATAAGACACTATATCCACGACCTTAGAGCGGCTCTTAGTCTTAGAGAGTAACGCTTCGCATACCTACTTAGGTAGTTTATCTTTAGGGACCACCTACTCCAAGATAGGTGTTTTAAACTACAGTGATTCACTGTGGTAGGTGTGGTATAGGCGATAAAAAGCCGAGTGCCACTGCTGGGCACTTTTGCTAGTTACAAAGGAAGCTGCTTGCCGTCTGGCAACGGGTGCCAGCGGGAAGGTGCACTCCAAGGAAAATACCTGCCTTAATTTCCCCTTTCTTGCCTTGGATGCTTCCAGCAGAGAAATCTCCTCTCTTTTCCTCCTTTTCCTCCTCCTCCTCCTCCTCCTCCTCTCTTTATCTTCTTCTTCATCACACACTCCTCTTCACAGTGTGGTTGAGTAATCTTCCTCAAATCATCAATTCCTCAAATTCAAGTTGTGTTGACTTTGCTTTATCTATACTGTGGACTCATTCTTGAGTCACGCTTTTTACGCGGTCATGGAGGGCTACGTTGAGTTTTACGTCTCTTGTAACCCTCCGTTGCTCCCTGAAGGCGTTTCTCTGGTCATTACAGATCTCACTAGAGAGCTAGAGTCGGTAAGTTTAATGTGAAGAATGCCTTGAAGCTTTTACTTATGCGTTACTCTGATACAGATTATTATTGAGGTCCTCTATGAGCCTGAGGTTCCGTGGTTCAAGTTTATTGCGGCTGTTGAGCACCAAGCCAACATATGTCAATGGATGCACTCTCGACTGCAACAACTGCTAGAAGCGGAAGCCGGCCCTATTATCGAATTCCAGGACAGTGATGTCCAAGATCAAGACGAGGATGAGATCGGGGGGTCTAGACTTGACATCAAAGTACTAGCAGAGAAGCCACATATCGTTCCATATCCATCCTTTCACGATATCCACAAGGACATCCTAGACCAGTATGACGATTTCCGGTATCCAGGTCATATCAAGCATTTCCCATACAAGACAGTATGGCGAACTCCCGAGGCGTCTGACGAAGTTACAGTCACGCAACTACTCTTGAAGTACGAGATGTTGTGGCCAGCATCTCTTTCAGAGCCGAGTTTCGAGAAGCTCGGAGAGCTTACGAACTGCCAAATCTCATACAATCTTCGAGGCTCACTGGTCTATATCGGAAGTCACAATGGTGCGCAGACTCTGGCTGCTTTGACTCGGAAGCTTGATACACTTGCGAGCTTCATGGTAATTATTATACCCAACTTCTGGTCACGAGCTTCTTCTAACGGAATCAGAGCGCTCCTTTGGCCACACCTTCGCATCTGATCTTTACCGAAAGACCTGACTTGAAGTGGGTTGGCTACCGATGGCTGACACACACCGGCTTATCGAGACTGACGTATGTTGACCCTGCCGGCTTTGAACGAGATCAAGAATACGACCGCATTGCAGGTGCTGTATCCTTGCGAGTCGAAACAATTGATGGTCAGGGGAGTCTTGTTCCTGACAGCACTGTGTACCCCATTGGACCTCGACTTCATAACGATCCGCAAGCAGTATTCAGCCCGTTTGCTGGTTATGTCTATGGAAACAAGCGCTTTGGCACAACAGCTGCCAATGAGAACAAAAGATCTCTGCAGTGCTCCATCTCACAACCGTTGGATTTGGTCAGCAAAGCTTCTAAGTCTACAATGAAGAAACGTTCTGCCAACGATACTCAAGCACGCGTGTCAGCTCATCCCAAAGACACTGGATGTGATTCAGCCACTGAGCACCAGCTGAATGGCGCAACTGATAAGGAGTGTGGGACTCCTTACAACATGGAAACAGTGCAGGAAGGCACCGGCTCTTCTAACTTACTACTATGCTTGGAGAACAGCCAGAGATCTGCTGATCCAGCTCAATTGCGGATAACTAGGTGGATAAACGAAACCGAGTTGGATGAGAATGCAGAACATTCAGAATTTCATCGCCAGTTGGCAGACGAGAAGAACGAGCAGTACTGGCAAGCTAGCTCAGACACATCCAAAGCCAAAAGCCCTCAGCTGGTTGAATTTGAGGATATTTCTCCAATGGAGAGTACGTCTCGACCAAAAACACCAACCTCAGGGTGTCCAACCAGTTCGAACCAGAATCTGTTAGATTCGGATTCGCCCAAAAACTATCGTGGCTTGATCAATCCCCTTGACCCCTTCGTTCCCAAGGTCAGGGACAGTCATACTTACCAGAACGGTTTACAAAGCCGGCAGAAGGTGCGATTGTCGGCAGACAATTTGATGGATCTCGATGAAGGACCTATTAATACTCCAGCGCTTATGGACCAAGTTCTCGTTCTCAGTCATGGTCGCGGCAAGCCTGGAGATAGACCGAGCGTTCATTCTGAGGTTGTGTTCGGCAAACAGCACGACAAGTCGAAGAGCTTGTTTGAAACAATGAAGCAACAGGCTGCACCCGGGCCTTCTTGGGCCAGTGTCGCTTCCAATAAAAACTCGAAGAAGAAGGAGCAGAAGGGTCCGTTTGGGCAGAACGTCCGGGTTACAGTTGTCCCTGACCGTGCTAAGGCTCAGGGTCCTGAGAAGACAGAGCTTGTTCGCATGAGTCAACCAGCATCCCAGCTAGGCTCCAAAAGCGACAATCCCCCGGTGAAGCAAACAGGACAGGACGTGCAAATGAATCAAAATGCATTGCAAGAAGCTGAGACCAACCCTGCTGTCAAGAAACCTCGAGTTGTGCCAGGGATGGACTTGCCCGGACCGGGTCAGGCTGAGTGTGTTGAGATTGTTGTCAAGGCTGAAAGAAAGCTGTACGAACTGCTGGAGATTCTCCAGGTAACACCTGGAAAAGTTAGTCTTCAGGCCAAATTTGGCAGGCTTTGTCTGAAAGACGTAGTTCCTGCACTTGTCAATATCGGCCAAGGACCGTCTTGGACCGTCAAGAAAGTCGCCAAAAGTCTGAACAATGACGAGTTGCATGTTGGATTTTACCCGATCTTGACGACCAGCTGTACAGAGGCAAATTTGCTTCCTCGTTTATCAGGTAGCAGAGCGCAGTGGCTACTGGCCAAGAAGCAGGTCTATTACGACTTTCTCTGCACGATCAAGGATGGTGTTGCTCCCCTCATCGTGAGGGTAGATGCAGAGACGTTCAAGCACGAGTGTCTTCCGTTGCCTCAGGAAATCTCACAAGCTTTCGTCCATTGCACGCAACGCGCATGGGATGTTAAGTTCGCTATTTCGCGCATAGATATGGGGAACATCTCTAAGGATTTCGAAGCATTTGCTGCATCGCTAGTGCGCTCCATGAGCATCGAGTAAGTTATGGAACCTCCGAATACACCTTTGGGATTGGACTGACCTCTTAGGACCAACGAGATAGGAGAAATCGTGATCGATGTCCAGCCAAAGAGTGCTTCTGGGTGGTTTGTCGATCGAGTCAACATCCATCATCGGGCCCAATATCGAAATGGCACAAACGGGTCTAGCTGCCTCACAATTGACATGACACGCCGAGTCGAGAGGTTTCCTATCACGTCGAAGGAAAAGTACCGAGGTCAATCAGTTCCGGTAACTCCGCCTGAGGATGGCCTGCTTGGTCAGTGGTTCGAAGCGAGTGTTTCGTCGATACGAGCGGAAGAGCTCTTGAAAGAGAACGCCGAACTCGAATTCGGGGACAGAAGCCGTTGGACCCCAGACACCATGGAACGGGAAGGTGCCCTGAAAGCCGTCTGTGAGCCTGCACTCAGAATGGTGAGCCAAATGGACCAAGTTGGAAGTTCCAACGAAAATGGACACGGGCCCCGGACGGACCGACGAGCGTATGACACGATCCAGGAGTCGAAAGAACGAGACAAGAAGGTTTTCTTCTGGTAATGACGACACAGGCCTGTGTTCGGTCCATCGACATGGGAGCATGGAATGAGGAGACAGCCTCATGCGGAGTGCGATTTGCCTACAGTGGAATGGTCGTGTATCACTTGTAGCAGGCGGATTGTACCAGTGCATTTGTTCCTTTGGTTTGTTCTGCTCATGGGTACAAGAATCTGGAACTTTGAAGGCAGTGCAGCTGGTCAGAGCCGGCACACGATCGAAGGTGCCACCATGTTTGTTAGAGAAAAGAATCATGTAGAACAATCAGATGTAAGAACTGCAGACGTTATCATATGTCATCGGATCCTTTGGTGTCTTGGCAAAATTGCTTACAAAGTCGTTGCGGCGCAAAGACACGTATCGAATTATGTTTAGGCAGACTGACAAAGAATGGCATTCCATCAAGAGCCCTATTATGTCCGCACCGTAAACTGCGGAAAAGATAAGAAGAATATGTTCATCGTCGTTCGGGCTTCAATTACGTCACGGTAGCTCGCCTCGATCTCGGGTGATCTAACCGAGGGCTGTGCCGCATATCAGTACCGGTATCTAAAACTCACGTTTCACTGGTAGATGTAATGTAGTACTTGGGTATTTCCGAGACGCTACTAACGCGCCCGAACGCCTCAAGCGCGGTTGCGCGTCTGTGTATGCGCTGGGAATCAACCAGGCTTCAGATGGTAGTGTAAAATTAGGAATATTCTTGTGTATCATTGCAGCATATATAGGATTGTTTAGTATTATATAAATATCATGTAGTACGTAGCTTTCATTTTACACGACTGTGACTGCCATTAGTACTTCTTAGCCGCTGACGGAAATCCACCACGAATATGCATGCAATCGGCGATTAAATCAGGGGCAACCTTTGAGGGTCTCTCGGTCTTTAGCTCGTCCAACATCGCGCTTACAGCCCCTAGTAGAGGCCCATGCTAGCTCTTACTCACCAACCTTGGTACCTTTCATATGACACTCCCTGAAAGGATTCGTCTCGTGCAACTAAGTCTAACTCCTCCCGCAACACAGGGGAGAAGCGTATGACGCCGGGGCGGGCCCCACCAATGCGGCCCCGGCCCGTGCCGTGTTCCCGCTCTTACGGTTAAAAGCCTGCTGCGATGCCCTGGTTGAAGAGACCTTTAGACATGTGGAATCGTCTTGCTGAGCCCACGTGGATAAAAAGCAATTGTATAAGCGGGTATGTACCAAGTTTGAGATAAACTGAGTCTCATATGCAACTTTCGTAAGGCTAGATAGGGATAAAGGTGCAAGGAGCTTGGCGGTGAGCGCTGGCGATGCTCATATGAATATCTGTAAAGGCAGGAATAGCCTTGTCAATTGACCCATTTCATACACATGCTGATATTCTTCCCGATATTATGTTGCATATGCGTTCAGCCTACAGAGTACAGCAGAAGTAGTGCTGTCACTCATGCCCTGTCATTGGCTGATTGCCGCGGTGCTGCAATGTGCATACTGTGCCGCAACTACAGTAATCATTTATCGTATTTTCCGCCGTGGAGCTATATGACCCTTTGTTACGCTTCAATGACATTCATTCTATGTAATTTGGTGTTGTTTTGGTCTGGAATGGTGAGCCAATAGTAGAGGAGCTATTGTCGGAGGCTCCGTGATGTTGGCTTACGTCATAATGGTATAAGTTTTTCAGTTATCAATGAATAAGAGTGTGGCATCGTCTTAATCTGCTGTCTGTGCGAGTCATGCTCGTACGATGCCAGGCTCACTAGTGCTTTTCTGTCAATGGGAAACTTGATCGGCAAAAACATTCGACTGAGGAGATGTTTTGAGAGCATGCAGGCTGATCTGTGGGCCAACAACTGCTTGGGATTCAAGATGTCGGTGTTCAAAAGAGTCGGTCAATATGATGGACTCTCAGAGTTGGTTCGACCAATCATGAGCAAAACAAGGCCAATTCAACGAATTAGCTGGGCGGTTCAGACGAAACGTGCTGAGGTTGAGAAAATCAAAGCCAAGAGGGGCGTGGATGCGAAAGTTGGGTATCAAACACTAACTCAATTCTCTTTTAGAACCCTCTTCAAGATGTGATCAACACAACGTCTTGTGAACGCCTCTATAGTCTTTAGGTTGAACGTCCACAACAAAAATTCGACCTTGGGGTAAAACACTCATTTTCCAGCCGTAAAGAAACAACCAATGCTTCGCCTCGCAACGATAGTCGTAAAGTCTAACCTAACCACTGCTCCCAGTTGTTGCAGCCTTGTAAGGGGAGCTCATACCAATACTATATCCTTCTCAATTTAATCATCCAATCGATAGATTAGGCGAATGATATTCCAGCACCAGTTCGCCGTCGAGTCTATCTTCTTCATATCACGTAGCCAATCCAAGTAAACCGTAACAGTCTGCGTAGCTTCCACATCAAAGCGCTGCCCGCAAAGCGACGACCGAATTCGAACCAACATTGGATGCTGCTGTGATAGATGCAACAGAATCAGAACTCCAAACAGATTCTGAGACCAAAAGAATGTAATCGGCACAAGCCGCTTGTTGGTACACGGGGGTGACAGCGCAATGGGCCACTTGAGCGACGCCTTGAGGCATTCAGCCGCACCTTCGGCATCTTCTCGTGTCAGGCTCTCAGGATGGTGCAGAGCTTTGTAGATGCATGGGCGATATATCAGGTATTTGTTATATAGGTATCGTGTTCGAAGGAGCGCAACTTGTATGTCAGCCGCATATGGGTATGTTGCTGGTTGTGTGTCAAGGTCTGGCGTGAATATGTAATTGCTCTGCAGGGGCTGTCCAGTATAAACATCGTTGAAAGCGTCGTGTGAAGGGTCCGAGAAGGCTACGGCTTGGTTATCCTGCCATCGAAGATGGCTGGGTAACATGCCCCGCCATTGGTCGAGTTGTGCGTCAAGCTGTTTCATTATGATCGCACTGCTAGGACTTAGCGAACCGACATACGAACCGAACCCTGGAAACGAAACAGATGTGTTTGCGCCAAAGGCTATAGAGTGTTAGCACGAGAATGGGCAGTGCGACCAGGGCTTAATCCGCTCTACTTACACTTATTGAGAATAGAGTAAAAGCTGGCAGAAAGCCTTCGCAAGACAATCTGGGAAGCAAAATGCTCATGGAAATGTGTTGTTTGGTTGCCAATATAGTCCTCGTCGGTTATCGGTCCGCTAAAGTCTGGAAGGCCGATGGTTTCTTCGAGCTTCTCCAGCCCAGTCAGAGGTAGCCCGAACTCCATGTGAAAGCAACTGCGTCTTTGTCAGTACACGTAGCTTCATAATATTGGCAGTACATACGTTTCCATTATTGAACAGTGCCAGAAGATTCTTTTGACCAGATCAGCTCGAGGACCATGAAGTTCGTTGGGTTTGCTATAGACACAGAGTTAGACCAATAAGTTGAGACATTTTCGACGTGTTTTCCTACCTTGTTATCAAGGCCTGACAAGCCAAAGACGCATAAACTGTCATCCTCCAACATTCCTATGAGATTGTCAATATGGACGCATTAATGTTTATGGTCAAGGTTACTGACTAGTGCTTGTCCACAGCTTGAATAATACAGAGCAGCAAGCGCAAACATCTGTACGTTTTCCAAGCTCACCTCGCTCAAGGCAAACCCCATTCTTTTTCGTGCCTCATTAAAGTAAGCAAGCCCAGGTGGCCGGTCGATAGTACCTCCCTTGATTCCAGAGGGTCGCTGCTTATAGGCTGAAATCGGTACTTCAGAGGTGGTGAGCGCCACCTCTCCAAGGGCAAAAACAAGTAGTACAAGAGATGAGATGGCTCCCTCTTGGAAGCCGTTGCTAATAATCGAACTCAGAGTATTCGAATTGAACCATTGTCGGTCCATGATGGGATGAAGAAAATTAATGACATCAAAATAGCCTTTGCTAAGTCGTTGCATCGTCTCCCAATCCACACTAGGGGGGCTAAGGTTGAGAGCAGATGCAGGACCAGAAAGGTGTAGAGGTACTTGCAGGGTACTGTTGCTTGGTATTCCTACTGGCTGAAGGCCGTCAGATGGTAGAGTAACGGCCGAGTCACGGAGTCCTCTTGGAAGCGCAGGAATATCATGCTCTCCCAATGGTGACGTGGGTTTCTGGCCCAGACTTTCGAACATCTGGCGCATGACAGGCCATTCCGTCATTTTGGAGACCGACGAGTCATAGCGATAGCCCCCTGTGTCATGGGCGGGCGTCGGGCTTGTCGGAGGGAGAGATGTCCCTGGAAGAGAATCTTGGGTTTCGGGGTCCACCAGTAGCGGCGTGTTCGCAGGATAGACGGTAGGCGGTTGGGAAGTGGTGAAAAGGGGAGGGGTTACGTTCTCGCGAAGACCCAAGCTGTCGATTTTGCTTTCGACACTCTTGAGTCGGTCTAGAATCTCAACCAGGGTCTTGTCCTTCCTATGGGTAGAGTTTAGCGCATTGCGGTTAGGTTAGATGTAGGCCAGCACAACGACAGCATCGCCAGTTAAGGATCAGGCTCTGCGTTCCCGCCGCTTTGTTGGGCTCTTCTTATTGAAACGTACTTTGTTGGTTGAGGTTCTCGATACCGACATTCGAGCTTGAATCTCTGGCATGTACCACACTTGGGTCTTTGTTCATCACATCTTTGCTTTCGGTTGCGGCACGTCTCACAAGCCTGGATATTTGTCAGTCACATCGTTCGACAATGGGCCATGTAGTTCGTTGGACTCGAAAAAGGGAAGATACAAATACTATAAGTACAAGGCAGATGACCGAAATATATGGCAGACTACGAAGGGGTGGGATCCGCTATTGGCCTTGGTGACCAGCGACCAGAATTGTAACGAGAAAGACGTGGAATTGACAAGAAGCAAAGCCAAGAACATATTCAAAGGCATAACTTTCAAGCTCAACATACCTGAGCTGCAATTGCGCCGCGCTCCTTTCGATTAGTTTGCGATCCAGGCCCAGGTGAGACGTTGCTGGATGAGGATGGTCCCGGGTCCATAGTGGGAAGGGCGACTCCGACCGTACGCTCGCTCACATGTGAGAGTGATTTGGGATATGCTAGGGAAACAACAGCTCTAAAAAGCTGGCTAGGATAAAATAAATTCCCAGATGTAATCGGTAGGCTCCATTGAGTATAACGCCCCAAGGCGAAAATTGGCAGAGCGTTGAGCTCTAGGTGGCCTTGTTTGGGGGAGCGGACAGTGTGTCGCGACGGCTTCGTGAGCTACCGGACGTGGGTGGGAATAAAATATGAGGGGCAGGTTAACAAGAATGCACGCACAAGGAAGCTGAGGCGGGCAACCAGTGAGATAAGTAAGACTGGGGATTAAATGGGGTACGTGATGCGGTATCCGAGACGAAAAGTCAGGTCGAGTTGAGTTGCGATCGGGATGCAGATGTTTCTGGGATGCGAATGCACGTTTGGTCGCCTCGATTAAGTGTGCAGGGGAACATAGAGATTAATAACAACGGGGAGGCTAGAGAGGCCGCCTTGTAGTTGGAATTCGAGAAGACATCTTTTTGGGAGAGAGTTTTTTCAGAGCGCACGAGAGGAGCAAGGGCACGGAAAAGATTCGCAAAATGGGACTGGCAGGATGTGAACTGAACTCGACCGGAGCCAAGCCCGACTCCGACAAGAGACGAGGGGAACAAATACAAGACTTGACTGAAGTCGAAGCTCGTCAGGTTTCGGTGCTAGATACGGTTGGAAATCCGTCAGTGCAGACAAAAAGGGCCAATTTGAGCAGCCATTGGGTGGTGTGAAGCAAGGGAAATGGAGGGTATCAAGATAATCCAACGTCCCGTCGTGTTTCGCCATGTTTGTGAGGAGGTTAGCACCACGCGGCTGATACACAGTACTGTACAATCTCGACGCCGTACCGCACCGCTAATCGCACCGCACCGTGCCATGAGCTCAGACGCCCACCTTGGAGCTTGGGCCGCACGATGAGGTATCGTCACTGACGACCCTGGGTTTTGCTGGACGTCATTGTCGGATCTCATAACGGGCCGGGGGATCGAGCTCCCCTCTCCGGCGGTGGTTCCCTCATGACAGCTTTCCAGATCCAGAGCCCACCCACACCCGATCGATACGCGCGCACACACACCAAACTTCTAAATCGACCAAACATGCGGCGAACAACGTTAGAAGCTCTCATCTTCTAGGGCGCACTCCCACTGGCTTTGGCGTCACGCCGTCGTTGCCACTGTGCGGTACCTATACCCGCTGGTTGTATTGATCGTCCGTAATCTGCACCGAACGTCCGGAGCTTGGAAATACGCAACCGCCCTACTGGGAGACATGCTGTGGGGAGTGATCCTTGGCCCTCAACCTCATCCCTTCAGCACGCCGTGACTGGCCGTGCTGGTCTGTGATCGACGTTCACCATTCCCACATGATTTAGCGCGCCAGCTGTGAGAAAAGAAAGCACACAGCAAATCACTCCTTCATTCTTCTTCAGCCATGTGTGTGTGTGCCTGTTCCTGTGCCTGACCCTGGTCATGACGCCCGAATAAGGGAACCATTACAGCGTCATTCTGTGTCGCGTTGAGCCGATAGATACATGTACCTTACTTTGCCCTACCTGCGAGGCTGCGACGACTTTATTTGGTCCTCGACACCCTTATGATGCAGGTGGTTCAAGTGACCAATACCGATGCAACCACCAGTGAACCTTGCGTGCATGACATTGTGGCACAATCCCAGTAAAGAGCCCGTAAAATTGATGGCATTTCATCAAGAGCCATTCCGAATTGGCATCTGCCGTCGATGGGCATTCCCAAGCCCGATCTTGTGGTGGGCTTGTCCAGCTGGGGAATAGCCTTTGTGGCTTGGTACAAGGTACGAGTTGCCAAGTCGAAAAATCCGCCGTGATCCTATCAAGTCTCTTTGAACGTACCGCTGCTGTAAACGGTATCAACCTCCGGTGTGATGCATAGCAGCAATTAAAGACATTCGGAGCAAGTCGTTTTTGAAGCATGTATTCCGTTGCAATAAGGCTGAGTTCCTGCAGTGTCCTGACTTGGCTATGATCGACAGGTTCTTGTCTGCTGAAAGATATAGGAGAAGACCTTACAGGTCGCTAAGATGAGATCCGAGCCGCAATATGCAGGGGATTGGAGCTCAGGATCACCATCAGGCCAACCATACTGTTGAAATGAGGGTTGATTGTTGGTTGTCGCTTCTCAGCTGAGCAAGGTGTTGGCAAGAATCACTAGCCTTGGTCGGGTCGCTGCTCCAATAGTGTCTGTGAACACGATGATTTGCAAGATGTCTTGAATCAGAACCGTACTGCATCAAACCAAAGCTTGTTCTCAAGCAATTGATTGTTGGACTCTTGGGCTTTGGAATGGGCAATGGGATTTTACCTAGCCAACCCCCACTGCGGGCCGAGCTCCATGTAGCATCACACATTGTTATGGATAACGATGAAATTCCCATCGTGGTTTCTATCATAGCACCATGTACGAATGTCATTGCGAGAATTTGCTGAGTTGTTGTATGCCCACAGTTGGTTTTCGAACTTGCCAAAGGACGATCGCTTTGAGAAAAGATGAAGCAATCCGCATACTCGATGAACGCTGGCAGCTTGCCCAGTTGGACGTGTTGATAGATCATATTCAAGGTGCGAGGTAGCGCGACGCTAAGAGAGCACGCCAACCTGTTCGTCGGCTTGAGAGTAGAGAGTCCAATGTTCCTGGAGTCAATTTAGTAGGCTATTTGCTTCGAAGCAAAATATGATGCATATACGGAGACGGCGAGACAGTTGGTTTTTATGAGAAGGTGGTCCGCTTCGCACATACATAATTAACTGCAGGCGAGTAGAATGCCAGGAAACTGGGTTGATGTCGGCGAGGTCGAGACATGGCTGAAGAAGTCTCCGAATAAGCGATAGATCTCACAGGCCGGCGAGGATGATCCATGGGGCCGCTGAAAGGCGCATGCTGGGGAGAAGCTAAAGCGCGCTTGTGGGCTGCCCGAGACAAGGGTTATGCCACCATGCCATGTGTGTCAAGAGCCAGCAACGGCGAGCAAGGGTCTTGCAAGAGGATGAAAGAATTGCTGGGTCTCGTTAGTGAACTTCCAACAAGGGTAGTGAGAGTAGTAAATTAAGCACATCACATATTCGTCATTGTGCCGATGCGACATTTGGTACTGAAATATTCGTGGGATCCGAGGCAAGTCTTTGACGCTTGGAAGTTGGAAAAGGGAAAAGTATTCCGTGTCTCACTCAGTCAGTAGTTCGCCGATAAGGTAGTAGCAATCACCTAATAATACTGAGCTTTTGTTCTTGAACCCTACAAAAGTAAGCTGGACCCACAGCAGAGCGGACGGCCTCAACACCTTCCACATCTCAGCGGGCCACTGTGCCTAAAGGTACCTCCTACGTAAGTCGAGGGACCTTGTAGATCCCATGGATCCCATGGGGCGGCAGGCACCACATGGGATGAAGGATGAAGGTACCTATCCCCTCAGGGGAAAAAAAAAAGTCCAAAGTTCGTGGTTGTATCGTTGTAAAATTGATCATCTTTCAAGGACCTAATCTGGCCAAAAGTTATATCACCTTATAGCTGAAGAGTTCAGCTATTAGTTAGTGTATTTACACATTGTCATCGTAACTATGACGAAAGTGATCACAAGAGACAACTGACATTCTATTCCGGACTTTTTCTTCCCCCTCTAGTTACCTCATCCTGGGCACTGTAGATTCTTGAAATGACAGCTTATCCAGAACCCTTTGTTTTAATCAGGCAGGACCCTTCCTTTACACAAGAGACGTACCTCATTGGATCAAGGCTGCAACCAGGTTACTAGAATAATGTTGACGTGCAGCATGATAGCGATCAGCCTGATCGTCCCTTATCCTCGCTCATTCATCCACAGTATACTGTGGATGTGATGACCTGCTGACCAAATTTCATTGATTGTTCAAAATAACAAGTCAGGAGACATTGGAAAGTCGAACAAGAATCTTGGAAGGTGCTGGCCAAGAAAGTTGCTTTCTCTTTTTTGATCGACAATTCGTATGTATTGAGTAGGATGCGGGTGAAAATGACGCCCCACCAGTCTGAGAATGATATCCCACTTGCGCTTACCTACCCCGGTAATTCAATCACGGCAATTGGGAAAATAAGCGGAACCCTCGGCCCATCTCCACCCCCGTATTTACACGGATTCATCCACTTCTAGGAGCTGCTGATGCTGATTATCGCCAAAGAGTTGACGACCGAACGATACTATTCTGGAAGAAGCAGACTTAGCTAACCTCGTCAACATTTGCCCCAAGGAAAAGGGTCTTTCACTGGGCGTTTGACAGTGCCTAGCGCATCCAGTATACCACCACAGTCAGACCAGATCATCATCGCCGGGTGGGTGCTATCATCGCTCCACTCTATTGTTCCTCAGGCTTGTGCTCATAGCCAAGCTCACTGGGTCGATACTCTCTCGACAAGATGCCCTTAGGGATCCTCGAAGCAAAGGGCATCGAGCATGTTCCTGGTACGTTGGCGTCATATTGATGTCGAGATGGGGCGCATGGTCTTCCATCGCCGATGCCTGGCCCCTGATGGCAACAAAATTCACACACACTTTTAGACATGACGAATTGACAGATGGTATCAAACCTCTAGGCACGACGCGGTACTTTGACGATCCATCTCGACCTCAAACAGCTGATGAGCTTCATGGAAACCTCAAGTGCGATAACTCAGGGAAAGAATCCATCATTCTTGTACATACGCGTCTATCCACCTCATAATCCATCACGTTGAAGCTGACACGATCCTCAGATCCCTCAACCGTCCGATGACCCCAACGATCCGTTAAACTGGCCGCTCTGGCGACGCGACCTCATCACTTTTCTTCTCTGTTTCGCCGGCATCCTTGCTACTGCGCTTGGCCCGATCCTAGCTGCCAATACAATTACGATTGCTCTCCTCTTCTCCAGAGACTTCACTCAGGTCGCTTTGCTAACAGGATATTTCCTGTTGGGCTGCGGTGCCGGTGCCATCTTCTTCGTCCCGTCCGGTCGTATATGGGGGAAACGGCATCTATTTCTTGTTGGAATACTCATTCTCATTGCTTCAAGCGCCTGGGCTGGGTCGGTTGGAACTAATTATGGAAGTTTTATTGGTGCCAGAATTATTCAAGGCGTCGGGTGCGCTCCCTTTGAGAGTTTGCTCAATGCAGCTGTTGGCGACCTGTACTTTGTTCACCAGCGAGGTGTGCGCATGGCCTTTACTAACCTGGCTGTTTTTGGCGGAGCTTTTTTTACTCCCATCCTGGTCGGTAAGATTACCGAATCTTTGGGATGGAAGTGGACCTTTTATTTCGTCGCGATCTTCCTCGCCGCTACCCTGCCAGCCGTCTTCTTTCTATGTCCTGAGACAGCATATCGACGAGAAGCGAGCTTGAACACTGATACAACAGGCGAGATCGGAATAGAACTGACAGCAAAAGACCGACGGCAAGCTCCATCGCCACAACCACAGTCCGAGTTGCCAGCATCTCAGGGAGCTGACAAGCCTGCCGCAGGGTTCACATTGTTTCCTAGGCCTGGAGCTCTCCAACCCATTGGTCATGCCGATACTCCCAAGAAAACATTTATTCAATCGATCTCGCTATTCGATGGGCGAAAGACAGATGAACGATATTGGGTTCTCCTCCTACGGCCGTTTCCTCTTCTGGTCCATCCAGCATTTATATGGGGATGCCTGATCCAGGGCACCATGATCGGCTGGACAGTGTTCATTGGAGTCATCGTGGCAGCTATTTTCATCGGACCCCCTTACTACTGGGGAGAGGTCATGGCAGGTTACACTTATACAGGTGCATTCGTTGGTGCTGTCATTGGTTTCATCCTGGCGGGTCTGCTGGCCGACACAAGTGTCAAATACATGACCAAGCTCAACAAAGGTATTTATGAGCCCGAGTTCCGCATCCTTCTTGTGATCCCCATGATGATCATAGGTGGGATCGGATTATACGGGTTTGCCTTGACAGCTGGCGACGTGTTGAAGGGAAGATATACGTACCATGTGCCCTTGATATTCTTTGGCTTCGAGGTCGCAGGGATGGTCATCGGCGCTGTGGCCAGTTCCCTGTACATTGTCGATGCATATCGTAGGTTGCTCTGACAGCCACGGCCTGTGAATGTCACTAACATGGAGACAGGTGACTTGACTATTGAAGGGTTCACAATCATGATCATCTTCAAGAACTTCTTCAGTTTCATGCTGACGTTCTTTGCCTACAACTGGATCAGTGATGGCGGTATCGAACGGACGATGGTGTCGATCGCCTCAATTCAAGTGGGGGTATGCCTTCTCAGCGTCCCAATGTGTAAGTTGACTTGCATCGCCTGATGTAGCTATTGCTGATTACGCGCAGATATTTATGGCAAGCGGGTGCGAGCCTTTTATTACCGCCACGATTTGCTCGAAATGACTGGTCTTCGGTAATGTTAGAGCGTTAGAAGCATATGTGCTTTACAGGTATGTAGAAAATTGGCCAGCGCCTGGCAATTTGTTCTGGGGTTATATAACTCTGGATAATATTTAATGTCTAAATATCTGTGTGGATTTAGCTAAGGAAATATCACTACTTCATCATTTTAGGATCAAATCTATGGTCATTTAGAGAGGGCATTTTGGATACAACGTATCTTTTTTTTTTTACGCGATCGCTATTGTGGTATCGATATAAATCATAACATCGTACGAACTAAATACATTCGGATTATCCAACTCTTTCCTTATTTATCTCCACCGGCTTATGCCTTGACCGCGCTGGACTTGGGCTCGCCGCCAGCAGCAAGGGTCGACTTCTTGACAAGGCGCAAGCCGCCAAGCAGAAGGACAGCGGCCTGGACACCCAGGATAACGACCAGAGTGACGAGAGCTCCAATAACACCAGCAACGGGCTTAGAAACACCATTGCCAGAGCCGCCAGAGCTGGACTGGGAAGAAGCAGAGTCGTCATCATCGTCTGAGCCGCTGGCGCAGGTGCCATCGGTGTTTCCACAGAGCTTGCACCAGTGCTTGGTATCCTCGATAGCAAACTCATTCATGCCATCCTTGAAGTCCTTCCAGGAGATGGTAGTCTCCTTGCCATTGAAGAGAGGGAACAGCTTGGGAGTGTGCTCGGCAGCAGTACCATTAGCAAAGTAAAATCGGACGCTAACATCGTCAGCGGTAGGCTTGGTGGCGTTGGTGACGAGCTCAAAGGCCATGGACGAGGCATAGTCGACAACTCCCATGAAATCGGAGTTGGCCTTGTCCAACTCAGCCAGACCGAAGAAGGCCATGAAGGCGGCATAGGCGCCGAACTGAACGTTCACCTTGGGTCCCTTCTTGCCCTTGGCAATGGGCTCAAGAGCCTCGAGAATCTGTCCTGCGAGAACGGAGCCGGCAATGGCGCGAACTGGCTCGCTTCTGTTGAAGGCAAGGTTCCACTCGTGAATGGAGGCATAGTTGTAAAGCTTGTCGAGAGTGGACTCGGTGAGGAGATCATCCGAGGGGATACTGGAGTTGTGGATGCGAGCGACGTTGATGAGATCGAAGACTGTGTGCGTTAGTGATTGCATTCATAACAGAGGCGAATGATCTTAACATACTGGTATAGGCATTCTGGAAGTTGGCAGCATCCTTGCCGTAGGTCTTTCCAATGACAGGGACAAGGTCCTGGTAGAACGTCTCGGTGTCCTTGTAGATCTGCTTGTAGTCGGAAGACGAGAAGTACTCGTTGGAGCTCGCCTCGGCGTTGGTGCAACCACTGTTGCCTTGGAGCCAGGCGCTGCTCTCGGAGTTCTTGTCGCTAGCTGCGGACTCGACGCTGGCGATGGGGATATACTGGTATCCGCTCAGAGGAGCCTCAACCTTGGAGCCGTTGGCGAGGGTCTCAGCCTGCTTGGTGGGAGGGTACAGGCCCTGGAGGAAGACGAGAGCAGAGTTCTGGAGAACAACGTCGACGGGAGAGGTAACGTCGAGCTGAGAGAGGACGGCCGAGTCGGTGCTGACGCCCTTGATCTTGCGCTCGGCATCCTCGCTCACGTAAGTGTCGCGATACCAAGTGCCGGAGGAGTGGACCTCATCGGCTCCGAGAGCAGTGAAGTTTACGGGCTTCCAAGCCTTGGCGGTACGATCACCGTGGCGGTGGAAGATGTACAGGCCAAGAACATCCTCAGCAACGGCGAATGAGGAGAGGGAAGAGAGAAAGAGGAGGGAGAGGGGCTTGGCGTGCATTTTGGGCGGGTTACACTTGAGATGAAGCTATACACACTTACTCCAGTAAACCACTGCTGACCACGAAGATGGAGAAAAGAGAGAGAGGTGCAGGAGAGCGGAAGATAAGGATTAAATAAACTCTTGTCATTTATGTTTCACCTACTACTAAATCTTCCCTAGTCCTCATGAGACTCATGATATGGGCAATGGGCTGCTCTTCCCCACCCCGTTCGGCTCTGAGCGTGCCGTGTTGCTGCAAGTGCAAGGTTATGCATACCTAGACTCTCACGGAATAGACAGTCTCCATGGGACTAGGGGCTCTCCGATTAACATATGAAGCAAGGTTGATTTCTAGTCGAGCTAAGTGAAATCCTACTTGCCATTGGACCCTCTTCTTTCTGGACATTCATACCCAGATAGGAAACTCGCTTGACACCATCAATCCACACAATCATCATGATCCAACAGACGGAGTTTGTTTTTGATTCATCCGTGGAGCTTGATCTTAAGCCTCGAATGTTTATCTGAGCTAGAGATCATCGTCAAAGACTCAGGTGAATATGCCCGAGGAATTGATCCTTCATGAGTGGAGATCATAGTCAGGATAGCTCACCTCACCTCACCTTATCTACCTTACCTCACCTCGGCTCTAACTACCTTACAGCTCTTTTCCTCCGTGCACATGGAAGAGAGCTTTGCCCCTCAGCGGTAGGTAGCCCTAGCGGCCACTAATGCAAGCCCACCCCAACTTTGATCAGATAATCCGCCTTCGACCAGCCACGATTTGATCAATTGGGTTTTCTACGCGGGCACTTTTGCGTACAAGAGTGGGAGGACGGAAACCTTCACAGAAAACCCTCAATAGCTACCACGCTACGGCCATCGGAGCCCACCGTGATTGGTTATCGGCCGGGTCGCGGCTCTACAAAACGGATCACTGATGCCGTCTTATCCCCGTCCATTTTTGATGCCATCGCATGTTGGGATTTTTTTGTCTCTTTCGGGCTCTTTTTCGGCAGAGCAGGGACCATGTCTTTTGCGGGGGTTATCTTGTGTACCTAATGATAATAAAGATGATCGCAACTAATAATTATGGTTAAAACATGCCTGTACTCACGTACATCTCCTATGCAATTGGGACAAGTCTGCATTTCTCTTTAGAAGGCAATATTTTGTTCAGTAACCACCAACAAAACAAGATCCTTTTTACTGGATATCTTATACAAACTATTATCAGGTTAAAATCTCCTAATCCATCAGGTCATCCATTCCCGGAGATGCCAATGCCAAGGCGGGTCTTTATTGGATGTTATCTATCGTCCCAGAACGAATATCTCCGCCACCTCCGCTCGGTTCGTGAATCCTCGGAGCTATACTCTAGCCTTGCTGATTAGATAACCTGGTTCTAGCCAGCGTCTAATACACGCATATCAAAAACATCAAATTCGACTTGCCACATATCGCCTTATGCTCCTCTCTATACCATGATCCCTGTCGATTCCGAGAACTTGGTCCTCGTTCCACATCATGCAACAGCGTTAGCTGTCATTACAGCTTCGACTTTGCGTCCTTTCGCGGATCTCGTAGGTTCTGAGAAAACTCTCCGTTGAGAAGATATTCTGGGTACTCCATACCAGCCTCAATGCCCACGCTGATCGCTCCTTGACGCCTCCACGCTGCGCCGTCCACAGCCAGGACCTGTCCATTTATGTAACTTCCAGCCTCGCTGAACAAGAAGACGGTCGCATCTGCGATATCTTTTACATTTCCAACGCGGCCTGATGGTATACCCTTGGCGTACCTTTTCCTCTCACTCGCCTCCTCACTTCCAAGTCTTGCCAGGCCTTCGGTGCCCTCAATGCCTCCCGGTGCGACGACGTTGCTCGTCACTCCTCGTGGCCCATACTCAAGTGCGACGGATGCCATGAGTGAGTCGATAGACGCCTTGGCTGCAGAGACATGCGCTTGCAGCGGCATACCGGTGTAGTGAAATGTTGCAGAGACATAGATGATACGAGGGTTAGAGCTGCGTAGCAGATGAGGCATAGTTGCCTTGACTGTGTTGAAAGTTCCCAGGACGTCGATGTCCATGACTGACTTGAACGCATTAGAGCTCAGGCCTTCTATCGGAGCAACAAAGTTGCCTGCGGCACCAGCACTGTAAAGGTGCATTAGTAGATGTCGTACTAAGAGATTTTCACCAAGGGTATAGTCTTACATGACAAAGTCGATCCCTCCTAGTTCCTTCGCACATCGCTCAGCAGCAGCTTGAAGGCTTTCGACCTGGAGTCAATTAGCATCAACGGATCCATTGTCAGCTGTGAATATGCGCGTCATACCTTTCGAACGTCGCAACCTCCAATTCCTATCACCTTGGCGCCCTCTCTGACAGTTGCTATGTCCTTGGCCACTCTTTCGGTCTTTTCGACACTTCTACCGATGATGCATGCATTTGCACCTAGGTGAACCAGCGCCCGCGTCTGCATGCTGCAGATACTCCCTGCGCCGCCTGTGACGAAGACGACACGGCCGTCTACATGTAATTACGCGTTAGCAATCGGCAGCTAAGTGAGAGTGACTGTATACTGACTGAAGATGCCATCCTTCCAGACGGGACTGAGATACTCGGACTCTGGAACGGACATCGCGATTCAATTCGCCACGTGGCTAAAGGAGAGGTTCTAGTATAATTGAACAAGGAGACGTATTGACAAATGAGATGCAGTCGAAACAAATACAGTATGTGTGGACAATTATGGAGAAGCGATGAGATAAATGACAGTGCAGATGAAGGAACAGGAGTTTACTTACCTAGGTAAGGGAGGTACCGAAACCTCCGACGCACGCGGGGCCGTTCGTGCCTCGGCTCGGAGTGGGTCAAGCTGAGATGCATGAGGAATCTGGGGTTGGTCTCCACTCTTTGACCGCGCCTCTCGGCCGAGTTACGTCGTCCCTTCTAAGGGCCGGGCCGCTGGCCGCATGCCGCTGGCAGCAGTGACATGCATTTAATATGTGATCTTTAGGCGAATTTGTCCAATTGTATGGACATGTGCAAGCCGTTACTGGCTCCTATTGTCTCCATTCTTGGTAGTTCTTCATAGGTTTCGGCTCCTAACATGAGTAGGTCTAGACAGACGTATGAGGTTCGTATCGAGTCGGCAAAAGGCAGATACAGTGCTCAAAACACAGGCACATAACTTACATTAACACAAGATACAATTGATTCAGCATCTAAAACTTATTTATTAGTCAATCGGGTTACATGTACCGGTCTGCGTTGTCATCAACTGCCTACCGACCTAGTCAGGCTATGTAAGGGATGAGTGACTCTATCTCGATATACCCTAGAGGGAGCAAACCTCATGCAAGACGACTCGGTTTTGCTACCCGCAATTTAAACTTCATGCCAAGTTCTCAACCATGTATCCACGTGATAGATAAGGTAGTGTCAAGCTCATGCACTGCGTCCCCACTTGATGCTCTTAAGTCACTCTTATATTCCAGCAAAAGCGAACATGATGTATAGGAATATGCTTATGTTATAGGAAGCAAAAGGGCCTTGGAAAGGTATCCTACTGAGAGAGCACACGGTTCGAGGGTCGTTAATATCTTTCGGCAAGCCATGTAGGGCGTCTCTGGCCCATAGATGGCCTGCCGCGTCTCATCCAAATAAGGCAGCGTCATGGAGTACAATGAGCCCTGGACGATACATCTAAGGAAACACCGCTGGTTGACAAAGTTCATATCACTTAATGGCGACGTAACAGAACCTGTGCCTGAAACGGCGGATATAACTGTTACCGCATTTGGCCTTATCTGCACGGGCGTGCTACCGTCCTTTGGTCGCCAAGAGAACAGCAGCACGAAGTGACATTTTCGTCCTAACTTTAAGCGCGTGGGATGCTTTTCACTTTGCAAGGGTGCACTTGACAGATCTCGCTTCTATTCGGGCGCATCACAATGCCGTAATTCCAGGGCTGTCGTCTAGTTCTATAAGTCCGCCTCACCAACGGGTGCATCCCGCGTGGCGCCGCGCTTATTTTGTTCTCTCCCCCGCAGTCTCTCAACTTTATCCCCGGTCAAGCCCCGTCTTATCTCTGATCTTTGCCCCGTTCTCGCATATTGTCTCTTGTCCCAGGCGTATTTTTAGCTAGAACCTGTGGGGGGCCAAAAGTTTTATTGCCGTTAGCGAGCTGCAATGGCTTTGAAGAGGTGGTGGGATGTGTACGTCTTACATGTACCACTGCCATCATGCTCCTGATGACAACCTAAATGTAACCACTCGACACCAAGCCCGACAGCATCCTTGTTTGGTTTGTGATTATCAGAACGTTACAACACCAGCATACTCATCATATCCCATGGTTGGCTGGGTGTATAAGCCAAGACATGTGGTAACTGTTCCTACTGGTAGCCTCACAACCCACTGGCGGCAGTAGTCACACACAGCAGCCGATCCTAAGAATCCCCCCCTTGTATTCTAGGCGACAAGAAATGAATGGATGTAAATTCAACTGTCATATGTGACTGACTGTATAGTATGCTCCACCATTTTCAATGTCGTAGAGCTAGTTCGGCTCGGCTCGTTCCACGGCAGGCCGTGGATTTTCAGACGCCTATACGCCAACCCACCCCGATTTTCCATGTATTCTTCTCTTCCAACGTTTTCATAACTCAATTCAGTATGAAATACCGACATACTAGTACGGACAAGGCTGTTGAACTCCAACGCTATTTTCAACTTTCAAAATTGGCCGCTAAATGATAATTTTGATTTGTCTTCTCTTCTTCCTCCTTAAGATTGCTTCGCGCGAATTCGTGTGTTTCTTCTCCTTGTTTCATCGATGCCTCGACTGTCGTTTGTGTTCCTTCGTCCAGAACCCTACAGCGGGTTTAGCTCCTGTGCATATGATCTCGAACATTCTGCCCCTAAATCGAGAGGTTTCGAAACAGCATCATTTAGAATATTGGCACCATTCCAACCTTATACCTTTGTTCCTGAACCCAAATCTGTACTTGTGCTTGATTTGAGGTTCGTTGGTGCTGGGAAAGATAACAAGGCCTTCTTTGGAGAGGCATTCGTTTTCATTATGTCGATTCCACCAAAAAACCGCTTGTCTGCTTCATCCGCAACAAAGAGGACAACTTTCGGGTAGCACGATGTAGCGTTCGTGAGGACCTTTAGGGCAAGCGTGTTCTTTGCTTCCGTCGGTGGATGTTTTGCAGAAATGTGTCCCCGGGTCCGTACAAGACGTGTAAATGTAATAATTTTTGGTGAAGTCACACATGATGGTAGAGCGCTTGGGGGATACGCTTCTGTAACGTTCAGTTAGCTCGATTTCTCCACAAATAGTTAACGCCTCGCTCAGGGACAGATCTTACTGGACGGCTTATTAACGTGTTGAGAGTTGCAACTCTAAAGTCAGAGGCAATGACTTTATGTTATGGTGGAGAGGATCAGACAAAGCCGATCAAGACACAGAGGGTTGCAGGGTCTTTAAACAGTCCGAAATGGCAGGAGTAGCCGCCAGTTGTTATGACAGTTCAACACGTTTGTGAAATGTCGTAATGCGTCGCAATTGTCGAGAGCTGGTATCAGATGGGATGCGCAGATAAAGTAGGTGGAGTGGCGGCGCTTGTAATAGGCCTTGAACTTTGTACGTGCAGAAGTGATCGTGATGGTGGGCTCCCAATTTTCTACCCAGACGATAGGTCAATTGTATTTAAAAAGGATTGTGAGGTAAAAGCGACAAAATTCTGTCTGAAGAAGGCGGTATTCCACGTATTTTTGTGAGGGCGAGCTTGTGGTGGTTATAGATGGAGACCAGTATGGGGATCAAGGGTCCCTTAAGACACAGCGCCGGTGAGACCGTGCCATGTCCCGTCTTTGTCTCGGGAGTAATGACGCCTTTGCTTCAGCACGACGGGGATTCCAAAGGAAAGAAGCTAGAGACATTTTGCTTGGCCCAGGGTCTGATCTGTCTGTCGTGTCGAGTTCAAGCCAGGTCCAGGTTTCTGACGGCGAGTGGAGTGGGTTCGCAACTTAGTTAGCTAGTGGGGCACGTTAGCCCGCGTGTCCAACGGTCCCAAATCTCGAACGACGGGGTTGCAGTAGGTAGCTTTAGGTAGGTAGCGACCCCAGTAAGGAAGGCTTAGTAGCACTCACAGGCTAATTCATAGCGGCGGTACGGGGAGCCGACGTATCCTCATTTAGGAGCACAGGGCAATCCAATACATAAGACATCCTTGGTGGAAGTGCTATTGAGAAAGACTTTGGTTGGCTAAACGCGATGTCTGATTCTGGCGAGCGAGATCGAATGAGGCGAGTCGAAACGAAAGGGCGTAACTAAGCGATTCAGTACGCGGGCACCAGGGCATGCACCGCACCAACAACTCAAGCCTTGAGTTTAGCTGGATCCTTGTACAGACAGTAAGCTGTAAGTGCGAGTGGACCATCCTCAACGGCTACTAAGCGAAGGGCGAAGGATACTTCCTGATTTTGGTATCAGATTCCCAGAGAAGATCTGCTTGGTCCACAAAGGTATTCTACCACTAATCATTCATTCGCCTCACTGTCGCGAAAGCGAGAGATAGGCGATGATTGACGATGAATTCGGCCCAACAGCGTACACAGGTACTTCGGGTGACTGGATACCGGTACTCGCTTGACGGATGGCGTCCTATTGGCGTCGACAACGAGGGATGGTTAAACTTTGTAGGGTGGGATGCGAATTCCTTCCCGCATCCTGAAGGCTTGCGATGTTACCTTCTTCCGTTTTTCGATTCAACGGCGAGTACTGGGGCCAGCGCCACGAAGAAGCCCTGATGAGCGTTTCGTGCTTTTGGAATGGCATGCCGGTGGATAGGCCGTGACATGGGGTTGAAGCGGGCGGCGGGCGGCAGAAAAGCCATGTCGTCGCACCGATAACTGACTCTTGTTAGTCTGTTCGTGGTTTGGTGCGTACCTTGAAAGCTATCGTATATACACATTGAACTCCGACGATGCCACATCGTATCCCGGAGCACTAAACTAGAAAGGTCGGTCAAGGATAGTATCGGGCGCCTGGTAGATAATCGCGGTGGGGATATGAGCACGTTTCTTCCTTGATTGTTCTCGAGTTGAAGCTTTATTGCTCTGCCTGTCCTTGAATGAGATCAGTCAGTGCACGAGACGGGAAGAACCCACAACCACCTCACCTGGGGGTTGAGCTACTACCAGCTACCTGAAGCTAAAGGTAGGTAGGATTGGATGTCTTGCGGCTTCTCGTACCTTTTTTGTTCGTGGCTTCTTCTAGTGCTTGCTGCCTTGGATCATGGATGCTCCTTGTTCCTGAAGCTCTAGGTAAGGAAGAAGCTTAGAAGCACATGCGATTTCTTCCTTTCCACTTTTGCTCCCTTCCCCGTCCTCCCGGCCCGTCCGCCTTTACCGAGTATACATCCCCACTACACAGCTTCACATCTTCTTCAAGACATGAGGTATTCATCCATGATATCCATGCAACCACCTTGATGATTAGCAGCTCTTTACATTCAATATTCAGGGCGAACGTGTTACGTCTCAAGACCCAGCTCGCTCGCCTCATTGACCTTGCAATCCACTGTCCCCCGCTCCGTGATATCTCAAGACATCGGTTAACTAGTGTTGGTATCAAGTTACGACCCGAGCACGCCGATCAGCAAACTGCCCATAACCTAGGCCATCACGGTGAGGCGAAAACACTGCCAGTGGATTGGCTCAACTAGGTCGAAACCTTCGGTGCAACCCCCAACACAGCATAGCCAAATGTGATCCGTATCGTGAGGCAGGCATTCAAGTCCTTGGCAGTCTATTCGAGCTCGAATCCGGGGTGAAAAAGGTTGCTCTCCACTAAGCTGCGACAGCTAGCCAGGTCAACCTTCGGGTACCTACAGGAGTGCTCTCATTTCGTGCAGGCTGGTCAGCCCTAGTAAGGATCATGGTCTCCAGACCCCACGCGACAATAACATCCAATCTTTGCCAAGACTTGGTTTCTGATTTGGGTCATCAACGGACGTGCAAGAGCTTCTCCGTTGAAGACGCCAAATATTCTCAATACTTAACCACAGCGGCCCCAACCACAGACCTGTGCAGCTCCGGACCCATATCCCCTGGCTGATGGAGCTTGATATTCCGAGCTCAAAGCTCAGGTACGACTAGCAAGATGACCCGCAAATAACCGGATGAAATGATACAGCTACGGACTGCTGGTTTGTATTGCTAGAAAACTTGCAAAGGGAAGCCTGAGTGCCTTCCATTCGCCCGGCACAATCCTGTAGGTTTGTCAGACGTCGGCCTTCAGTCAAGTGGAGCAGGCATTCATTCGACATTTACACCGATCAGACCATACTATAGAAGGTGACGAGAAGGACGCCTGTCTTCAACCAGGCTAGTGCGGCCTTGACCTACGTCTTAGCTTGATCGTGGCGTGGCTTCTTTTAATTCTCCCAAAGAACATCAAGCGTTGTGCAATGACCAACAAATAAACCTGCATTGGCCATGATTCCATTATGGATATCCACTAAAGCTGCGCGAATACCAGCGGGGACTAGGATGTGTGTCTTTACTCCGGTTTATTTGATGACATCTCGATGTGATTTACCATCGCCAAGCGGTTACCAGAAACAATCCATCCCTACGAACCTGACTTTTCGGGATAATGGAGATATGCAGCAATCATCGTGATGATCTTGAGCTGAGACGTCATCGAATTTGCATGACATTATGAATAGAGCCAAGTGCCAACGTCGACAAATTATTGCCTTTCTCACTGTTACCAGTATTTCTATCGTTCGGGCTCAGTTTCGTCCATAGGACAACGCATATATAACTAAACTGAACTGTTTGCGACCTCAGTCGTCCAGCTAATGACATTTATGTAATTGATACCACTGGCTTTACTATCGTGGCTTGGAACTCAGGCCCAACGATATCTACCTAATTCTAGCTTGTTGATCTGGCGATATCGCGCCAAATTACTGGCTCTTGGCAAAGCACAAAGGCTTCATTACATACATGCCAACGGTGTCGCGTAACTAATTTAGCGTCACTAGTATCAACGGCGATGCTCCGCGGAGGTCAAGAGGCTTTCGGATCCATCGATCCTTGTTAAAAACGTGTCAAAATGGGCACAGTCCGGCTTTTACTGAACGTTCTTAGACGCGTATTAGCAGGCGGGCCACAATGTTCAAGCTGGTGCAGATGCAATTGGCAGATCATACCAACGCATTGTCTGAACATTTGTTTTCACGTAACAGAAAAGTAATTGCTTTCGCATCCATTTCACAATTGCCAGTCATGCATCACAAGGAGGCGCTGGAACTGACATCAGGACAGTTGAGTATATTCTAGCCTGATGAAATACGCCTTTCAGCCAGGCCTTGTTGATCAGACACGGGAGCTGTCTCAAGCCACTATCAGATTTCTTGCGTCTTTATTCTTCGCCAAATTGGGTAGGAGTTTTTAGGTCAAAGCGTCGTGCCAGAGTTTCACCACATATTTTAGTGTCTTTCGATTCCGGTTGCATGCCTTCTAAGTGCATCTCACCGAACCACCGATATGACCTTGTTCTGCGGCTGTTTCGGCCCACCGACGTTGAATTTCGGTGAACAGGAGTTTATATCGGCTTACGACTGACTCGGTGCGTTCGGCTTCGGAGAGCCTTATGGTTGTGGCTCAACAATAAAAGCACGCTACGGTTTCGCTCGGACATTAACTGTATCCTTTTTTTTTCGTAATCTCGATACCCTCCTTGCATGAGTCGTATAGAGCAATGTCTTTGAGACATCTCTCAGTTGTCATCACTTACCAACCACGACGGTGTAGTGAACTAGATGAAGACATATGGAGTTTACTAGTTGCATGCTCACTGATCCGTCTTAAAAGTGACAAACTCTTGGTTGGCTATTGGAATTTGAAATGGCATCGTCTCCGGCGGATATTCGGAATAACTAGACCTATCTTTGATCGGCGAAATGGCTTGGTGTGCGGGTATAGGGTAGTCGTCGGTTTATCGATGAACAGCACCGCGAGTTGTTGACGAGATATATCTACCTGGGTAGGTATAGATGTGATAAACAGCTACCTCGTGCTTGGGAATGGCGATTAGATAACGGGGCTACTGGTGGAGAGACCATATCATATGTCGATTCGAGTATGATATACCTACATTGTCATGGTCCAGTGTACCTAGCGCGTAGATTGTTGGAGCACACGAGTCGACAAATCCACAGTGAACTCTCACTAGTACGAAGAAAGCAACCAAAATATACGCGACACCAACATTTATAGCGTTATCAACTTTAGCTAAATTGCAAAGTTGACCAACATATACTCCCGCACTCGAATAGGATGGCAAGATGTCATGGCTATAAGGGCAACAGTAGGAGCCAATACCAAGAAGTTACAAAATTATAGTGAGTTTGTTAAGAAAAAAACCCATGCAAGGCAGAACATAAATCAGGTTAATCTGAAACGTAGAGTTTTATACTCATCTTAACTTATTATGTTTACATCTTACCTGGGTAGGCAGGCGCCAGCCAATAATCGGAACTCTGCTAAACTTTAGGTAGGAGATAATAAAATAAACCAGGCACTATAGTAGATTCTTGGCCTAAAGTATGCCCCAGTCATTATGAGAACTTATCCTGAAGTTAGGGGAATATCCCGATTATTTATTAAACCACCTGGTAGGTAATCATAATTTGGCTGCACGAACGTTTCCATGATGGACATGACCCAGTTATTTAGCCACAATTCCGTGACGCACAACGCCACAGAAGCAAACCCGCGCAATGATTGGCTGTAAAATTGCACGCGCTTCTTGGTTGCCACTCCTCCATGCGATCCATCTCGATCTGCTTGCAACAGGAGCTCTTCAAGCTCAGCCCCCTCTCTCCATGGCCATCTTTGATCCATCGTAAACTCTTCGAACGCATCTCGAGCAGCATAGCAATATCCTATATGCTGATTCTCACTGCCCTCACGATTTCTTTTCCCACGATCGAGACGTAAACCTGACGCGGCGCTGAGGGGCCATCAGATTTCTAACTCCACCTGGGTGCCAGCCCAGACACAACCGTTAGGATGACCGAGTCATCACCCCGAGCGGTTCGTTTCTCAGGCGCCGAAGACGATAAGGCCAGGAGCCACCGCCACGACATCGAACCCAACGGAGACCCTCATGCGACAGAACGCCAGGACGAGCTGGGTAACTTGAACCGGTACGAAGCATCGGGCCACACTGGGTCAATGACTTCGTTGCATCCTGGGACGGTCATTAACGGTGCCCCCAAGCCGCAGCGAACGGCAACTGGAGATGATGGTACTATCTATTCGCCCAACGGCCCCTGGCCGCAACGACCACTGGGCCCTGCGCGCACACCATCGAATACATACAATCCCGCTACATCTAGAAAGCCAGCCCACCCAGCAGCCACTCCATCCTTCACCGAGTCCGTCAGATCGTCGTCTAAAACACGCCCACGGCAGAGTGAGAGTAGGTTTCGTGCGCAGGAACGGGCATATGTGCAGAAACTTCGGCAGGATTATAGCGGAGGATATTTCACGTCTTATTCGACCTTGAATGGAAATGATTCGGACTCGGAAGGGGAGACTCCCTCGTCTGAAGGCCCGTACGATGACCGTTTCGACCAGGAAACTATCATGTTTTACGGTAACGATAACCTTCAGCCCACAGATGAGGATTTGAAAGACCCGGAAAACCGCGAAAGGCTCGAATGGCATGGCATGCTTGAAGCTGTCCTCACAGGAGACGTCGTACGGCAAGAGAAGAAACGCCTGATCGGTTCCTCGGACCAGCAGGCTGGGAAAAGCGCGCACAAGACCGAACTGTGGCTAGGCATCCGTTCAAAGGTCTGTGGAAGACATATCCCTGTCCAGAGGCGTATGTTGGAGGAATCCCGATCTACACTCGACCGCACCCTCGATGAGATTATCAACTTCCAAGTCAAGGGCGAGAGCGAGGCTGGAAAACCACCATATGAACAAGTGAAGGACATGGTGGACAAGATCGAGATGTGTGAGAACCTCTACCCTTCTTGGGCTTCGCTCGCGGCAGAACACAAAGCGGCAGATTCCGCCACTTTCCAAGAGGCGCACGATGCCATTATTTCATGGTACAACACCAACGAAATGATCAACACAGAGTTGAATATCTTGAAGAAATGGGTTGGGAACGAAGAGCTCGACTTTACACGAACCAAACAACGATCACCTGCTGTCAACGGTATCAGCAGCGACGAAACTTCCTTCCTTGATCGGTTGATGAAAGAGGATGGACTACAGTCTCTCTACAACGACGACAACGGAAATCTAGAAAAGGGAATGCTGGCACCCATATCCACCGTTATTAGCAAGGCGAAGGACACTCTTATTAGGAATTCGGAGCCTTTCCGCAAACGCCACCTGCCACCGTACCTCGAAGAACTCCTAACCCTCATCAGCTTCCCATCACGGCTTATCGAAGAGATCACCCGTACGCGTCTTGCTTATGCTAGGAGAGTTAAGGAGTCTGCCCAGCAAAATCCTCTTATGCAAGACCAGATGATTTCCCAGTTCCAGCTGCTTCTCAAGTTTGCCATACGAATCAAGGTTGAATGCACTTCGATCGCGAACCCAGAACCAGGATGGGACCTACCACCCTGCATCGACGAGTCTTTCGACCAAGTTGTACTGGAAGCCTTGAAGTATTACTTCAAGATGCTAAACTGGAAGCTGAGTGGAAACAAGAACACATTCAAAGAAGCGGAACTCCTGTTTCAAGAGTGGGACTTTGCCAACGAAATTGGAAGTCACCTGCAGCGTGGCCACATTGAAGTTGCGGAGCAATTTAGTTCACTAACCTTCAAGGCATTAAACAGACTTAGCCAGACTTTTGAGAAAGAGTTACAAGCAAAGCCCAGGGAGACCGCATCAGAGATGAGCAAGCGTTACAAGGCTTGTCTTGACTCTGTACGAGTCCGTCAGCGGATGCTCCAGCGGTTCACTCGAATGCTGAACGACAATTACGAGCATGCGTCCGACTATAGCATTTCATTTCCACCCGAGACCATGCAGAAATTTTACGACCAATTAGTCGCTTCTGGACACTTCCAGGTAGACACTCGTTCTCTCGAGCAGGACAACACCTATGTTATCGCATCGCCCGAGCTTCGGGAGAGACTGGAAGACGTCCCAGCCATGCTGGCCATCACATCCAAAGACCAGTTTCCAGATGAGCTTGGAGAACAATACATCCTTATCCTTCGACCGGAGGATCCGCTTAACTGGTTTGGCGAAGTTATCGAAGTACCACTACGTGACATCAACATTGACTTGAAACGAGGTCACATTCGACTTTGCGCTCCCAGTCCGCAGACGCTGCATAACGCGCGCAGAGCGTTCATTGATGCTGTCGATATGCATGTTGATCTCGTCCAGGAAGCAAGGTCCAACATTCATAAAGTCAACTCAAGATTAACGGAAATCAGGAGGGTGGCATACAAACTCTCCAATACTTTCATGGACAGTGTGGAGATTATCAGAAAACAAGCTCGAGGCAAAGACTGCCAAGAGCTCATCCAAACGTGTTTCGTGTTTGCCACAGAGTTCGGTCAACGTTCATTACTCTACATGGACAGCAATAGACGACAGATGAACAACCTCAAGTTGACAAAGCTTGCTCTCGACTGGGTTAGTTTCATCTGCGATGACTGTATTGCATCTGACAGAAAGACGTTCCGTTGGGCTGTGCTCGCCCTCGAGTTAGCAATGGGCATGACCCGGGGACGACACATCCTAGCGCTCGGCGAGGACGAGTACACCAAGCTTCGCTCCAAGGTTGCTGGATGTATGGCTTTGCTTATTTCTCACTTCGATATCATGGGCGCTAGGTCGAACCTGGCGGCCCAGGCCGAAAAGGAGCGGATCGAAGCCTTGGTTGGACAATTCCGGAAGCTTGACAAGAACCGAATGTTGAACGACGAAGAAGCTTCTCGATGCATTACAGAGCAGCGTATGGAGGAGCTCGAGAGAGTAGACGAGTACCGACGTGAGATGATTGCAGAGAGGCAAGGAGTTGGAAGAGTATTGGAGGGGAACAACGAGGTCGACCGATCATTGGCATACCTTTCATCGTCAGCAACCAACGTGACTATGCGCTGGCAGCAAGGCCAATTCGTGGGAGGCGGCACGTTTGGCAACGTGTATGCAGCCATGAACCTTGACACAGGTCATCTCATGGCAGTCAAGGAAATCCGACTCCAAGATCCCAAACTCATTCCTCAGATCGCCGAACAAATTAGAGAGGAGATGGGCGTACTGGAAGTGTTGGATCACCCGAACGTCGTATCATATTATGGTATCGAAGTGCACAGAGATCGAGTATACATCTTCATGGAGTTCTGCTCGGGAGGATCCTTGGCCAGTCTCTTGGAGCATGGCCGAATTGAAGACGAGCAAGTCATCATGGTGTATGCGCTCCAACTGCTCGAGGGTCTTGTCTATCTGCATGAAAGCGGCATTGCCCACAGAGACATCAAGCCCGAAAGTAAGTGGTATATCCCAAGCCCCGAAAAGAGATCAAACTAACCATGGTATAGATATTCTACTTGATCACAACGGAATCATCAAGTACGTTGATTTTGGCGCCGCCAAGGTAATTGCTCGACAAGGCCGCACACTTGCTGGTGATGTGCAATCAACGACGATGCCGAACCGATCCATGACAGGAACACCCATGTACATGTCACCTGAGGTGATCAAGGGCGAGAACCCTGGTAAGCCCGGGGCTGTCGACATTTGGTCTTTGGGCTGTGTCATCCTGGAAATGGCTACCGGTAGAAGGCCATGGGCGCAGCTCGACAACGAGTGGGCGATCATGTACAATATCGCGCAAGGTAACCCGCCTCAGCTGCCGCCCACCGACCAGCTTAGCCCTCAAGGACTCGACTTCTTGAAGAGGTGTTTTACACGAGACCCTCGGAACCGGTCGTCAGCTGTTGAGTTGTTGCAGCATGAATGGATCACATCGATTCGAAGTCAAGTCGTGGAACCAGCGACACCAAGTGATACGAGCAGCTCGGCGCAATCAACACCAACAGTTGGATCAACATCGAGCAGACTTGGAGGCTCTGATGGATTTTACTAGACGATGTAATCCAGAAGGTTTTCTAAAGGATACCATATGCACTTTATTGCAGATCAGGGGAGGAGGGATTGAGTTGATAAGAGGAAGCATACGAAAAGACATGATTTTGTCGGGTTCGTTCAAGCACCAGTCTATAACAACTCAGTGGACAGTATGCATGAGCGATGAGTTTGGAGTTTTGTGCTGCTCTGTTGTATGTACGTATTTGTAATGAGAATGGATGGCTACTGTAAGGGGGAAAGGTGCATAAATGGTCATGATAAAGTAACACAAGGCCATGGACATGAATAGATGCGAAATATCATCTAATAATACATATTAGGAGTTTGCTATCTACTGTATCGTTGAATATGACAAGATGATAAGCAATCAAGCTTGGTATCTTAGGAAGCAGCCGAAGGTCCGTCGTCTCGGCGCTCAGCCCCGCAGTACGGAAGCGCCCGGTGCGGAGATAGGGCCCGCCCGCGTTACGGGGGACACGGGACAAGATATAAGCGGCAGTCAAACCCTTTGCCACGTCCTCCCTCTCCCTTCCCTTCTCCCTTTCTTTCTCCCTCCCCTTCTTTCTTTCCTCCTCATCAAGTTAGTTCAAATGGAAACCCCAGAGACTATCTCAGGACGCGACGCTGCCAAGACTGCCGAAGTCTGCGCGGCTCACGGCATCACGCCGGAAGAGTTCTCGGAACTCCGGCAGCGCGCAGTGGCAGCTAAGGCGACGGCGTACTGTCCATATAGCCACTTCCGCGTTGGCGCGACGGTTCTCTCAAGCGAAGGCCAACTCACCAGCGGCGCAAACGTGGAGAACGCGTCTTACCCAGTAGGAACTTGTGCGGAACGCGTGGCCCTCGGAACAGCTGTGACGGGCGGTCATCGTGGGTTCCGGGCCATCGCCGTCGCGACGGATATTGCACCGCCGGCGAGTCCTTGTGGAATGTGTAGACAGTTGTGAGTTGATATTGAGGTGTCTTTTGGGTGTGAGAGCGGGGAAGCAGAGACAAAAATGGATTTTGACTAACCAGGTGAGTTGTGTGTTTCTGGTGATGTAGTATTCGAGAGTTTTGCACGTTGGATACACCTATTATTATGTTTGATAAGAATGAGGATTTTGTGGTTGCAAAGTTACGACAGGTTAGTCAGGTTCTTTCTTGTCCCAGAGGTCGTTTTAACTGTTTGTAGCTTCTGCCCATGTCCTTTGGCCCTGATCAGCTTCCGCCTCCTGGAGCACCAGGTACTATGTAAGGGGGAGAAGACAAGCTTCTACTTACTTGTGTTGGGAAACGTTGATCTTGAGCGGATCTAAAGAGATGGAATCTGGTTACATTTGATGATCATTGCAGATGCACCATAAATCCAGGATATCGCATATTCTCTTGACCTGCATCCGTGGTTGGCTAAACGTCACTGCATTGGTGGGCTGGCATATTCTTCAATCATACTCAGCTACAGTATCTGATTGATATGTAGCACGGTTCGGGGCGTTGGGGATGGTGCGATAATGGGTTGATAAAGGGTCAGGAGATATGGATAAGCCTCCTACTGTGGACAGGCCAATAGCTACCCTGGATGAGATACGAATGATTAACGGATTGAGTTGCATACAATGTATTTGGCTGTGATCCGTGGAAAAGGAAAGACTTGAAATACTCGTGATCGGTTTGACAAATGATCACTTCCTTGTCGACTGCAACCACCTCAACTCTATCCGTAAGCGAGCGTATCTTGAAACCCCTAATATGGTCCCCTATCTGGTTACCGAGTATCGTACGGCTTACTACTTATCTAACAGAAATACGATCGAGTTATCTTGAGCTGGCAGATGATAGTCACATATCAGGCCTCCTATCACTCCTCTAAATCTATTACGAGTAGACAACTTCCAGCCTAGAAAAATAGATGTAAACAAGTATCCGGAAATGCTTGGTTCTGGTCAAAGTTGATACGAGAAGTTCAGACAACGGCGTCGGAGCATTCTGTTGGCGGGAGCTAAATTTGGAACTGTCGTGCAGTAGCGCAAGGTCCCTGAGATTGGTTCCAGAAGGGGTGAAAAATCCGGGGTTTAGTTGAGAGTACTGAGTCTCAGTGTAAGAGACAGTGGATTGTAGATGAAGTGGCCAATGCTGGAGTTGTCAACACGTCGTTGCTGGTTCAACCTTGGACCAAGTTGACAGTATCTCTCTGCTATAGGCACGACGCGGGATATTTCTTCGCATTGGGCAACTCTGTAGAGCCGACGTCATGACGACCAGGGCAGATATTCCTTAGGTTGTAGATAGCGCCCAAGCTACGATTCTGTACCCAATGAGCTGGGTCTATCCTCGTTATCCGACCGTCTCTCAGCCCTGAGCTACCCATCCTATCCCTGTGCAAAGGAAGGGTCTCACCAGGATCAGAGCGTGAGGGCGCACTCACCAGTCAAAGAGCCTGGGCGTCAAGCGTTTAAGCAGCGGCTGGTTGGTCGCTGGCTATTGGGCGCCGAGATGGGCAACGCTTGACTGACTCGGGGTGAGAGGTCAGATTGGTGGCTATTGGCTTTGCGATTCATCATGACCAGAACTACGAATAGCGAGTCGAGCAGCGCTAAGCGCAACAAATGCCCATACTGACTCTCTGTGTGTGTCTGTTTGCCACGCATAAATAATGCATGAACACAGATAGGATTGGTCAACTCTATCTAAGCCTCCCAGGTACAGACAGTACATACTGCGCTATCATGCGGGCTCCACGCCATGTTCATGCTCTGATAGCGAGTGAGCCATTTGAGGGCTTTTATTCCCTCGACTCCCGTCGGCCCCAGTTATTCAATACCCGTCCAAAGGCCTCCAGCTCCCGTTCGGCTTCCAACCCGCAAAGCATGGGCAGTGGAGGCTTAAGCCCGGGCCTTCGGTCTCCCCCGTAAAGGGCCCACGAGGCCCCTGAAACCCGGGCGCCGGAATAGTGAATAGCCCAGGGGATGAAGGCGGTGATGGAAGACGTCTATGCTAAAGTTTACTCGGTGAGTGGCTGACGGTTGTAGGAGAACGGTAGAACGGTCGAACTCGAACGGCCTACCGGATTAGGGAATTCAGCATTGAAGTTGGAGGGAGCGGGTACCTCGAATACAGTACAGTACCATACCTTATTCAAGATCTAGCACTAACTAGTGTCACGTTCTGGAAGGGCGGTGTTAAGCGTCGAGGGACTCCAGCTAGTTTGGGCCGATCGTGGGATCGTCTCATTGTGATGCTCCCTCTGGACTCGTCTCCCCAGACACTGAGGGAATTTGCGCGACAAGTTCGGATAGGATCCATCGTCCTGAGAGGTTCACATTATTGCCGGCTTATTAAGAAGGATTGCGTTGCCCTCTGCGCAAGTCTGTTGATGTGGAAACGGAATGTGATGGGACTGAAGGGAGTGAATCCACGACGACGATCGAACAATGCGCGTACCCCGCATTGCATTGCATTGCATGGCATTGAATGTTGTGGTTTCGAGCCATTTGTTTAATTTCTGTTGTTGTTATGTTTTAATTCCTTGTTTGTAGTGACAATGAATGAATGGACTGGACTGGACGCTACTGAGCACTGAGCAAGGAACATGGGAGTGTCAGGTATGTCAATGGAGGGCGGTGGCGTTGGCGGTTGATGTTTTGTTTTAGATTCGGATACCCTGACTAGAGTTGACCGGGTGCCTATTCTTTCTTTAACCTTTACTCTAATTACTTGATAGATCTATAACTATATGCAACTAGGAATAGTTTGATAATTCTTCCATATCAAATAAGATAACAACTATTGTCCTGCTTGACCAGTCTGTTGTCCTGCTTGACCAGTCTGTTGTCCCTGGCCACTCCTTCTCTTCGATACTCTCGAGACTATTACCCACTGAACTGGCACGACTGGCCGCTAAAGGTCCCTAGTGGATTCGTCGCACGTTCCCCCCAGGTCCCTACCCTCCACTAGCCCACTAGCGGAGGTACCCTAAGGCACCGGGCCATCACCCATCATCCATCACCACTCACCACTGGAGTCTAGGGCCCTGACCGTCACACTCGGTACCACGCGCCCAGTGGTCACTTGGGCTTGTCACTCTCTGACTCTGACTCTCGTCTCCCTTTACTGGCGGCTTCTTTTCTTACTCGCCTCTGCCTCTCAAATTCAATCCCAAATCATTTCTTTTTCTCTTTAACGCCTCCTGGTTTCCTCGTCTTTTTTTATCCTTCTCCCCCCTTTCCCTCTTCACACACGAGTGATCTCTTCTCTTCTCTTCGTCCCTTTCATCCGCTGCGACGCCGCCTTCCCTGAGAGTTCTAGGTCCCTTAGGTTCCGCCTTCTCCTCTCAACCCCAACTCCAGCTGCTGTATACCTCGAGCTACAGCTACAAACAAGTACAGCCTCTCCACCTCCAAAAGAAACGCCCATCACCTCGGTCCCAACATCTTGCAACCTCTGCTGTCTCCACCCCCGCCTTTCTACCGCTTTGAATCAATCCCGCCTTTTCGACAGCTTGTGATTATCCCTCGCCTTTTTTGCTCGTATCCATCTGAGCGCTGCGCCGCCTTCTATAACCAGCCAAGAAGACCGCCGACTTGCAGCCGCCGACAGAGCTTCCCAGGACCGCCGCTGACGATCATTGCTACCTCGACGAATAACCCCCAACGCCAGGCCATTGTACGTCGGCCAAGACTCGATCAAGCTTCGGCCAACACATGCCACCGTTGATGTCCTGACGACACCGGTTGCTTCCAGCTTCCATCCGTGCCGTGCCGTGCCAATACCGCCTCCACCTCCCGATTACCAATCTCAAGATGGAGCCTGTTCCTGAGACGGAGCGCATGGAGGAGTTCCGACCTACTCCTGTCGCTGCATCACCCGCTGCTTCTCCGGTTGTCCCCTCACTGCGACTACAGAACCCAAACTCCATCTCCAACCTCAGTATCGACCTCCCACGGAAGCCGCCAAACTTGAGACGAAGCACCGACCCCAGTCCAACCTCGCCAGCTTCACCGTCTTGGTCTGCCTCTCCATTCATCCCGTACCGACCACGCACCACCTCTCCGCTATCGGGTGCCCATTCTAGATCCCATTCTACCACGAGCCTCGCGCCCCCAATGTCTCGTACTCAATCCATGCCCGGCGTCAATGGCTCCGGCCATATTCTGTTTTCGCCCCAGCGTCGACCTGGCAGCCCTTCTGGATCTCCTAGCCGAATCCGAATTCCACGAAAGCCCGCTGATGAGGCTTTCCCACCCATCTCTCCCGTCCGAACATCGGTCCTCGAGCCTGAGCAGCGGCATGGTGAGAGACGCAGTAGCTCTCCCATTATGGGGGCTTCCACAAGCACACCCGCCCGACTCCGACGACCATCTTCCCCTCTACGTGCTTTCACGTCTTCGAGCACCGGTTCTCTAGGAACATTTCCTCCGACTCCATCTTCCTCAATCTCGTCTACGTCCTCATACCGAAGCTACGATGCTCTTTCAGGAAGCTATGGAACCACTTACTCTTCGGTCCCCTCTACGCCAACATCGACTAGATCCCGAAGCCCCAGTATCTCCAGCTTGGAGACAATTCCTGACACGCCTGATGCTGAGGAGGAGGCGCTGGAAGCTGAAAGAATTGCCCAGCTCAAGGCCGATGCAGACGCTGCTGAGGGGAACGACTCCTCTGACTTGAAGGGGAAAGATGGGCAGACGCGAGGACGCACAATGGGCTTCGGTTCCAGGGACAAGCGAAAGCGCTGGAGTGTGTGCGGTGCTGAGCGGAGAGGAGATCTCGATCTCGAGACAATCTGGGAGGATTGATTGGCAGATGATGAGACAGAACCCGTTGAACGATTAGGATGAGATGGCTCAAGATCGGCTATGTGCCATGGCGGGTCTAGCTCAAGCTGGTTTGGGATGATACTCTACGCTACACGATTGCATCACGGGCGACGGGATTGTTGATGAATTTTTGCGGCATAAGCATATGGTTGTTTTCTCGTTTTCTTGTTAACTTTTTACAAAGGGCACGACGGCGATTGCGTGGCCCTCTTGATACCCATTCCTGCACATATGGATGATCCGAAAGTCAGGAAGAAGCAAACGCACATACCCAACAGAACACGCCAATTGATTTGGCTGTGAAGGGCAGACTTGTACTTTACGATGAGGCGATTAGCGTACACTCTTTTTTATTTGGCTCGTACTCACATTTTTACTCTACCTTACTTTACGACTACGTTAAGCGGTTATTGGCGCACCAGGTTGTGCCACTGACGAAGAGCCAAGTGCGCGAGATGAATCGCCCTTTATTGAATCAAAGACATATTATCAATAGAACCTCTCACTCTCACCTTGTGTTTGTCTCATGTTGGCTTATCGAATAATGGGCAGGCTTGTCGATGTCGATTATCAGGACCCGATCGGCAATAAAAGGATCTATATCCACAAAATTGTCTTTGATTCCCTAGTCTTGTCGACAATTAATTGCTTCTGCCGCCCTTTGTTCCCATTGTGCCATCGAAGATAGTGTCTTTTGGTTGGTGCAACTCCCTTGAACCAACAACCCGTCCCCGCTTCACGATTAACAGGCCGCCCTTCTGTGTCCTCCAGAAACATCCCTCTTTCAATATACCACCCTTTTTAGCAATCAATCTTTTTCAATATTCATCCTGTAATCTTCAATATTCCTCCCCTTGGTTAATCGTTAACTCCTTCAGCAAAACAACCCTTGACAAGATGAAGTCGTACTTAAGGACGATGGGATGCGTCCCAGAAACGAATATCTCACCACCAGACTCAGCATCCCTTCTCCTACTCACACAAACAGCCTCATCTTCTCTCGGCTGCTCTTCTTCTCTTCTCAGACCTTCATCAAGTCTCAGTCTGCAACATGCTTCTGCCTACGATTGTTGGCGCCGTTGGCCTTCTTGGCACGGTAGCTGAAGCTGCTCCTCGTGGTACCTGGTTCCGAAGGGTATGTGTTCCTATAATAGCAGACATGAGCGTCTTCTGACAATCGAATAGACTCCGCAACAACCTCGAGTCGTTGCTCGTGCTGACTCAACTCCTGTGTCTGTTGACAGCCCACCCAACTACACTCCTGTGAACAACTACATCCCTCCCAAGAACTCGACTACTTCTGCCGTCCACTCGACCACTCTTCAGCCGAGCATCCAGTGTCCTTCCGACTATGTCTTTGTCTCTACCAAGACTGTCGACGTTACTGTCACTGTCACCGCTTCCTCCAATGGCTCTTACTACACCACCGAGATCTGCAAGGACTGCACTCAGACTCTGACTGTCAGCAACACTATCTACGTGCCTCCTGGCAAGTATGCTTCTACTCTGCCCTATGACGAGCAGAAAACCGGCTCTCTCTACCACCCTGTCAACTCGACCTACGCTGCGCCTTCTCAGACCAAGACCGAGACCAAGACCGATGAGTATCCTTACATGAACTCTACTATGGGATACTCGTTCTCTACACCCATCGGCCAGCACGCTTCGAACACTGGCTACCAGACTCCTGGTCAGAGCGCAATCTACAGCACTCCTGGCGGTTACGTCGCTCCTGTTAACACAAAGCCTGCGTACTCGGACCCTGCTCGTGGCAACTCCACTGCTACACCATCTGGTTACGTCCCACCTGTGTACACGAAGCCTGCCTACTCTGATGTCGCTTCTGGTAACGGAACGAGCCCTGTGTACACTAAGCCCGTTCTTCCTGGTAACTCTTCAGTTGTTGATCCTGTGTACACCAAGCCTGTGGATTCGCCTGTTTACACACCTCCCGTTTACACCAAGCCTGTTCTTCCTGGAAACTCTTCAGTCGTCGACCCTCCTACCTACACCAAGCCTGTTGATACTCCACGTTACTCGGCCCCTGTTTACACCAAGCCAGTCCTGCCCGGCAACTCTTCGGTTGTTGATCCTCCTGCTTACACCAAGCCCGTCGACACTCCCGTCTATTCAGCGCCCGTTTACACAAAGCCTGTCATTCCTGGTAACTCTTCTACCACCGACACTCCTAGCTATACCAAGCCTATCGAGACTCCCATCTACACACCTCCGGTTTACACTAAGCCTGTGATCCCCAGCAACTCTTCGATTATCGACCCTCCTGTGTATACTAAGCCTGTTGACACTCCTGCCTACTCGGCCCCCATCTACACCAAGCCAGCCTACTCTCAGCCTATCGTCCCTGGCAACTCATCCACTGTCGACCCTCCCGTATACACGAAGCCTGTTGATACTCCCATCTACACGCCTCCTGTCTACACCAAGCCCGTTTACTCTGAGCCCGTGGTTCCTGGCAACTCTTCAACCATCGAGTCCTCAGCCACCTCTTCGACCATCTTCGACCCGATCTACACCCCGCCAGTCTACACCAAGCCTGTGTATTCGGCCCCTAACGTCCCCAGCAACACTTCAACTGTCGACCCTATCATCTCGACCCCCACTGGCTCAGCCTCTAGTGATGCTGCGACTTCGACCCCGACTAGTGTTTCAGGCAACCCCATCTACACACCGCCCGTCTACAAACTTCCGGTCTTGTCCAGCGAGTCTTCTGAGCTCCCTACCACCGCTACCCTCACCAGCTCAGAGATCACGGGAGGGATCTCCAGCACTTACACCGAGACCACGACTGAGACCACAACCGAGACTCCCACCACCAGTGCCACCGTGACGCCTTTCCTGCCTACCACCACACCATCTGGGCCCAACTACGAGCAGCCCAGCTATGAGCAACCACGACAAGGCGGACTGGCTGCGGCTATCAAACTTGGTCTCGGACTGAACCCTTAGACCACTAACGACATCGCTTCGACGACATAGCTCCTTTGTACAGACAGCATTTTTTGGATTTGGAGTTTGAGGATTTAGTTTAATACCTAATTAGGGGTTCGGGAGAGAGTGATATAGATGCATACAGGGATTGATTGGATATGGGGCAGTTATTTGGACTGCTAATCAAGAGAGGACAGCATAATGGTGGATGTTTTATCATGTAATTTTCTTCTGTTTATTCAAGTTAAAAGTATAAGATGTTCTGATAGATCTTGCTTTGTTCACGTTCTTGCTTTGATGATTGTCTATGCGCTTGAGTTTCTGGAGTTATGACAAGCACATCATCGAACTAGTGTAATGGACGGGAAAGGAAGCGTGCTAAAACGAATTACTCATACATTGTTTCATTAACTTTCTCCTGTGCCCCCGAGTAGATAGAGTGAACCAAAACCAGTTGGCTATAAAGCCGTACAAGCAACCGTCCCATTCGCCTTACCACCGCCATAGACGTGGGGTTCTACCTCTCAACTAAACCTCAAGCACTATCCGCCTATGACTCTACTCAAAGCCTTTCCTCAAGGTAAAGCTCCCCTCCAGTGCTTCCTGCCGCCCTATAGGTGCCGACTGTAGTAGCTTACTCGCAAACTACCAAAGCTTTGCAAAGAACCATCTCGCTCTCGTAACTGTGTCCATCAGCATTCCCCTTTTTGAAGAGAGCTGGCGCAACAACAAAATCCACGACACTCTGAGGAGACGGATCCTTGATGTATGCAATAGCATCCATAGTGGTGGCGTCAAATCGTAAAGAGTTTGGTCGTGGATCAGGAAGCCAATCGATAATGATGATTGCCCTGGAGGTCATGACCATCTTATCAAGGTCGAGCGCAGTTTCAATGATTTCGTCCATTAGCGGAGCGAATTGGAAATCCGTCTTGCTCGAAGCGATTTTGCAGAAAGACCCTAGTTCTCGGGCTTGGGTCGTGCTTAGATGCTTGAAGAGTTTCCGATCACGACCAAAGAAGTGCTCAAATAAGGTCGAACCTTGAGCAATCCACCCTGAAACATATCGAAGAGATGGATTGGGACGCCCTGGGCTTTCATCATCAGGAGCGAGGTCTGTAGATGTGAGTGAAATGTCAAGCAGGGGGAGAATAGGACTCACCAACGAGGTCTTCTCGCATCGCTTTCAGGCTCAGAGCGTGACCGCCACCCCAGATTCCGCATCTACCCTCAAAAACTTGTTCATCCACCATTACCCAAAGATAAGCGTGGAGAAGATCCTTCTTGGAATCGGCATCATCCAACAACTTGGGCCAGGAAGAACAGACGAGCTTAAGTCTGTTTTTAATGGAGTTCTGCGTGGGAAGCTGCGTTGGACACTTGGCCAAGTTTGATGCCAGGGAGAGGATAGCATAGTTTAGCTGCTTCCACTTGCTTTGGATAGCATGGTCGGAAACCTTTTCTGAGTTAATCAGGTTTCCACCGTTGACGAGTCGACGCAGCTCATTCCGCTCTTCCTGACTTTTGATGAGTTTCTCCTCAGCTACTTCGAGTTTCTTCTCTAGCCTGCGGTTGTTTACTCTCAGGAAATCACGCTCGGCTTGAAGCTCCACACATTGGCGTTGGAGTACAAGGGGTGAGAGCGGGCGATCTAATATGTGAGTGACACATTCCTTCAAGATGGTGACAAGATCCGAGAGATGATTTATTGCTTGTTGGACCCTAGATAACTGTACCTCGTCTGTGGAATCAGCAGATTGTAGAAACGAGCTTACTCGCGCCTCCTGCTGCTGAGAAAGGCCTTTGACGGAAGAAGAACCAAGTGAATTCTCAATAGTCTGAACAAGAACATCACTGCGTTGTGTTTGGTCGTTGCTGGGGTCACTTAGGTTGCTGAAAGACTGAGACACAAGAGAATGACGAGAAGATCCTGAAGTAGTGTTGACAAGAGGATTCCTGCCTCTTTGTCTGGTGGTGCAACTCGACGTCGACGGAGTAGTGGACGCGTGCAAAGTTGCGAGACTAGCACCTGAGCGTGTCGAGTGCTCATCAAGAGCGTTCGGTTTGTCTCGAGAACTCATCACCGATGATTTCGAGAGAAATGATAAAGGGTGATGTCTGTTTCACATGGTTAGCAAAACCCAATCCTATACACAAACCGTATGAAGAAAAGAAATCGGATACACACATGACTGTTGATCTGAGACAAAGACGACCTCGTAAGGTTAATGACGAGATCAAAGATATCGAGGTGTTTTGGTATAGAATAAAACACGGTGATTGCTGAGAAAACTTGCACCCTGTGAGTTATGATGCTATTCACAACACGTCATAGAGGTGCAGGTTGGTGAGAAGGAAATGCAAAAAAGTCGGAAGAAAAGATGAAAGAGTAAGAAGGAAATGAAGGGAAGGGGAGGAAGAGGTACAAAGAAAAGGGCCCCAGCGCACTCTGAGAAGAAGTGTTCCTGATGGGGAAAGGCTCAAGCAGGTATGCAGTGAATCAAATGCCTCGGCATCAGTAAGCACGCTTCCTTACAAGATTTAAGGAGAAAAGAACTCGCCTGAATGGAGATTCTGTTTATTGTTAAGTTGTTTACCTAGGACTAGGGCATAAATAGTACGTCTGCGCGGCAACTCTTCTCTTTCGTTCGTCTGCAGCTGGCAAACACCGTCAACAACTGTCAACACTGCTTAGCACTGCCGCTGGTGAACCAAGATGCACTGGCACTAGCATGAATAGCCATAAATTCACTTGTATCATATATGCCTAGGTGATTTATCTCTCCCTATCCTCCCTACTCCCTTTCCTTGCTTTTCCTCCTCTCATCTCTTCACTCTTATTCATCACCACACACCAGCAGCGTCGGCAAGATGACTGCCAATCAACCCCTGGACGATGCCATAATTATTGGCATCGACTTCGGAACCACGTAAGCCTGTGAATCACTGCGATCTTCCAGATACTGATACGGCTTGCAGGTTTTCAGGCGTGGCCTGGACCTACTCCCGCGAGCCCGATAATATCGAGCTTGTCACTAGTTGGGACGCTGAGATGCGCCAATGTTCGGACGTTGAGAAGGCACCCACACAACTATACTGCAATGAAGATGGCGAGGATATCAGCTGGGGTTACGCAATCCCCGCCGACAAGGAACCACTGAAGTGGTTCAAGTTGTTGCTCCTCGACAGCAAAGATCTCCCCGTTGAGATCACACTCTCTTCGAAACTACAAGAGGCTCGTAATCTTTGCAACGAGACCTATAAGAGCCCAATCGAGATTATTGCCGCCTTTCTCCGCCGTCTTTGGGTCCATTCCCTTGAGTCGATCAAGCGCACCATCGGTGCGGATATGTTCGACAGATTCAAACTTCATGTCATGATCACCTTACCAGCTATCTGGCCTCCGTACGCCCAGCAGCGAATGAGGCAAGCTGCCCAGCAGTCCGGCATTCTTGATGCACGCCCTGCCGCTGATGCCACCGCCCTTAGTTTCATCTCTGAGCCCGAGGCCGCGGCCCTTGCGACGATCAAGGACCTTGCTAGACTTTCAGCTGTGAAGGTACGAGCAAGCTATAGTCCATCTTCTGCAGTGGTACTTGAACTAACACATCGATAGACGGGCGACACGATCGTTGTCTGCGATGCAGGAGGTGGCACAGTCGTAAGTCCACCTAATTACAACCATTTGACCCTACTGACCTTGTGAAGGACCTCATCAGCTACGTCTTCGAGTCGACTGAACCATTTGTGGTCAGAGAATGTGTCAAGGGCGATGGTAAGCCAACCAAACATATGCCTACATGCTTTCAGAATCATTACTAAACAAACAAATGACGACTAGGCGATCTCTGTGGAGGAGTCTTTCTTGATGAAGCTTTTCTCAAGCTTGTTAAAAGAAAAAGCCCGCAGGCGACCTGGCACTTGGTCAGTAAATCAGACGAAAAGAGGTTTCTCAACGATCATTGGGAACATAGCATCAAGCCTCAATTCGAAAATCAGCAGCGAAACTGGCCTGTTGAGCTCCCCGACAGCGCCAGTATTAGCTCATCCGGAGGGTTGAGACGCCGCGTGACACTCGATCTCACGTCGTAAGCTTGAAGCAAAGAAGAGGAAGGAAATACAGGGAAACTGACTCTTTTCGTAGTCAGGAGATCTTGTCTGTGTTCTCTCCGATCACCAGAAAGATCGAGGCCCTAGTGAACCGACAAGTCGATACCATTCTGAACAAGTACAATGCAGCACCCAAGGCAAGAAACCTAGATAAAGTTGCCAAAGATTGAATCTCTAACGTTATGCACAGTACATCATCCTCGTTGGAGGTTTTGGCCGCAGTCGCTACCTCTTTAACCGACTCCGAGAACGCTTCGGGTCTACCGTTCTGCAGTCTCGCGGAACTAAGCCGTGAGTGTCTTTGCTTGTTCCGAAACGGGGACCCAGATAGACTTTTGGCTAACGATTCTACAGATGGACTGCGATCTGCCGCGGTGCTGTCATTCAGGGACTCACTCGACAGAGCCTTTGGCCAAGTGTTGGGATCAAAATCAAAATCGAAGCCAGAATTGCTCGTATAAGCTACGGGACAGACTTCGATCTACCGTTTGTCGAAGGCGTTCATGATGAGCGCGACAGACGGTGGAACGAAATAAATCAAGAATACCAGGCCACTCGGCAAATGCACTGGTTTCTGAGAGAGGTAAAGTGATACCTTGGAAGCGAAGCGACTCAAGGCTAATTCCATTTCAGGGTGAGGACGTTTCGAGGAAAAGGTCGATCCGGTACGATTACATGCGATTGTACCCAGAGGACGCAATTGACGCGGGCCATATTGCTGAAACTATATACTGCACAACGACATCCCCGCCTTCGCCTAGACGTGAGGACATCACCGTTCAGCGTCTTTGTCAAATCGAATGGACCCGGAACATTGCAACTGAGACGCTGCCAACATACATCAACTCGATCGGGCAGGTCTTTCGAGAGCTGACTTTCCAGATACAGATGGATTGTGAGGATGGAATCGTGGATTTCAGTGTCTACCACAAAGGCATGAGAGTTGGTGCTCAGAACGTTGAAGTTAGGTTCGACTAAATCAACTCCCAAAGTTGGTCTGCACCAATGGCCAAGAGCGCTTGGTTTGAGCAAAGAAACTTGGTTGTGTGCATATGGCTTGTTGTTTGGAAGTTGTTTAGACCTTGTCGCGGGCGTATACAACAAGTACACCGAGATGATCAAGACGTTACAGCAAGATAGAGGGCGATGTTTTTAGCACCCTATTTCTAAAGAGCACTCTTGGAAGGATTTGCGCGACGGTAGCAAGGATGTACGGTATCAGGATAGATCACGGATGTAGTGTTGTGTAGTTTATGAGTGTCTCTTACACGTTCCTAAGGTGAACAATCCTTGTGTGAAGCTATTATCAGTTCCCCTAAAGTCTTGATGACTATGTTCTTACTTGGATATCAATACCCGAAAGTGCGATTCAAGTAGAAGAAAGTATACCATAGTTAAAGCAAACGCCTCAAAAGTAAAGATCCTAGTGTACCAAAGAATACAAGAAAGTAGTATCACGGAACTTTGGAATGGACATGTGTTCTCAAAAACCTCCATGGAATCTTTTATTGGTCGGGTAATAATCCTACCAGTGCAATACATGACCAAGTAAAGCAGTGAAGACAAAAGCTAACGCAAGAAGATAACTTAACAAATGCAAGCAAACCTCTTCAATGATTCCTTGGTAATTGAGAAGAGAAAATATATACATAGTCGAAGATGAGAACATGTTGTAATACTTGTTAGGTAAGTTTGTAATTATTCATGATGTTCTTGGTATAAACCAAACAGATGGTTACCTAAACTTATTTTACTGGCACTCCTCGGTATTGGTTAAATGCACAGCTCACAAACTAAAACTTTCTGGCACCGTAATCACATTCATATGTTCTAATTATCTTCGTATGTGTACGAATCAAGGATAAAGTGAGGCGAAAGATATTAAGTTCTAAAAGCCCAATCCATTGATTGTGTCTGTCTCTAATGCCCCGAGTAAATTCCGTAGACTCTCAAAATTCAACATGGAGTGAACGTGACCCTTCTCAACTTTCCCCAAGAAACAAATAGACCATTAAAAGCATCAATCCCATCTGCGCCTCAACCTTTTGCGATTCTCCTTTATCGATTGCTAGACGTCACCCTAGTCTAGCTTGTAATCCGTGCAAGCAGCATGCAATCTCTCCCTTGTTCTGAGTGCCCAGCACGACAAATCTATGCGCAGGCTACAGTAGCCTTGGCCAGAACCACTTGAGTGTGGTATCTCTGACCATCTGCTGTGCCGTGCTTGTAGAGAATGGGAGAGACAAAGAACTTTACCAGACTCTGTCGGGTCAGTTCCCCCTCGTAGACGTCCGCGATCATGACATCCTCGTCAAATCGCTGGCGGGTACGTTTTTTTTTAGATTCATGTTGCCAATGAACTCGAAAAAGTGCTTTAGAGCACATCATCATTTTGTCAAGTTCGATAGCAGAATGAATAATGTCTCTCAGCTGATCATTGACGTTCTTGTCAACTCTGTCCGTTTTGGTACTGTGGAGCATGAAGAAAGGCTTCAAGAGTTTGGTTTCAGTGTTCACAAGTCGGCTGATGATCTCGTGGTCTTTCCCCCAGAGCTTGGTGATCATAGTCGAGCCTTGCGCGAACCATCGTGCAGCATGAGCGAGGGTGGGCTCGTCGTTTTGAGGAGGGTCTTTTTCTCTAATACGCGCTACGATAGTTAGCAAAGAAATGACACACAGTGATAATCAAATGTACTCACCAATGATACAGTCTCGAGTCCATTTGAAGTAGGCCGACCCAGATCCGCCCCAGACTGGCGTCTTGGCTTCAAATACTTCATCTTTGATAAGAGCCCACAGATAACCCTCCATGAAACTTTCGCAGTAATCTTCTTCTTTGAGAAACTTATGGTAGCTGTTACTGATGGATCGCAGTCGCTTCGCCACAGCGTCGTCAAGCTGCTGTGTTGATGGATCACGTGCCAAGATATGAGCTAGGCAGCGAATGTTGTAGGCGAGCTGGTTCCATTTGCTTAGGATCGCATCATCCGTTGTCTTAGCAGAGTTTGCTAGAGTTCCGCCATCTAGTAGTTGTCGCTGCTGGTCTCTTTCGCAGAGAGCATCGTGAAGCGTGGCATTTGTTCTTCGGAGCTCCTCTGTTACTTGATCCAGCTTCTGATCCGAATCTTTCAACCTGGCTGAAACGTCTTCGCTGTACTGTTCTTCAGCTCGAAGCTTGGATTTGAGCTCCTCTATCTCGACAGATAGTGAGCCCTGGGCAGGCTGTGTCTTAAAGTCTTCCAGAAAAGTTAAAACCTGATCCAGGCCCCTCTGCAGTATTTTACTTAGGCTGGAAGTTTGCTCAGCCGAAGCATGTCGAACTTCGTTCAACAGGATAGACCTCTCATGTGAAGAAGTTGAGCGATAGTCGTCCAAAAATTCATAGTGGCTCGAGTTCTGTAGTTCCATTATATCTGACACAGCCCAGCCGTCAAATGGGCAGCGGGGCTGTGCGGCGAGTAGCTGGTTACTATCGTTTGGCTGCTCCTTGGGTGGAATCAGAGGAACAGAAGAGCTTGAAGCACTAGATCGATTGGTAGAGGCTTGCTCTTCTTGTCTGACTCGAAGCGTGTCATTGTCAATAGCGGCAAGGAGTTGAATCGTGTCTTCAGGAGGGGCAGACGCTTCTCTGAGAGGTCCAGGTGCACGGTTCGGCTCTGGTTTATGATCTTGGAGATCCATGTTCGAGGGGTAGAATAAAAGAAGATGCCAGTAGCTGATAAGTAGTCAGTATTCATCTAGCGATAAGGAAGTTGCATGATGGTGTAAGGATTGGGAGTGAACTCACCAACTAGGTAGTCATTAACGAGTCGTTAGGGATTGAAAGAAGTAAAGTTCCTCTGATGAAAATGAGGAATAAACTACCAGGCAATATAGAGTGGATGATGTCGGGTGATATATGGTGGGCAAATCAGAGGATAGACACATGTGCCCCTGATGCGAGAGTAAAGGGAAATGTGAGAAGAAGTGAGGGTAGAGAAAGGAGAGTGAAGTGAGAAAGAAAGAGATGGTTGTTGAAAGAAGCGAACTTAATAGATATGAGCCAGCGCGCTCAGGCCACAGATGATTGCTTGAGATGCTCTGGCTGTGTGATTCACTACGCTCAAAGCTCGGCTGTTCGCATTATAAAATCGGGGATTTGGCTTGCTCCTCTTCCCTTCTCTTCCTTTCCTGTATCTCTTCTCTTTTTTGTTTCTCTTCCATCTCCGAGTTGAGTGGTTGACCTGGAACATTTCCATCTTGACTACGTAACAACTTAACTGTCTCTCAACTGAACTTCCACTCTTCGAGATTCAAGGTTTTGTAGGCCTTCTAAGGCCTTGGGTAGCCCATAAAATGACAGCCAACAAGCCCATCGATGACTTGATCATCATAGGTATCGATTTCGGGACGACGTAGGTTCCCCTTTCATCAGCATCTTCCTTGGAAGTGAACACTGATTAACGAATATTTCTAGGTACTCGGGCATTGCCTGGGCGTACTCGCGTGAACCTGACGAGATTGAACTTGTCACAAGCTGGGACGCGCAGCTCGACCATTGCACAGATGTTGCGAAAGCACCGACTCAGTTGTTCTACGGCAAAGACAATGCCACTACTTGGGGCTATTCTATCCCCCCAGCCAAAGATGCTCTCAAGTGGTTCAAGCTTCTGCTACTTGAAGAAGCGGATATTCCTGTCGACCTCTCTAATTCGGTCCAGCTGCGTGAAGCACGCAACCTCCTCAAGAAGTCCAAGAAGAATGCGATCGAAGTTGTCGGGTGTTATTTGCGAAAAATCTGGAATCATGCGATTGAGTCCATTCATCGCAGTGTTGGGGCCGAATTGCTCCAAAAGTCGAAGTTCCATGTTGTGGTTACTCTTCCTGCAATTTGGCCTGACTACGCTCATGAGCGGATGAGACGAGCTGCCAGAATCTCAGGTATGCTCGATGCCAGACCCTGTGGCAAAACCATCCTTGTCTTCGTCTCTGAGCCGGAGGCTGCAGCCTTGGCTACCATAAAAGACCTCTCTAAAAGATCGACCATCAAGGTATGAAAAACACAGTAGCCTTCGATAGCTCAAACTGACGATGTGTTAGAAAGGCGATACTATGGTGATCTGCGACGCTGGCGGCGGAACAGTGGTAAGGCCGCCACAACTTGGCTCCCATTATTCACCTACTAATACAGCCACAGGATCTCATCAGCTATGTTATCGAATCCATGAGTCCGTTCGTTGTCAAAGAGTGTGTCAAGGGTGACGGTGAGTTTCTCATAATTCGAAGCACAGTAACCAAGCAGCTGACGTTAATAGGCGACCTGTGCGGCGGCGTCTTCCTCGACGAGCACTTCATCAAACTCATCAAAAGGAAGGTCTCTGCAGGATCTTGGGAGAATGTCAGCAAGGCGCAGGAGAGAAAATTCCTTAACGACGGATGGGAACACAAGATCAAGCCCCAGTTCTCGGACTCGAATCAGCAAAGGACCTGGCTGGTTGACCTCCCTGATTCCTGCGGCGAAAGCTCGAACCGCAGGACTAAGCGGCGAAAGACGTTGGAACTAACCTCGTAGGTTATTGCTGGTATATCCAACGAGATCGCGGCTAACTCCTTTACAGAAGCGACCTTGTATCTGTCTTCGCTCCTATTATCGACAAAATCGAGACACTAGTGCGTCGTCAGAACCAGGCCATTCAAACTAAGTATGGTCGGTCGGCCAAGGTAAGTAGCTCGGGAAACTCTCGTACGTGAACATTTGCGGTAGTAACGTGGAATAATCAGTATATCGTCCTCGTCGGTGGATTCGGCCGTAGCTCCTACCTCTACAGCAAGCTACAGTCAGCCATGGAAGCTACAGTCCTACAATCCCGTGGAAACAACCCGTGAGTGAGATCCTTCTACAGCTTGACTGTTTTCTAATACTCGGAGTAGGTGGACGGCCATTTGTCGAGGGGCTGTTGTTCACGGTGTCACTCGCTACAACCTCTCACCGAGTCTTGGGGTAAGAGTAGACACTAGGGTCGCTCGCAGAAGCTATGGGATCCAATTTCATTGCAAGTTTGACCCGACCGAGCACCTTCGCCGTCACAGAGTATGGTCAAAAGAGGAGCAAGAATGGCAAGCTACTGACCAGATGACATGGTTCCTGAGAGAGGTAGGTGATATGACGATAGCAAAGGAGGAACCCGCTAATTTCTCTGCCAGGGTGAGGATATGTCTACCAAGGAGCCAGTACGGAATGCCTACACTCGGTACTTTTCTGACAAAATCGGCCAAATCAGTGACACCATCTACAGCTGTTCGAGTTTTCCACCCCCCCAAGACCCTGGACTCAACTGTGAAGGAACTGTGCGAGATTCGTTTCACTCGTGAACTCAGTCTCGAAGCACTTCCGACCTATACTAACCCCTTGGGAAAAGTTTATCACCAACTTGACTACGACATCGAGATGACTTGCGAAGGTGGAATCGTGGACTTCACCGTGTACTTCGAGGGCAAACACATTGGCGCATGTAACATCGAGGTTGAATTTCACTAGACTGGGATCGAGAGGCAAGGGTGGCCGGATGAGATTCCTTTTGTTTTAGGGGTCCAACATTGCCTTATATTTGCTTTGGAGACAAATTCGGCCTTTCTGCACCCAGCTAGGCAGGCTTTCATGTACACGGAATGAAGAATTAAGATTAGACCACACTTTGAAAAGAAAATGATTACATTTCCTAAATTTATGATGTTATCTCCAAGCCTCTATGTGATTTCTTCTAAACTTATGATGTTATCTTCAAACCTTTTTGTAATTTCTTCTAAACTTATGGATGAAACTGGAAAGTATGTCGTAGTTTAGGTAGATGCATCACACTCAGTAGCAGAGTTTAGAAAAGATATGATCCTGTTCTTTTCGAATCTTAGATTTCATTAACCGCATGACGCCTTCGCTATTTTTATGGTATTCAACTAAGCCTCTCCCATTGTTACATCCTCCTGTGCTATTGGCACCTCGGCCTGCGGTTTCTCTTCTGCCTTGGCAGCTTCGCCATTGACCTTGGGGGTATCTCTAATATGCCGATACACCTTAACCGAATTATCTTGTCCTGCGCTCACCATCGTCTCCTCATGAACGTCCACCCAGAAGCACACGCCCTTGTGGCCTTCTACCCGCTGCAATACCGTCTTCGATACAACGTCCCACATGACGACGCTGCCATCCTCACTGGCAGATGCAACAAAAGGCGCTCCATCCAAGACACCAAAGCAGCCGCCCACGGCAAACTTTTCATTGAGGTGACCTTGATACGTCTTCTTGACACTACCAGAAACATAATCCCAGAGACGGATGCAGTTATCTAGGTTGAAAGCCAAGACGAACCGCCCGTTAGGGGAGAAGCAAACGTTGGTGACGGCTGGATTATCTTCGTGGACGAGGGTACGCAGACACTGGCCAGTTGATGTATCCCAAATACGACTAAACAGTTGTTAGCAGGTAATTCGACAAAGAGACTCAGGAGTTCGTACATCAAGCCGTCTGTCGAGCAACTCACGACCAGCGTACCGTCTCGACAGAAATCGATTCCACTAACAGGGTCACTATGTGCAGGCAGATCACGCATGAGTCTACCCGCACGTACATCCCATAGGAAAACAGCCTCGTCGTAAGAACCACTGGCAAGGATATTGCCCTTTGGTGAGAATGCTAGACAATGGATGTAGCTATGATGGCCCTTTAGTGGCGCCATATCTTGACCAGCCACAGACTTTCGAGTCGTGGTCTTCGGTCGACCAGTAACACGATCCCAGAGTCGAATGGCCTTGTCATCTGAGCCACTTGCAATAGTGTTACTGTCAGGCGTCCAAGCAAGGCAGCTCACACCAGCCATATGTCCAACAAGCGTATCCATGTGCTCGCCTGTCGCAGCATCCCAGATCTTGACAGTAGCATCTGCCGAGGCCGAAGCGATGAAGCGCCCATTAGGCGATATCCGAGCCTGGGAGACGGGTTTGGTGTGGCCATGGAGCACGAGACGGGGTTGATAGTTCGGCTTGAGGGGTTCTGGAGGAGGAGTTGGTTGAGCATCCCGTGGGGATAGGAAGTCTGTCGGGGAGCGGCGAGATGAAGATTGTGATCGAGAGCGTGAGCGTGAGGAGCGGGGTGATCGTGATCGCGATGTTATTTGGGATGGTGAGCGTGAGCGCAAACGAGAGTCGGAGCGTGTAGTAGATATGGATTGCGACCTCAACCGTGATCTTGATCGTGATGTGCGACGACTTTGGGAGTCATAGTACTTGTTTCCAGCACCATTTTCACGTGGACTTGGGCTGATGGTTCTGCTATTCCGGCGATGCTCCCGTATCGATAGCTGTCGAGCTGCAGACTCTTGAGGTGATCGGCTGGTATCGTCGTTGTCGCCGTCGCGTTGGGGTGCGTATGGCGGGGATGAATCGCCATGTGTCTTGCGACGCTTATTCCGGGGCGAATCGCCGGGGCGCTCGTCTTCGGAGGCCATTGCGACAGGAAAAGGCGGCGGATCCTTTGATGATTCTAGGCCAAGGGTGGGAGGTCGTCCAGGCGAGGCTGAAGATTAGGCGCTGGAGGGATTGAGAAAACGCGAAGGTGGGGCACGAGGCTGAGAGACGTCACCCAATTAACTGCATAACTCTGTGTGTGATAGAAGTTGTGATGAGACACCAAGTGATTAGGCCTAAAAATAGTAGTAATCTTACTTTAATCTCGTTATGACGGCGCATAAACTGGATTTTTCCAATAGGTAGGTAGCATTGCATATAAAATTACAATAATCACGATTATGTATCTCGGAATGCATGTGAGGTTAGGCTCCTTTGTTCATCGAAAATGACACGTCTCTATTGGTCGGCTTAAGCCACTCCTGAAGATCCGGAAGCTACCAGAGTTTGGGGAAATGGCGGAGTAAAATCATTGGCTTGAGAGTCAAGTAAACAACGTCTAAGTTGGGTAATGGAGGGTGCCTCATCTCCGGGGAATCGACCAGAAAAGGATATTCATTTCGACACTTGATGTCATTGAAGCATTCAGTGGCTCGCGGCAAGTTCTGGGGAGAGCAGTTGAGGCGTTGAAAGCTGAGCTGACAATAGATGGGCGCTTTAGGCTGCCCCTTTTCTGTAGACACCTTACAGTAGGACCTTGAGTGGACCTTGAATTGTTTCTTGAGTTTACGACCCTGAAGGTGACATTGACTTCCAAGTTGAGTATCGACGTCGCATATAGGGAAGAGCTTCCGTTATTGTGTTCTGGGGGAGTAGGGTAAAGAGGCGTTCGGTAGTTCAGCCGTGGCGTTTACTCTGCGACATCCCGGTGCATCACCTACCATAACCGCTTTCAATCAAGAGCCAAAACCCCTTTAACATTCAATGTGTTGGTTTACAGTTTCTGTCCAGACCGAAACGACAGCAACTAACTACTAGCTGCAGCATAGGCAGCTAGAAAGGTGTAATTTAACCCTTTTGCAAGTCGTGATGGCGGTCAAGAACATGTCTATGTTGAACCCGCAAGCCAGGACATCTTGGAATCGCTCTTGAATAGGGGCATCTTAAAAGTTGCCGCCACCACTGTCAATACTCTTCAGGCTATTGATCGCGTGCCGCGCCGTTTGCTCTGAAAAATAAGCTGGTGGCGTTGCTGAAAGGTCCCCTATTCCTTCAACCCATACTGAGCTGACTTGCAATAGTGGGCTATTCTGCCTGCGGCATGGAATACATGGAGCAGAATGGTTTTTCATAACTGAAACTAGCAATTACAAAGTATCAGAGCATTTTTTTCTTATTCCCAGATCCTCTTTCCTGGATCCATCTGGCCTCCCTTGTGTGTCAGTTTCGTAACCTCTGTGTCAATCCATGCCATGTGAGCGAGACATTCCGCGACCAGCATGGCATCCATGGGCTTGGTAAAACAGTTGTCTCAGAGGAAAATCCTCCCTAGTCAGCATACCAATGGCGTACCTATACCATTCCATCTATACCAAGTTTTCCTCTCGACCCAGGAATTAATTAAGTGGACGTTGTTAAATCCGAGTAAGTCGAGCACATCGATCGTACCGAGGCGTTCTGGGCATCGCGATCTCACAACCCTAGACAACCTAATAATTTCTTGGCCCAAATGCCTCACCAGTCGGAATAATTTCTGAAAACGTGCCAGTGAAAGCTTCCAAGCTGCTGGTTCGATTTGACAAGAATAGCGCAATGTGGCGTAACCAAGCTGAGAGAGTGTGTGTTGTGCTACAACCTCTCGTCCATACCAAGTTAGGTAGGTAGGTAGGTAGGGTAGGTAGCTGCTATTAAGCATAGTCAGCGTTCGAGGCGCCGCTATGGTTGTCTTCAGCGCTACGGTTCAGCTGTGGCGGTTTAGAAAACGGCGCCGCCCTGCCAGCCGTTGATCAACGACGGTTATGGCGTTTGTGTTTGATTGGTAGATAATTAATTACTTTAATTGCATTTTGCCTCAATGCTGTATGTAGATGCTAATAGGTGATCACAATTGTAAACCTGAGATGGCGGCATACCGTCTTTCCCTCGCTAATTCGCTGTGCCTCTTTTACCGGCTTAGATGGACTCATTAGGATCTGGGCAAGTAAGGCTTGCATTTGAAGTCTGACTCTTACACACCCTACACCTCTCGGGGCACGTCATTATCGTGCCTTGGAAAATAGGACTCACCGTTATTGTCGAGGCAAACCATCGCAGATTAGATGCGGCGTAGCCATCAGTGTCATTGGTGGATGCAGTCAGCGGCAACAACAAGAGGCTTAGGCGGTGCAGGCATCCATTTACAATCAGATGTCGGCGCATTATGAAAGCGGAGTGGGCTAGGGGTCCTTGCACAAGGGGCCAGTAGATGAGGTGACCCATCATGTTCATGGTTCATGGGGCCGGAGACGCATTGGCCATGAGAGATTATTGATCTCTTGCGGACCGGATTGCCCTGCCTGGTCTGGGTATGTAATGATACAGTTGTTGTTGGTTCTGCATGATGTGAGTAAGACAGTGGGAACTGCCATTGATTACCTGCTTAGCGATTCCGCATAGATTAACCAATCGTCCAGACTTTGGGGGCTATGTATGTACCCATTGATCATTAGGAACTGAGTTGATCGTGTGCTCAATTCGAGTTGAGTTCGAGTTTTATCGTCACTCACTATACCGGCAGATCGGAGAGATGGTGCCATAATACCCCATGATCGCTTCAATTACTCAATTTCCTTTGACTTTAACGTCGCAAATGATCTTCAATCGGCATATACTACGTAGTATTATCTTGTATATACCGGCAGACTCCTGACCGGAGCCGTTGTGCGCCGAACTCGCCTATTTGATTTGACTATGCCAAGCCAACAGAGGACCGCAATACACCGAGACGAGCAGGGCAGCCCTACAAGAGCCACAGCGGTTACACAAGGGCCTATAAGAGACATTTGAAGCTGTTCTTATTGTCTTGACTATCCAAGTGGAAGAAATGATACGCAAACTATCCGAATAATTCGCTCATAGTCGCTGTGTGACATAGTGTGTCGGCTGCAGAGAAATTGATTTGCTGATCAACACCAAGCTTGGAAAGTTGCATCGAGATGTCAACCAGCATCAAGCATCAAATTATACGAGCTTATACAGAACTCTAACTCCCGTCATCCGCTTCCTTTCGGGGACTCCCCCATTTGGCAAATAGGCCAGCCCAGCAGGGAACGGAAACACAACCTTGCTGACATACAATGCATTTTATGGGGGACGTTAATAGCACAGTACTGAGTTTGGCTTGAGCGTTTCATCTAGAACTATATACTGGGGATGGATGTTCCCTAGAGCCAACTGTCAAAAGATAGAACGGATGTTTCGGATATGTCACATTGAATTGTTTGGTTTCTACTCCAGACGTTCCAAGACATTTTGGACTTGAATGTCGCACCAAGGAGCAAAAGCCCGGATATCAGTCTAAAACTGCCAAGATGTGGAATGCAAGACAACGGGAGTCAAGAAAGACAATGAACCAATGCACGAACAGGTATCGACTGCCAACAACAATAGACCAACAATAACAGCGATAACACGATAGCATATCGTGGGGCCGGCGATCAGGGCCGGAAACCGGCTTCCTGCCCCTGAGATCCCTGGAAATGAAATCCTGGGTCATCTGTAATCTTGTTAGGTCCCAGAAAAGGTCTCGATGAGCATGGGCCATGAGTCGGTAAAAGATCAGTGTCCGTCAGCGAAAGGAGATATCGGCTGCGAAAGGACCTGCGGACTAATTAATTCGGGGGATCCAATTCAAATTCAATGCCAAGCAGGGGTCGCCGACTCGCCGACATGCGTGCCCCCGCGTCTAGCCAATCGATAGAACCTCGCCCACTCGAGTTTAATTACTCTTCAGACGAAGCTGACAAGGACTGGGTACAGCACAGATCCTGGATTTTTCGGTCTCATGGACCGATCTCATTCGAGCAAGCCCACTACAAGGCCCAGATGGGGCCTGCATGTGCAGTGAGATAGGTCGGGTATCTTGTAAATTGAGACGGGAGAACGGGACCGACGAGACAGAACGAGAGACATGTCAAGACTCAGTAAAAAGAGACAAACTGCTCCATATTCGCAATCAATCCCCAGGGGAAATCACGTTCATGGGCCAACAATGGCGTATCATTGTGGCAATTCATTGGAGAATACCCCTGGCTACCGTGCCTTAGCAGATGAACTGCTAACCGTGATCGGTCTGGCCCGAATAGACCAACAGATTGGTTGGATTTAGGGGAAAGGATCCTCGAGGGCTCGGTTCTGTCTCGCTTCCACGAGAACTTCAGTGCAGCTCTGACTGGTGCGCACCTCAGTAAAAGGGCTGGGCTTTTCAGGGCTCAGGGGTCGGGTGCATCACATCCATCCACTGACATCACTGCCAATTAGCGACTGATAGCCCATGAATCTTAAGATTCAATGCCCTGTCTGGTCGCGCCGACATTTGCCCCTGGACTAGCCTGGGCTCCAGCTCGTTAGCCGTTGGACACGCGCCTTCACCGACCAACCGTTCTGTGTGGGGAGACACCAGATATTGCTGTGTGTAGGACTGAGCTAGGACGGGACGCTCTCCTTGCCTTACTGCAAGCGCCGACGCAGGAACAACCAGGCGCAGCTTACAGCAAGGCACGGGCAGGCAGTGATTTGCTGTGTGGGTGGCACCTCAGGCACAAGGCACAAAGAATTGGCCTCAGTGGAGGATGAGCATGGTACCTGCCTTAGCGTCCCCCTTGGCGCTCAATGGTCCCGCAGGGGGTCGCCCAACCTGGAAACTGTTCGGGGGTACGTACCTGCGCATACCTTGGGCCCCACACCCTCTGCTCTCTTGTCGCACCCCCAGTCCCCCTCTGGCATTTATCACAAAAACCCCAGGCTCGCTCTGCTCTTCTTCCTTTCTTTCTCTCTCACTCACCAACAATCTTCATACCCAGTCACTCTTTTCGGCTTTCAGCCTACCACACTCTTTTCTATACATAATAATTAAGGTTGCTTTACAGCTCCCTCAAACCCCAACCCTCCGCCAGTCTTTCTTTGATACAATTACTATACCGTAATTCCTAAATCCAGCCTTCAAGATGCAGTTCACCATCTCCGCCGCTGCCCTCATGGCTTTCGCCGCCAAGGCCCTTGCCCAGGTTGCCGACTTCGACCCCGTCCTCACCCCCAGCAACTGGGAGGAGACCAACGTCGGCAAGACCCTCGAGATCACCTGGCAGGCTAAGCCCAAGTACTCCGGCGAGAAGATCTCCATCTCTCTCATTGGTGGTGCTACCCAGAACACCCAGGTCCCCATCAAGACCATTGCCAGTGAGTAGCACTATTATCAGTACAACAGCGACACGATTCACTAACAATCTCTTAGCTGGCATTGACAACGACGCTGCCTCCTACAGCTGGACCATCGACTCCAGCGTTGGTGACAACAACGTCTACGGTCTCGTCCTGAAGCTCGAGTCCAACCCCGAGGTCTTCCAGTACTCTTTCCCCTTCAAGATTGCTGGTGGCAAGGAGGAGACCAAGCCCTCCAAGACCGAGAAGAAGCCTGAGTACGAGGCTCCTACTGCCCCCGCTACCACCAAGGAGGCCTACCCCGTCCACCCTGAGACCACCGTTGTTGCTGTCCACGAGACCGTCACTGTCCCTTGCAACCAGACCACTGCCGGTTCTCCCACCACCTTCGTCCCCGTTGTCAAGACCCACTACCCCGTCCCTGCTCCTCCTGCTCACAACAACGGTACTGCTCCCTCTCACCCCGCTGGCCAGCCTCCCGTCTACACCCAGCCCGCCGGCCAGCCCCCTGTTGTTCCTACTCAGCCCGCTGGTCAGCCCCCTGCCGCTGGTCAGCCCACCCCTACTCCCGTCCCCGTCTCTGGTGCTGCCCGCTTCGGCGCTCCCATTGCCGTGGTCGCTGGTCTCGTCATGGCCGCTTTCGCTCTGTAAGCGACCCTACGCATAAACTAAACTTTTGGTTTCTGTGTGGTGTCATGACTTCATGACTGCATTTTAGAGGGTTTCTCGTTTCTTCAGGTATGGAGCAGTCTGGGTATCAGGCCTTTGTTGCGCACATACGTTGCTTCTTTTATTGGTATCTATGAGTTGGAAGGTTTTCTGGATTGTTAATGTATTGAGGAAAAACTATAAAACCCACTTGGGTTATTTGTCTTGATCAATTTCTCCCCGATGTAGCTGCCTTGTGTGCCTTTGCCGCTACGTCGAATAGACATATGACCCAGCCTTTGTTTCCCCAGGAATTCTGTCGACTAGTGTTAGTGCTTCAATACCCATTTCATCTTTTAAACATTAAACACTGATGACTCGTATGGATAAACTGCTCTTGTGACTCAGAATTTGATGATTGCATGTTGCAGGATTTTCGGATGAAACTACAAGGATAGAGCCTTGTATAGCATGTTGGAAGTGAGTGCTGAATTAATCTAAAGCACGCTGTGACTGGGTTCTGGGGATGATGAGAAATGAGCCATCGAGTGAGTATCTTCCCTCTCCCGAATTTTTACCCGGCATGTCCTTGTCACGAGAGTTTCCTTTTCATCTGGCAGCAATTTGAGATCCCAACTTGATTAATCAATTCAATTCATCTCGTCTCAACCTGATATTACCAGGCACACACCCCCACACCAAAAACCAAGGCCTACTTAGAATGGAATGTTTAAACATTACAGACCCGTCATTGTCCGTTTCAACCGTTCCCGGGAGTGGCGCCCTTGGCATGAGCTTGCAGCCTCGTCCCGCCTTTAACTGGAATGCAATTGTCTGTCCAAGTGACCAAAGATAGATATCCGGTATTCAGGCTTGTTTTTCCCCTGTAGATCAAATATTTCCCACTAGGCCCTTGCTGCAATATGGTGCAAGGGGATGTTTCAATGACAATGCTTCATGCTGAGGGGCTGTGAAGTGACATTGTTGAGTTTCAAGGCCGATCATATGAAGAGTGAGTGGAATAGACTATATGGATTCGGTGGGTCATACACCGGAGATTATAATTCAAGCAGACTATGGGTAACTGAGGGTTACTTCACTGAGTCACGATGTCATCCTGACCCAAGGACGAACAGACAATACTAACATCAAGTACTTCACATGTCGTTGGTTGCGTACGCAAGTCTCACATTCGTGTGCCGTTTCACAGCCTCTTTTTTCCCCTTGTGAAGAAACATCAAAAGCCCGTTTCTTGTCCTGTGTTACTTTGGTGCACCTCTTGTCTGTCTGTCAAACGCGTGCGGCTTTTTGTGGCGTCTGATCGGCAGGGACACTTCAACTTAATGTCTCATTATTCACGTCATTTGGTCTCGGTATAAAATCCCAGTTGATCGGCGGTTGTCCAAGAGGTGAAATTGTCCCTCGGTATTTTTTTTTTTTTTTTTTTTGCCAAGGAAGGAGTTTCAGATGGCATGCAGTAGGAAGGAGAAAAACATGGCATACAAGGTATTCATGGAGACTTTGGCAAAGTTTAGGATATACTTAGGTAATATTTTATTATTTTATTATAAGTTCTTCAAAGTTCAGAAGAAACTTAGACGATAAATGAGTTGTCTAGTCTAATCTTAGTATTATGTTCTACAACTTCATCCTAAAATCCTCAAAGTTTAGTCTCCCTCCATTTGCAAGCAAAGATGAACTCCTGTGGTGATGCCATGAGTCGTGTTCAAGTTTCGTTCCACGCTTCTCTGCAATTGCATTGGCAATAATTTTCTTGAATCTCGTATCTCGTTATATAGTTGGCTATCGGTAGGATGTAGTTGTGTCCATCCCTAATGGTGGTATGGATGTCTTCCCCAGACCGCATGGATGGGTAAAGCATGTCTACGATATGAGCAGATGGGAAGAACCATGTTGAATTATAATTTATAGTTCCATAATATTAATAAAAAGAAAACTCGCATCGTCCTTTGATGCGACGGGATATCCTAGCTGTTCCATACTCTATCTCTTTCTATGCGGCGTGTTCCAACTGTTGTATAACCATTCTAGGGTACTGTGACCAATTCCATAACACGCCCGCTAGACATTTTGAACCAGTCCATAACTTCGTAACATATCCGTTTATTACCATTTGTGTTTTTATGTTCTCGTTCTCGTACACTCTTCCTCTCCACTTAGTGGCCACCAATCTGGCCCTTGGGCAGTGGAGGAATCCAGCACACTGCCAGGTTCAGCGCAATGGTGATGATACCAATGACCCAAAGTCCCATGGCATAGTCGTTGCCACCGTGCATGAAGCGGAAGACAATAGCGAAAATCACACCACCAATGTTACCGCCACCTCCCGTCAAGCCTGAGAGGATACCATTGGCAGAGGGGTGGACATGCGGCACGAGCGCAAAGTTGGCACCGTTACCGGCCTCGATGAAGATGGACATGACCACAACAAGACCGACCAGCGTGCCAATGGTGCCGCCGTTTGCCTCGGACGGGTTGACTTGGCCAATGACGATGAGGAGAGCACCAGTCACCACACCGCAAGCAACAATCCAGGCCTTCTTGAACCAGAGGTTACGTCCACACTTGTTGTAGATAATGTCTGCAATAACACCGCCCATAGGTCGGTTGACAAAGTTGAGGAAACCGAAGATAGCAGCGTAGTTGCTTGCCTTGGTTTGGTCAAGGTGAGGGAAGTTCTTCTTGAAGTAGGAGCTCAGAATGGCGTTGACGGCAAGCTCACCGCCAAAGGAGCAGGCGTAGGTGGCGACGTGGAACAGGGTCTGGGGAGAGTAGACAACAGGAAGTGCCTCGCGGAAAGTAGGCTTGACAATGACCTCTCCCCGAGCAATCTCAAGTGCCTCGTTGCGCGAAATTGAGTGCTCGTGGTCGCCAACCTTGACATCCTTCTCCTCACCAGGGCGCTTCTCCTCATCTGAAGCTGAGCGATCAGGTGTACCAATGGGGGTAACATCGCCAGAGCTGGAGACACCATGTGCCTCCATGTTCTTTCGAACCTGGTGGGCTTGATCATCCCAAGATCCCATGGGGCTGTCAGGGCATAGCAGCAGCATGCCGATGCCACAGGTGATCAAGCAGATCAAGGGGACGATGAAAGTCACTCGCCAGGCCTTGGAAGGAGACATGCCCTGATGAGCAACCAGTGAGTCAAAGACGGCGGGCATGATGAAGTAAGTGCTATTCATAGAGTTAGCCTTGATCTTTTAAATGCCTTTCATCTTGAAAGGTTTGTGTGTTGTGAGAGGTAATAGTGTGACTTACATTCCGCCACCAGCATTTCCCCATCCACCAGCGAGAGCATTGGCAGTACCGACGACATTCTTGTCAAAGAATCCAGTGCACCAGACCTGGCAAGGCACAAAGGTAGCACCGAGAATACCAATAAAGAATCGAGAGACGTATAGACCAGTAGCACTTGTGACAAGGGGTGCAAGACCGATGGGAAGGCAGCCGAGAAGAATCAAATAGGCGAAAACGCGTCGAGGTCCGTACAAGTCGCATAGGGGTCCGGTCAAGAAGCGAAGAAAGAAGGTAGCAGATAGAGAAACGATGTTGGAGTTTGCGATTTGGGCCGGTGTAAGATGAAGATCTTCTTTGATAGTGACGGTCAATAGGGGTGGGAAGGTGTACCTAGAATCTCAGTCAACACCACAACACAATCATATGAATTTTCAAAACTCACCATGCCCAGAAAGCAAGCATAAAACCAAGCCAGGAGAAAGAGAATACTCGTCCATAGACGTTGATGGGGTTGAGCATCGGTACACTTCGTGCTTTTCGACTGATAGGGTTGACCTCAGGGGCCTTCCACAGGTGGGTGATTTGAAAACCCATCTTGAACAAGTTGGTTGATAAACTTGGTAAACGTCAGAACTACCAATTTAACTCTTTTTAAAATGACTGAGATAATTCAAGAGAGCTAAAGGTTTCTGGTTGCCTTTGAGTTGCTTGTTGATGTCGAGCTTGTTCATTCCCTTTGAACAGGATAATACTTAGGACATATATAGAATGAGTATATATGGTATACTCCACGACCCCAGATTGACGACAATCTTAAAAACTGTATCTCCGGATCTCCTGAACAATGTCTGTGGGGAGTAGAATCGATAAGACGACTATCTGGCTGTGCTGTCTCATTCAAGACGGCACTATGTGAGCAAGGCAGCTATGCTCCGGAGCCCCGGAGATGCTCAAATCAGCTTTCTGCACACAATTCCCTGTTAATCCGATAAGACCTGGGCTGATGACGGGGGCTAAGGGCGGCCCGTCGTATTGTAGTGTTACAGAGCCTCAGTGGCCGATAAGTTGATAACCACGAAACCTCCCAACGAGTGAACGATAGGCCTTGGCAAATTCAGAGACTCCGAAATATACCCAGCGGCGTTTTTGCAAAATCCGCGAATTCTTCTGGTGTTCTAAATGACCATGCTACGAGCCCCTGACAGCTCCTGGTATGACTTTTAAGTGTCGAGGCCTAATCAGTCAAGCGAGAATGACAAGCCAATTTTCCGAACTGAATTAACCGGCAGAGATAACGAACGTTTCGGACAAACGGTATTGGCATGTGCTTTTTTTACTTTTTGAGATCCCATGTCTCAAACAATGCAAGTCGACAGACCAGACAAGACCTTGCGTAAACATGGTGAGATAAGGCCTGCAGTATCATCAGGTGTTGAGACGGCCATGTACCGAACCAACTAGCCTGACCAGCACCTTAGCTGCAAGCCAAGCTTCCTGCTTGCGATAAGCTGATCGTCCGTGGTCAAATATCCAACATGCCATTGGTCGGGGGCCCTTGGTGCAACGGCTGCAGGAAGGGCGATCAACAAGAGCCGCGATAAGGGACAAGGCTACTGCGATCCCCAGGCGCTGGGCGGTGGCTTGTCCAGGGCCTGACTAGTACCCAGTCGGTCGAGAGATAAGGCCGTGGTGGTGTTTGGAGCGTTGAAATGTGAATCTCCGCGGAGCAGAGCAGTGGCGGGGTAGGGGCCATATATATATATAAGCTCCTAGCGATAAAGGGAGACAAAACCCTTGGCCCTGCGGAGATAAGGAGCGACTCGAACGACCGTATTCTTGAGCAAAAGGTAATATTGAACCAGATACGGCAAGGCGCTAGGGAATATTCCTATCTTCTTGACGGGCGTCGCAAGGTGGTGGTGTCGTGTCAACAGTTGGGGCGGCTCCGGATGGTCGGTACTGTACAACCCCCAGGGTTTTCGCATCAAGATATGACCTTTCCAAGAGTTCTGAATGGCGCGGAAGGATGTTTTTCATTGCCGGAGTGTAGTATGGAATATACCGTCAGCTGTAATGACTCCATCGTAGAAGTATGACGGCAGAATTGGCGGACCAAGGCCGTGCTTCTTATTGAATAAGAGGCTTTTAATAAGTACATAAGCACTCGCTTCTGCGCCCGTTGACTGAATCTTAGGACTCTGTGGAATGTTTAGCACAGTCAAAAAGACTTGGAAGTGTCCAGGCCTCGAAGAACTCAACGACTAGCCAAACCCAAACAGCCACTGGGCGCTTCAGTGCAACCACTGAGAACGCTGAGCTGCTGCATTAAGCTTGGAAGACGTCCATGTCGCCTGCTTGGGAACCATAAAATCTCTTGGGAATTCTTTTGTTCTTCCCTGTTTTCTGGAAGCAAATTGAACTTGGTTGAGTTGATGCCGCGATACTCGCGCTGTTCGTTGCTGTCTGTTGCAAGTGGAACTGGACATTCAGGTCAAGCCCCGAAATCGGCAGAGGAATGAGGCTAGAATGGTCCAATATTCAGCTTGAATATTGATGAATGTCTCTCCGTCGCCGCACATATCTACAGCTTGGTAGCTTGTGCTACCTGTCCCCTTGACCTTGGCTTGATACCCAAGGCTGTCGTTAGACCATAAAACACTGCAAAGCTTAGTCTCGGTACAAGATTGTGCGCAGCGTGTCGACTGAATCTCAGTGCCTATACCGGAATATCACGGCGCTAAACCTTATGCAGTAAGAGGGGCACACCAAACTCTAGACTCTGAGTGGACGAAGGAAGGGTCTGAATTTTTTTTCGCAATGATTTTTTTGAAGATGCCCCTCCATGCTCAAGTGACTGCGAGTTTTGTTTCTTTGGTGGGGGGGCAGTTATTTGTGACTGTCGTTCTTCTTTCTCCTCAATCTCCAGCTTCTGGTCAAAGTTGAATCAACACGTTTTACCCCAAGGTATGTTGACCTTTTGGGGATGTCTTAGTCTCCTCATCACGTGCGCAAGTCGCTCTGACGGCATCCCCCTCACATGGAGGAAAACATGCTTGTAGTACGGCTCATAGCCAGAATTAGTGTGGGGTTGTTCTCGGTGTGTCTTCACCGTGAGTGAGTTGAGGTTAGGCCTCATTTGAGAGAGACGAAGACATCATAACATCAAAAGATACATGTAAACTAACAATGAGACCCCAGATAACTCCGTGCTTTCGCATTTTGAGATCATTTGCAATGGCCTCCTCTACTGTCCCAAAGACCTGCAAGGTCATCACCGCCGAGACCATCGCCAAGGGTTACCTTGGTGAAGTCAAGGACACACTGGCCAAGATCCAAGGCTCAAACCCTTGTGTGCCCACACTGGCTGCTTTCCTCGCCAACGAAGATCCCGCTGCCGTCAAGTACGCCGAGTGGTCCAAGAAGACATGTGAAGAGAAGTGAGATTTAATATTCCTCTTTGTGGCTTGAATATCGCCCTGTCTATCGGGTGATGGGTGCCCCTTGACCTGGCGCTAATGTATACCACAGCGGTTTCAACTTCGACCTCCGAAATGTTGACAAGGAGCTCCTCGAGGAGGAGATCATGAAGGCCAATGAGGACGAAGACGTCGATGGCATGATTGTCTACTACCCCATCTTCCCCAACAACCCCTCTCACGACAAGTACGTCCAGGAGACAGTTGAGCTGGGCAAGGACGTTGAGGGTCTCCGACACAAGCACATTCACAACATGTACCACAACATCCGCTTCATTGACCCTCCCGAGAACCGCAAGAAGTCCATCCTCCCTTGCACTCCTCTTGCTGTTGTCAAGATCCTCGAGTACCTTCAGATCTACAACCCCATCCTGGCATCTGGTAACCGACTCTTTGGCAAGACCATTACCGTCATCAACCGATCCGAGGTCAACGGCCGACCTCTTGCTGCCCTCCTCGCTAACGATGGTGCTACCGTCTACTCAGTGGATGTCACTGGTGTCCAGATCTTCACCCGTGGAGAGGGTATCAAGAAGGCCCGCCACCAAGTCGAGGACAAGGAGGGCTGGAAGCTCGAGGACTGCCTTCCCCTCAGCGACGTCGTTATCGGAGGTGTCCCCGTCGAGTCTTTCAAGGTTCCCACCGAGCTCATCCGAGACGGTGCCGTTTGCATCAACTTCTCCTCGTACAGGAACTTTGACGGTCCTGCCATCAAGGAGAAGGCCTCCATCTACGTGCCATCCGTCGGCAAGGTTACCATTGCTATCCTGTTGAGGAACTTGGTTGTAAGTGCCCTCAATCATATGACACAATCTGTGATACTGATTATTTAGCGCCTCATCGCCAACCGACCTTCCAAGGATGAGTCCCAGAAGAATGTCGAGGCCCGAGCTGAGGCTTTTGCCGATGATTAAATGCTATGGCATACAAAACGAGAATATCTGAGAGACGAAGGTTGCGATTGCTTTGAGTTAGACTATGGAAAACAAAATATCGTGGGTCAAACGTTTTGACGTGAAAATAAGGAAAATGCATTTTAATTAGGAGTTGTATAGATGGGATATATCAAAAAAGCTAGGACAATGGCATGATTGGGAAATTTGTCATTACAAGATCTTGTGTGATGTAAAATCATTGGCTTTCTCGTTTTCGCTGTTACGTATAATAGCCATGAATATGTAGGGCCGTGTCACAAAGGGATGGCGAGTAGTTCAGTTCAATGATGGGTTGTCAATCTCGTGCCTATTTTTGGGATTTTCATTGTACTACGTGGTAAGAGCTCCATTATCTTGCCCACTTTCTGGTAGACATGCTAAGTCTCTAGAAAGCGTCTTCTTTCAAGATGAGGGCTGGTCATGGCGTGCGCCAGGTTTATCTATCATCTATGATACAGCAGACAGCTGGCACCTAGGTATGACAACAAGAGCGCGTGCTACGTTGCCATATCTACACAACAGCTTTTGTGATTTTCGTCCATTGTGGAGATTACCATAGACTCTGAGCACAATAAGGGTATTATATATTATTTTATGTGTCGTAAGTGTGCAGTCACGTTGAGAATGAAAGAAGGTGGCTTCTTAACCTGGAGTAGCTTGCGATTGATGGATACTCGCTGCAAGTTTAATTAAGATATTCTTTCCGAAATTCTGGAAACTTTCCGAAAAGGGTATATCCTAGTAGAATGGTGGATTGAGCTATCGCCCCTTTCTCCAGTACGTCCTTGCATCGTGTGGTCCATGATCCTGGTCTATAATGGGAATGGAAATTGCTTGGTGCAACATCTAGTTGATCAGCTTATCCATGGTACCGGAGTATACATACCAATTAGAGGATAATGCACCTTGTTCACGGATATTATCATGTACCTATCACTGCAGGTATTACCGTATCCCTTTCTTTCAGGAGATATGTCGTGCGTATGTTGTACGTAGTACGCACGCACGTATGGCAAAGTAAAGACACACCTGAGCAGGTCTCGCTGTAGATCTGAGTACAACTCTTGGACCTTTATATCACCCATCGTCAGCATTTTCATTACGCGCGGCGTCATACACCATTGTTTCAATTAGCCCGACCACCAACACCAATCGCAACTCTTGAAGGGGCACTAAGAAAAACCAAGTGCCCCAAACGGGCAGCGAAACAGAACGGACTCCCCCATATTTCCCGTTTCGCGCAACGTCTAGTGCTCAAATCCCCTAAATTAGTAGCGGTTCATTGCCTTAATTTTGACGCCGCCGCCAAAGGTTGAAGAGTTCATTCCCAAGGCGCCATCCAAGAACGATCTGTAGAAAACCTAAAAAGCGCGCAATTGGATTTCTTGAGTCTTGGCGGTTAATTCCAACGGCTCTTTCCAACGTCTTTCATGAGAATCATCCTGTCTTTTGGTGTTTTTCTCGATATATCGAGGATAGAGAACTGCACGTAATCAATCAACAGGCACGGGCAGGTCCAGGCCGGCCGGTCAATTAAAGTGGTACGTACCATATTACCTTACCTTATGGGTTCGTTCCAATAAGGAACCCCGACGTCTATCACCATCACACCTCCATCCATTGCTTTTTCCAACCTTCATGCTCTCCTCGTTTTCCCCGTTGCCAGGTGGTTCTTGGACATGCTGAATTGGGTCTTTGGCTGACTGCGCCCTTTGCGACTAGAACCCTCCCTTTGTTCTCTAATTTACGCCTTGTCATTCGCTCTTTACTCGACTACTTTCTTTTCTTTGTCCGATCGACATCCCGATTCCTATCTGCCGCTCTTAATTTTTGCGCCACGCTACCACTTATCGACTGGCAGAGTCTCACCCCCGAGACACCGTCTCTAATACTACCGAATCACGAATCCCCTCAGTTGCTCATAAACAAGAAACACGACAAGCCTCCTGCAAGCCAACCCGCGTGCGCAACCGAGTTGAGACCGATACGCCCAGACCTATCCAGGTACCGTGTCCTAAAAAGTCCGCCAGTAGCTTCTTCGGCGCGCTGCGAGACGAGACATAATTCTCCCGATTAAACATTCGAAACTCCAAACACTCGATTTGCTTCTTGTCTTCGACGTCAAATATCGAAATATCATGGCAGCGCAGGCCGCCCCTGCATATGGTCGCGATGTCCGCCATGGCAAATCTGGCTCGGGTTCCTCCTCACTGAGCTACGGGCCAGTGCCTGGTTCGCCTACACTTACGAATCCCGACATGATTTTGCCCGATTACGATTGCGATGTGTCTCTCGATGATCGCTCACAGTCGCCTATTACGATGTGGAACAATGGCCGAACCACCGATATGCGCTTCCATCTTCCTTCGCAAAACCAATTCATCGCTGGACCCATTACCCCTTCAACGCCCATTATATATGGAAATGGAACTATGTTGTCGGATATTGGCGAAGTGACAGAAGTAGAGAGCGTTGCTGGAAGGGGAGGGCGGCGGGATTCGGCGCATCTGTCTGTTTATAGCATTGAAGAACAGGTCTTGGGTTCCTCTCCAACCATGGGCGCATCGCGCATCAAATCGAGATCCCAGATCTTGCAGCACGCGAGAAAGTCCTCGTTGGACTCTAATAGCACAATTACGTCGCAAGATCGTCGAGCACCCTTTGCCGACTTTGACGATTCTGTCAGCGTCGACGATAGTAACTTCCAGGGCGATGATGAAGAGAGTATGGCTTCTTCTTACGTTGAAGGAACAGCTACGCAAGAACCCAGGACTGTGCGCATCCCTCGCACCCAAGATGTTGCCGAACAACGCTATTCGACCAGTTCTCTTAGTGATAGAGCGGAGCAGATTCTAGCAAATGCCAAGCAGAGATTAACGGTAGGGCTCTTTTTAAGAAATGGAGAAACGGCGCTGACAAAACTGCAGACCATGGAAGGAAACTTGTCGAGAGCAAGAATCTCTCTTTATACCCCAATGTCGGATGGCTCGATCCCGTCTCCTCCAATCGTGCGCCCTGCGACGTCTTTGCGAGAATCTACGGTACCGTTAGGATCAGGACAAGGACACAACAGAAACCTCAGCGAGACTAGTTTGCAGAATGAACTCACTACCCCAGGGTTCCCTCAAAGATCTGCCAGCGCCTTGGGAGCTGCCGGAGGCTATCGCCAGCCATTGACTTCATCCAAAAGTGCCGATGCTCTAGGAATCGGCTACGGTGCCTCATCTTATAGAAGTCCCGTTATCGCCCTGGACCCGACGTTGGAGCCTTTAAACGAAGACGAGGGCGGCGCGCATGGTGATAGTCGACGCAGCAGCTCTCAGCTTTACATCCAGCCCAGTCCAACTTTCGGTTCCTCTATAGATCTAGATATGCCCAGATCAGCGTCAGTTACTCAAGTGCGTGATCTGAAGCACCAGATGAAGGATCTTAGGGGCAAAATCTCCAGTCTGAAAGAGCAAGCTCGGGCTGATAGCTTGAAACGACGTAGCCTGCAGAGTCTCCGGACACCTAGCCCGTTTACTCACGCGAGATGGGATCAAGGATTCCTGGAGCCCCGACGGTCCCAAGATTCCGGTACGGAAACTGTTCCTTGGCAAGCCCCTAGGAACCAAGAGGCGTCCAACGATAACTCAAAGACTCAGAAGTCACCTAATCTATCACCTAATCTGGAGACAAAAGACGTTACTGAGCTGGAACAAACGAAGGCGGCAGATACCGAGTACGAAGATGCGCCTGACACTCCTCAAATACCGGATGAGGTCGCAGGCCATGAGCAGAGGATATCCCCTCAGTTGAATACGGAAATCGACACTAAAGACGAAACCCAAGCGCAGGAAAATGATGACACTTACGATGATGGCGTAACGTGGGAAGGAGACTTGGAGCAGGACGAGGAAGAAATGAAGCCAGAGCAACAACACTACGGTCTACAGAATGGGCTGTATCACGATCTGCAGGACGACGATGAAGAGGACGAGTTTGTGGATTTTGAGAGTGAAAGCGGCGAGTCATCTTATCACGATGCCTTCCAGAACCCCGTGTCGCATGAGGACCGTGAGGATGCTTTCGATTACGAGCATTTCTTCCTCCATTCAGCAATGGGATCGATGAGCCAGCACAGACGAGAGAGCTGGAGTAGTGTGAGCTCAGATGAGTCTGTCGAGACAACTCGCGGCCCTATCTCTGCGCCTGCCAATGACTCATCTGGCAATGACTCTGATCATGAACGGAGACCGAGTGTTGACACTATGTCATCCTTCAACACGTTCGCCACAGCCACCGAGGGTCGCTCGAGCCGCAGCTCGAATCTTGACGAGACTATCGTTGAAACGCCAGAAGACTCGGATGGGCCCCCGACTTCGAAGAGGACTACATTTGGGGGTTTCCAGTTCCCTCGTTCGAGAACCAGTTCGAGAAATGGCTCTGTTGATTTCCACCAAACTCAACCCCGCCGTAATACCGTGGTTCACCGACCTAGCAGCAGCGCAACTGTTTCGACACGCCATCGACCTTCTGTGTCATCGTTCGGTTCGACTGGAACCAACAGAAGCTTCCCCCTTGTAGATAGGGCAAGAGGGTCCAACGGAATCTTGACACCAACTGATAGCACTCCTGGAGGATCACCGGACGCGGAGCTCAGGCAGATCTCGCAGAGTCTTCTAAACGAAGCAGCTAGCCTGGGCGGAATTGAGACCGAACAGAGGAACGGAAGCCCATCTGCTGTGCAGGGGCTCGACAAGGAAAGCCAGATCCTGGTGGAGAGACTCGTGGCTACTCTTGGGAAGTGTGTGCTAGGACTGACAGAGTCATCGAGAGCTGGTTCGGAGGCACGCATGTATCGCAGGAGGATTGACACAGCACGACGTATACTGGAAGGCCTTGAGGAGTGAACACGGATTTGCACTGGTTGATCTGGGCGGGGATAGGGTTGAAAATGGCGGCATTGGTACACATTTCTGGCTCGGCGCTTTACATGGGGCATAGGGGAAGGATATTATCACAGCTGACGATGATGATGCTCTGCTTTTTAGCAGATGGAGTTGAGACCTGTCTCGGATGAGACTAGGTTTACGTTCGATACCCTTCTATTCTAGCGAACTGCTTATTTCTTTCAGATTCAAGGCCTATATAAAGGTTCTATAACTTCAAGTATATTATTTCTTATATCTCCTCTGCTCGCGTGCCATTTGTAGTCAGTGGTCCGTGCTGTGATCCACGCTTAGATGGTGACATTTTGCATGTGACAGTTGCAATATCTCACAATAGATGCGATTAATTGAAGTGAAAGGTTACTAGATATCTTACTTTCTGGTATGGTATTAAAAATATTGGATATATATTTTAGTTAGCATGAAACTAACCAGTATCGATGTTGTATAGTATCTTACATCACGTAGAGGCACAGTTAATGAGCACTCTCTTTGTACAGTTACTCCTTACCACCCGTAAACTTTCAGTGACAGCGGGTTTCATAAGAGTTTTCTTTTGATCTGTTGAACTCAAAACAAAAACACCTCGATCCATGTCATATCCTGTCATGTAACCCACCAATAGTCCAGCCCAGGACCCCTAGAACAAAGGGGTAGTCACGCAAATTGCTTACCTTACCCATCGTAGACCGCAACTTTCGTCTTCACAACTGAACTACCCTGGACGTTCGCACAGAAAAGCCACCTCACGAAATCAAACATTTCCCCCACCAACCTCAATTCTACAACGTCTCTTTATCGACAGATCCGCAACACCATCCATCGCCAAAATGCCTTCTGTGGAACCCCCGACGCTGGCTACACATCTCCTCACGGCGCTGCTGCCCCCCGAGCTCGCCGAATCCATCCAAAAACACATCCTCCACCCACGTTCACCCGTCCAAATCATCGCGCGCAACGTCCTCGCCCAGGCGCAGAATCTACTCGACACGGCTGCACCACTCCTCGAGCCCATATTCGACCGCATCATGGTCGTTCTCGCAGAAAACCAAGGCCTCGTTGGCGTTGTCGCGTCGCTGGCTGTCCTCGCCACCGTCCTGGTCATACTCAACTGGATCCGCCGTCTGTTCATGTGGTGGACGCGCTTGACGATGCGCATTGCGACTTGGGCTTTCTTATTTGCGATCGCCGCTTGGATCTGGGAGCGCGGTGTCTTTGATAGTGCCAGAGACATGGCCGTGATGGGCGGTAAGATTGTGGGATATTTGGCTGTCATCAAGGACGTCTGGCTCCAGGAGTATGACCGCTACGAGGCGCAACAAGGCATGACTGGAACAAGAGGTGCGGCTTCAGGACGGAGGTCGAGATGATAGTCCGTCAGACAGAGTCGATGCGTGCGGGCTACAGCTACCAGCAACCGCCATTTTACTGGATGATACGACGCTATTTGGATACCCCCGATAAGATGGAATCCGCAAACACCAGAATCATACACATGAACCTAGTTATGACCAACATCAACACACACACCTACGACCAGCATGTTATTATCTTTATCACGAAAGAGGTGGAAGATGGGCATTATAGGGAGGAGAGCTGAGACAATGGCACTTCATGTCCAAGCTCAATTCAGTCTCAAGATCATGAGAAGCAACCAGTAACGCCGGCGCTATGCAATACTACTATCAAGATACCACAATTTTCTTTTCCTTCACATTTCCCTTTTGCCAGCCAATGTCCGCACTAATCGTCATGGTCTTCATATTCCTCATCATTTGGCTCTTTGGGATCCTGAGCTTCGTGGAACTGTATGCAGTCGTCAATGTAGCTCAGGATAGCACCCACACTGTCCTCGTTGGTCACATCTAGTTTGAGATAGTTGATCATGCTGAAGCTCTCGATCAAACCGGCTACAGCACGGTTCAGTCGTCGGAAGCTCGCACCCTTCATCACCTGCTCCTTCTCGTCGGGCGCCTTTGACTCATCGTCTTCGGCTTCGGGACCCTCTGTAACCCGACGCGCACGCTCGATGGGATCGTCGTCAAGGAGGCCTACATCAGGGGTAAGAAAGCGCTTGAGGTCCTTCTTCTTGACCTGGCCCTTGACGAGATCCATCTTGGAGAGAATGTTGATATGAGGCACCTCAAGCATGAGCATGGCACTCATGGCGCTGAGTGTGCCTGAGAAGAATTTTGCGCGATCAACAACAAAAGTGGCTTCGAGGAGGTAAACGGCGGCCATGCGGATATCGAGGGCACCGGGCTGGGATAAGAACTTGACAAGAGCTGGCAAGATGGGGACGTGGGTGTACAGCTCGATCTGGCCGGGCATATCGAAGATGATAAGATAGTCTTCGGTCAGACCATCGAGGGCCTCGGTCAACCAGTCAAGGTTCTCCATGAGGAACTCAAAGCAGTAGATGAGGCCGCCATTAGGCCCGAGGCCAACCTCTTCCATGGCATCCTTGAGGGAGATGAGCTCCTTGATGTCGAGATCCGGCTCATGCTCAAAGGTCTCGGCGGCGGGGTCGAGGTTGATGTAAAAGGCGGAACGGCGATTGAGATTGAGATGGGTGATGAGGGCGGCGCAAAAGGTAGACTAGACGCGACGCGACGCGAACTCTGAGTTAGTCGAGGCGCATTGGTGTTGGGGATAACAATGGAAGCACGCAATTCAAAACGGCATGATGAGAGAGATGATGCAAGAATATCGGTGATACCATGGCATGTATGAGTCAAAGTGAAAGTGAAAGTTGAGTCAACGTACCTTGCCCGCGCCCGCAGGGCCCATCACCATGGCACCGAACTTACTCATATTGAAGATGACGATGGATGCAGTTGGTGTTTAGGTTGTCAAGTTGACAAGGGACGGTGGAGGACGGGATGCGATTAGCTCACAGGCTCAGGCACCTCCAAGCTAGGCAAGTGGTAGCTACAATTTCTAAGCTGCCCCGCCTTGAAAGTGCCGGGGTTTGATCTTAAAGAAGACAATAATAATATGTAAGATACGTAAGGTACTGTATAGCCAAGGTCTAATGTCGGCTATTGGCTTAGTCGGGTTGGGTATCGATCGGTGAGGGCTACACTCTCCCTGATGTGGTGATGGTGACGAGCCTGGTGAAGGTGAATTTTTGGGATACTTGGGACCTGAATGGTGGGGTAAAAGTTCGGATAGTTTTTTTTCTTCTTTTCCCTTCTTTTTTTCTTCCCGTCTTTTGCCCCTCCACTTCGGCGCGAATAAAAAAAGTCAGCCTCCTTCACCGTGCCTTGAGCTATCTGCCCCGCTATGTACAGTACAGTACTAGGTTATCATGCCTAGACTCAGGCCATCATGATGACTCTAGCTAGGGATCAACTAGAGGTTCGCCCACTCAATTTGTTCTCCGGACGTCTGTGCACGTGTCTAGAAACCAGTCAAGGAATTGGTCAAGGATTCCTTTGGGGGGACATCAAGGCTGATAGGTTCGGCAAGTCATGACCCGTTATTTCGTCGTCGAATCCTTCCATTCGGATGTCCTAACTGAGAGAGGAGAGGAGGGGATTGACGGGAACGGGAAGCGGGGAGAGACGAACGAGTACGAGTAAGGCACTGTACAGAGTAGACTCTGTTGAATCGAGGTAGGTGCGATGGCGCAATACTGCCGCAAATTTCGGCTTCCGAAGAACGTGCTTTTTCTCACCTTCCAAGTGTCATTTACCCCTCCATCGCCAAGGGTAGCGGCTGCCGAAAGCCTGCCACCCGCGATAAGGTGTGTACCTAAGCTTTACGCTGACCCATCATATTAGAGCAAAGTATCTCCTTATGAATTGGGCCCTGTAGATCCGCGACCGACGGCCGGTCGATATAATGTTTGGCGGCAGTATTTTTTTGTCGCTCCCCGCCTTTCCTAGTTCCCAACGCGCGAAGGCCATTGTACTGTAGCATTGGGCATTGTTCAATAGGTACATAGGAATAGCAGTCATGTAGCAGTAGAATTGAGTCATTGTACAAGTCTCGAGTAAGTTTATCCTTGTGATTTTCTACATGGAAAGATTAAAAAAAAAACTGGCCGAATTATTCCCTCGGACCTCTCCCAGGTAAAATTCCCACCCCCCACTTCGCTCATAATAAAGCCTGCAACAACGTATTCGCACATCCCCTCCTTCCCGCCTTTTTCTTTAAGGTACTTCACCTCCCGCTCGATTCTTTTTCTACTTTTCTCTTCTTCATCCTCTCTTCTCCTCTTCCTTATTCCCTCCATCCTTCAGCGTCTACTCTTTGTGGTATGTTCCCGTTCCAATTGCTATTCATTGTCAGTTTATCTAACATTCAGCTTCTTCAGTGACTCCGTCTTCTCCGTCACCAACAGCCAGACTTCCCCGCGTCTGCCCAGCTTTAGCCGCCACCTCTCACATCCATCCTCTTCTCTCTCCTCAATCTTCACAATGTCTGCTACCAACGGCACCAACGGCGTTCACGCCGACCCTTCTTCATGGAAGCACTACAACGAGGGCTCTTTCCTCTTCACCGTAGGTTACTCCCTAATCCGCCCGCCCGCCCGCAAACCACACATGTTAGGATCCTTAACGGATCTGTCATTGTGACTTGTACCGAGGCTTTTACTCAAATTATCCCCTCAGTCCAGTCACTGACAATCATCCAGTCCGAGTCCGTCGGTGAGGGTCACCCCGACAAGATCGCTGATCAGGTTTCGGACGCTATCCTCGATGCTTGCCTCAAGGAGGACCCCCTCTCCAAGGTTGCTTGCGAGACTGCCACCAAGACCGGTATGATCATGGTCTTCGGTGAGATCACCACCAAGGCCAGACTCGACTACCAAAAGGTTGTCCGTGAGGCCATCAAGGACATCGGCTACGATGACTCTGAGAAGGGTTTCGACTACAAGACCTGCAACCTGCTCGTCGCCATTGAGCAGCAGTCCCCTGATATCGCCCAGGGTCTTCACTACGAGCAGGCTCTTGAGCAGCTCGGTGCTGGTGACCAGGGTATCATGTTCGGCTATGCCACTGACGAGACCCCTGAGCTCTTCCCCCTCACTCTCCTCTTCGCCCACAAGCTTAACGCTGCCATGTCCGCTGCTCGCCGCGACGGCTCTCTCCCCTGGCTCCGACCCGACACCAAGACCCAGGTCACCATCGAGTACAAGCACGACAACGGCGCTGTTGTTCCCCAGCGCGTTCACACCGTCGTCGTCTCTGCTCAGCACTCTCCTGATATCACCACCGAGGAGCTCCGAAAGGAGATCAAGGAGAAGATCATCAAGAAGGTCATCCCCGCCAAGTACCTCAGCGACGAGACTGTCTACCACGTGAGTAATTTTTCTCTTCAAGTACGAATCAACTTCAATGCTAACACAACCACTAGATTCAACCCTCCGGCCTCTTCATCATTGGTGGCCCCCAGGGTGATGCTGGTCTGACCGGCCGAAAGATCATCGTCGACACCTACGGTGGTTGGGGTGCTCACGGTGGTGGTGCCTTCTCCGGTAAGGACTTCTCCAAGGTCGACCGATCCGCTGCCTACGTTGGCCGATGGATCGCCAAATCTCTGGTTGCTGCTGGCCTTTGCCGACGTGCCCTCGTCCAGCTCTCATACGCCATTGGTGTCGCTGAGCCTCTCTCCATCTACGTCGACTCCTACGGCACCTCTGAGAAGACCTCTGAGGAGCTTGTCCAGATCATCCGCAACAACTTCGACCTCCGACCTGGTGTCATCGTCCGTGAGCTCAACCTGGACCACCCCATCTACCTCCAGACTGCCAAGAACGGCCACTTCGGTACCAACCAGAGCTTCACCTGGGAGCAGCCCAAGCAGCTCAAGTTCTAAGTTGATTCATGACGTTTTGTCGAGTCACTAAAAGAGTATTCAACAGCTCTCTGCATGCATCATAACAGATGTTTAATCAGTCCATTTGATTTAGCAACTATAGGCGGCGTACGGTTCTCAACGAAACCTGTGTATCTCCCACCGGAAGGGAGAACGGTCGGTTTCCGGCTTCTGTTTTGTTTTGTTTTTGTACCCAAAAACCATTTTGGTCCCACGGCTGTGGGAAATTTCTTTCGCGATATACCAGGCACGGAGTGGGCGTCTTTCAACAAAGACATTTTAGGGCAAACCTGCATTTGTGAGGCGAATCAAAAAAGTCAAAGAGACTTGCATTATTACGATACCACGACAAGGGAATGACAATAGACGACACGTCCATGTGAACGTGGCGTTTGACGAGGAAACAAAAGAACTTCAACATCTTTTTCTTTCCTGGATCTCTAGCCAAGCTGATGCAGTAAGCGGGCGAGACCAACGATGTGGCGGAGGTTGGATCGTTGACTAAGGAGTCAATTTCGGATGTGATAGAAGGATCTAAAGGGCTACTGATAGATATGCCCTGTCGCTGCGATCGCAGACGGCAGCTAGAACCAAGAAAGAAAACAAGTCACGGGAACACTTTATGAATCTGATCTGTTTGTGAAGTCTGGACTTTGCCTAGAACTGAACTTGGACTCTTCCTCGACCATGTTCCGATGCCGGATGAGGTGTCATGATACCCTTTGCCGCAAACGGAAACCCGAAACTCTCATACCAACGCGTACTGAGCCGCCAACAACGCCACGGTCACCACCCATCCTATCTTATTCTTCCATCATGACACCTATTGACTACGGACCGTTGTCACACAGCCGACTCACCGTGCTCAGTCGTTTCAGGACGGAGCTTCCCAGACTTAGACTAGACGTGAGAAACATGAATTCTAGAATGCCATGATAACAATGGAAGCAGCCGTTCTGAATAGGAACGCCTCAGGTTTGACTTTGGGAATCGTTTCAAAGTGATGTCATCTATATCTTCAAAGGGACGCTGTCGTCGATCTATGGAGAGTCTAGGTCTCTCTGATTTGCGAGATAAGCGGGCTCGCTACGATGGTCATGTTTGAGTAAAGCGTGAGCAGGACGCTCAGATAGGATACCAACATGCTTATCCCCCTTTGCCGAGATTGACGCGTGTAGATAATAGCCAAGAAAGAGGAGTTGGGAGATACGTAAGAGCGGAGTTGAATGCACAGATGTGTCTTCAGTCGTCAGCATTATCACATCCGGTTGCATAACTAGCTACAGTGCTTTCCCTGTAGAAATGTAACCCGTATGCCCAAGTAGGCACGATATACCAGACCATAGAAGTTCATAGAGCTCCTAGACATGGAAGCCCAGTGCGGGCCGTATCTTGGCGTGGCTTGGAGTGGCACAATGGAAGCTAACCTCTCAGCAGAAAGTGGTCTTATACAAGGTTATGATCAACCCAGATGAGCGATAAACCAACAGGAGTAGAAAGGTAACTCTATCCTGCTCGGGAACATCGGGTCTGTATGCCTTATCACAATAGAGAACATGTGTGGCAAAGGTCGATGTCCCGTTCCAGAAGGCTGTCGCCAGGTCTAGAACTCTTCAATCTGGTCTCAATAACGCTCGATGTTACTTGAAACTGAGCAGTTTGCATTCCAGAGAGCACGTAATTAGGGAGGCTGAGCGGCCAATGGTCGATAAGAAGGCAGTTGAAGTATGAAACAAGGGCTCAGAGATTTAAGTCAAAAGGACTTTGCCCCAGGAGCTTGATAGACGACAGGGGCTCACTATTGTTACAAGTCAGCCATGACTTCTTCGTAAATGGAGAGGGCTTTATTGAGTTCCACCCAAAAGGATGTAGACTCCAAATCATCAAGCTCTGAAAGGGATCTGCTGCTTGGCCATCGTAACTCTGGACCATCCGTGTTTACAGTTGGTGCCTAGCTGCAAACTTCTAGAAGTCAAAGCGTGCAGCGCTTCGCAGAGCAAAACCGATGGACGGTTGGTGACAACATCCGGATTTTCCCAAGATAATAAGATGCATTATAATAGCCTACTTTTCAAGAAACACCCTATCCTATTGGTCCTTGGGGGCCCTGAAATCAGGAAGGGTGGTGCATGGGCGCTTCAAAGGAGCCGGAGAACACGTTCATGGCTTCTGAGGAGCAAGAAGAGTCACAACTCACAAGCTAGTCACAAGCGTGTCTGAATTATGGGCCTTTCGGCAGAACATTTGTGAACGCCAAAACGTGTAGCCGTAGGAGTGACTGTTAAATCTAAGCTCATGACCTGTCGACATGCTTAAGTTTTCAGACCTCCTCACGAAGCCTAATGGCAGGGGCAGTTGTTCAGGTTCCAGGCAAGAAAGTGTGAACAAATACGTACAGGGCACCGATCTAATAATTGGGAACAGTACCTGTAAGTAGGCCCTTGGTGTTAACCAAGACACCTTCCTCCATCTGAGCTTTGTGCTCACGAGAGGGATGAGAAACCCTTGGCGAGTGGGTGGTATGGGTTGAAGGTAAGGTCAGCAAATTACACACCCGTGAACTTTGGGCGGTGATTCATACGATATCCAAAACCCCGACTCACACTCTGCGTGTTTCAAAGACATAGCTGCAACTTGACGCCAACCAGTTGGTTCTGGTTTTCGATGATTCAGGCCCAAGCGGCCACAAGTTGATGATATGTAACGTGCATATGCACGAAGAGGGATGCAGAACCGTGTAACACTGGCTTGGGCTGAGCAGCTGCAGCAAAGATCTAGGTTATCAAGAAGACGCACAGTGATTGCTTTGCTTCGACGTCCAGTTTGGGCCAGTCCATCTGTCCATGCGGAAAGCCAAATGTCCTTGGGGCAGACTTTCAAAAGAAAGAACAAGCTCGAACCGACCATCAGAACTGGTCTGGTGCCTATAGGCCTTGGGTCACCAGCATATCTCAACGCACCCTTCACATGGGCTGTGCCCTAAGCCGATGTTGAGGATTCATGCTTCCGACCCGAAGACTGCTCCCAAGTCAATGCGAGGTGATACATAAAAGCCACGCTCAGAGCCAAGAAAGGATAGGAAACAGAGTGAAGAACATGGCCTGATTACGAGACGTATTTGCGAGCCTCTGGTTTGCTTGCTTGATAGCTCTGGGCTCGGGACCCACAAACTCTGACATGTCGTTGAACATGTTGTTGGTATTGCTCTCCCGAAACGTTACGAATTGTTCAAACAGTCTTCTTGGAGGGGCGTGCACTCTCACTTATCCCGAATGGCATGATGAAACGCGGGAACAACCAACAGACTGTAGGCATTGTTCTTTGACAAAGGTTGCGTCAATAGAAGCGGCAGTCATTCGGCAATGATGAAAGTCCGAAGACGAACTTCTCATCGTGAATTGGGGTAGTTGTTTGTGCAAAACAAGATGTCGGCGAACGAGGTGGCACCGTCAAGGGAGGCCAATCGACTAACGATGTCGGCACTTGCTGACGAAAGGCTATATCAAAGTCTTGGGATTGGGTTCAGGACGGACATATCAGGGCTGGTGGATATATACCCGACCAATGGACTTCAAGTATCCCAGGCTCAAGAATGTGAGCCGGTGAAACGGTCTGTTCTGCCTCCGTTTGGCCGTTCCATACGTAGGCACTGTACTGCCTTGCAGTGTTGTCCGCAACTTCAATAGCCAATTGTGGATATGGTCTGGAGCGTAATGAGAAGCCTAAACGCACTAACATATCTGCCAGGCCTTATTATGTGTCAAAACCCAGCAGACCGGATGAGAAGAGGATCGTCCCGGCACGCCATTCTAGCGTAGTCACTCTGCTGGTATCTTTAGACCAGGCGCTGAAGGTTCATGGAGCGAGAACGAGTGAAAAGGGGGTGAAGAGGTCCAAGCTTTGGATGAGAAGCAGCACCGAGGAGACGGTTTGGCAGTCAATACGACCGGAAGGTTGTTTAGCTTGGTCCTGCAGGAAGAGCGGACGCAAGACGTGACGCCGCAGACCTGGTAAGCGTTGGTGATCATGACATGTGCCCTCCCTAGTATGTTGGAGAATAACGGATAAGGCTCCGTGACGACTAACGGAGAGTGTGTGAATGGTGTAATACTGTTTGTTGATATGGAGGTGGTGTCTTCAAGTTGAGTGGTTCTTGGAGATGCGACCTAGCCGGGATCGCAACCGTGGCCGTTTTTGACCAAGGGAGGCTCGTCAAGTAAGTTTCATGCTCTATTGTCGATTGTAAAAGGTACCGCTGCGTTGGCTGAGTGAGTGAGTGAACGGGTGGATGTTGGGTAGTGAAGGTTGTGAATGTGACGAAGTAGACAAGGGAGAGAGTCTGGTGGTTGCGGCAGGCGTCCGTAAAAGCGGGCTTAGCGCCCGTAGCTAAGCCCGAAGGGAGCCTCAATAGGACTGCAATAGACGGCAGGAGCCCGTGCTCCGATTCAGCCCAGTCGGTCGGGACTGCGGCGCTGACAGGGGTTAATCGACAACAATACCAAGCGCGTCAAAGGACAATAGGAAGCAACAAGCCGCCAAGCCACGCCCCGCCCGCCACTTCACGCCTTCCGCTTTCCCACCTGCCAACCACGCCCTCCTTCCGTGTCTCCACCACCGACTTCTGAGTTCCGGCCGAAGGAAGGTAGACTCGACCTGAACACTCTGCAGTACCTAGGTATGGACTGCATAGGCCGGTGGGAAAGTATTTTGACTTGGTGAGTGCTGATCATGACGGGAGAAGTGATGATCACTTGGTGCGTTAGGTTACTGACTGATCGTTTCTGAATTTGATACATAACTTGTGGCTGTGGTTGACCTTCCAAACACTTACATTGTAAGCAGGGCTACACAACATCATTAAACCACATGAAAAGAATACACCGTGGCTTGAGACATTTCTCAAAAATTCCTTCTTTTTCTTAATCCGTCCAAGACAACCCACATGGTATTCAACGTTTGAGTCCTGGCGCCTGACAACGTAGAAGCGCCAGAGAACGAAATGAATGTGCAACCGTATCATCAATAGGCAACGGGATCCGCCAACAATGAAAGGCATGATATGATAATAATGGATGCATTGTATCTTGATACACGCCTCGGACTTTATGCTCATATTAACTTTGCTCTATCCGGTGCCAGAACCCATCCCATTCCATGGAGATGGTATTGAGTGGTGGCCCTCGCGTTGGCTTTAAGCCCATTTACGGGTGTGGGGGGCGTGTAGCTTGTATCGTCAACAATAACATTCATCCTCATGATAAGTCTCTCACGAGAGCAGTCGGTCTAAACTCGGCCTGTATAGTTCACTGTAAGAGGCACCGAACCGCCCTGCCGGACGTTAGTTTCGGTTGAGGCTGGACGTGGTGGGTTGAGGTCTAATCCTGTCCACACCCTGGTGCAGATGTTGACGCTAACTAACCTCTACTATTTGTGGCAGTCCTTGTGAGTCGTGTCGTGTTGGTGGCTCGGAGTTGGCTCCGGTGTGATTGATTCAACTGCATGGGCAGTATTCATTCATCCTCATGTAGGTAGCCATTATTCTGTCCTATTGTAGTTGAGCGGGAAATGATGGCTTACAAGGTCTCACTGGGGGTCCATGCATGTCATAGCCATACACCCTCTCCCGTACGGGTAGATGGGATTCTTCTTCTAAATCTTGTTTGTTGTTGATTGTATTGCTGTGCTGTAGAATCCCCATAGCGGCTCCACGTTCAAACAATCAATCAGGTATTGAATACTATTCTCTGCGGGTGCTGTAGTATTGTCCAACACTCCATGCCCAGAACGTGTGGATAGTTAGCATGTTTCCCCTTTTCTTCTTCTCCCTTGGCTTCAACTATATCTAGATACTCTTCCCACCATCACTTGCCAAACCTCTCTTGAATCTTGTAACTCTATCCAGAAGCCGCTCCATTCTTCCATCACCAAGACCCCAACACGACAAGAACAAACCTACTACACGTGGCGCATAGCTCTCGACCACCACATCTCCTCTGACCTTTCCTATCTTGTCGAGAACAAGTTCTTGTCTTTCCAGTGGGCGTTAACGGTCATTGTATCGTTGAAAACCCTTTAAATACGGCCTTGCTGTCGTCACTGAGTTGTCACTCTTCTGCATCAGCAACAACTATTCTCTCTTAACTAGCAGCGCTTCGGTCTTTTCTCTTCTTGCGAGGACACAAGCACTGAAGACGTACCCAATTCTCATTCTGTTTTCAACCATCAATACATCATAAAAGCATCATGGACGCCCCCAACAGTACTTCTCAGTCTCAAGACCCCCAGGTCGCCGTCCCCAAAGAAAACACTCCCCCTCCCGCATACACTCCTCGAAGAATTCCTGCTCTCCCAGCTTTGGCGGCTCGAATAATGCAGGCACAGCAAGGGAACTTTGCCAGCATGGCTCAGACTATCCAACAGTCTCAACAACAACAAGCCGCCCGTGCTACATTACTCTCTGGCGCTGCCTCTGATGACCAAGATGAGGCACCGGAAGGCAGCTCACCTATTAGCCTAAAGATTGACACTTCGATCAATGTCTCACGCAGCAACAACATCGTGTGCTTGACAGCTACACCCGCAGAACAGGCCAATGCTATTGCCAGAGCCGTCGTTCAAGCTCTACATGAAGGAAGCTCTGGAAGGTGTGGTATTCCAATGATTGATGAGTCAGGCTGTCCTCGACCTCTGAGAATCGAAGTCGATGCCGGCCTTGTCGTTGAGGGCACAGGCAATGTCATCGGAAGTCGTGACGTCGTTGGGGAGCTCATTAAACGGCGTGCTGAACCTTCACTACGACGGCCCCGTGATGAGGATGAAGACGAAGACGAGATCACACCAGCTAAGAGACGGCGATCAAGTCAGTAAGCCAAAAATAGGATGTGCTCCTTTAACATACAAATACGGCCCTTTATACACGAGCCTTACGATTCACTTCCCTTTGTCGAAGAGATTGCTCTTCGTTATGTCCTTTTACGGAGATGGGTGTTCAAGCATGATATCTGCAGAAGAAAAAAACTCGTTCACGGCTTTGGTGAACATGGTGGTGGTGGGCATCCAAGGCTCGCTTCTTGTGAGACATTGATCTTAGAGTATTGCATCATGGGATGGCAAAGATAATACAGGGCGTTGAGTTTATGATTGAAGCACGGGGTTTTGGAGTTTGTTGTTTCTTCTTCTGGCAGGTGTGACCCGAAGGTTGATGGTATCCATGTAAGACAGGAAGGAATTGGTCGGTTGAAAAGAAGAGCGACTGCCTGTCTCAGTTACAGACAAGCTAATAAATGCATTGCCTTACGTTATTTAATACGTGCCTAGCGATGAGTTATTTCCTTTACTTCTCATCATCCAACTCCAAAGACCATGTTTCGCTTCCATTTTCTTCAAACTCATCGCTTTTCCTAATCAATCATTTCCAATACTCTTCGATTATTCTTCAACTAAGAATTATCATAGACTGCACCTTTAGAGTCCGTTTTCTCTTTCAGCGCTCGCCGTCGTATCCTACTCAATCATCGCAACTTCACAACGCCATTCCCGCCGTCATCACGCCCCCGACGCTATGGCGTCTACGTTTCAATCATCACACAGTCAAAAGTCAACACCCCCTTTCCGATGGAATGGTAGCTCGCTTACCCAGTTTCCTCTAAAGTGCACGGCCATCCTGTTCCTCGGTCCCTTCCATCATTGATTGTCCCAGTTCAGAGGATCGGGTCAGCCAAGTCGAACCGGCCCAGTTAGTTGAAGATAGCTCCCTATTGACACACATCCCACTCGGAAAGGCTTTGAGTATTGGTGGGCATTGGCCATGGCCCATGATGCTCAGGTACCAGGTACATACAGTTCCTCTTACGAATCACGGCATGGTTTGAGATCGTTGATTCCCCGATGCGCATTGCTCTTTCGCCGTCGTCGGTCAAGTCAGGCACGCCAAGGATAAACCGTTGGGCGACTGCTTCTACGAACAATCGCCTTAGCCTGAAGAGACCTTCAATATGGAATTGCCCGCTCGAACGAACCCGGGCCCTTGGAACCGCCAACAGAAAGGCGAGAGCGCCTGCTGAAACGTCCAAGAAGAAAAGTATGACAGGATGCAGGGAGTTTCCTTTCCTGGCGCACTCTCCTTACTTGGCACCGGACCATGATGGACGAACGAGAGGAGAAGCAACACCGACTTCTGCTCTCCTGGGCAGCTTACTGTGGCACCTCCTGGCCTCTCACATTTCTTACCGTCTTTTGGATGTTCTGCCCTGCTACTTCGTCCCCGCTCTCGTAATTCGAGGGTCCAATTGACCCCGCCACCCACGCATGCCGATCCTTGCTCAGCTCAGACAGCTTCGTGAGCTCCAACGCTCCCCCACTAGATCTTGGCTTTGATTCTTTAATTTATCGTACGCGCAACGAGCAGCTGTCTGCCCACGTCTCTCCTCCTTGTCTTCCAATTTTGTTTTAAGCCTGGGAGGTTTTTGTTAGTCCCGACCACGAATCTCCTTGGTACACATCTACCCAGTCGTTGCGTTGGTGTTTGACGGTCGCATTCATTCTCGGTGCCCACTCCATCCTACGACAAACGCAAACATGGCTCATCTCAGCATTCGCAATCTTACGATCAACCCAATCGAGCTCATTGAGGTCGAGCGATTCGAAGGCGAACGCGCCAGAACAGGAAATGTCATATCCAGCGTGACAAGCCATATTAGCGGGTTCATCAAAGCTACCGACTTCAAGTCCCACCAGACCCATGCCAAGGGCGATGCCATCCACAAAGAAAAGGCATCCGTCAAGATCGAGCCTTTCAAGACCAAAGATTCCGGAATCCGAGCCGCCGATAAGAACAAGGAGGTTGTCCGTCTTACTTTCAAATATGAGGACCACAAGTACGAAGTCGACATCCCTAGCCCCTCGAACAAGTCGTCTGTCATGAAGAATCTTGACGACGGCAAACACGATCTTACGGTTGTTTATACCCCAAATGGCGCCTTCCTTGCCATATTCTCTTCTGCTCAGCTCCATCGCTGGATGAAGGAACTTCATGACGACTGGCCTCTCACATTGCTCTCTATTCCTGGCACACATAACTCGCCGACCTGTCATACCGCCCTTCCTTCTGTTCGGTGTCAAGCAGTGGATGTCGCCGAACAACTTCGTAATGGTGTCCGTTTCCTAGATGTCCGGGTCTCTGTCAGCCCCAGTAATGACGATCTTGCTCTTGTTCACAGTGTATTTCCTATCTCCTTGACAGGCACCAAATACTTCCAAGATATGCTTGACGACATTTACAAATTCCTTGACGAGAACTCCAGCGAGACCGTTATTATGAGCATCAAGCGCGAAGGTACCGGCAGGGGTACTGACGAACATCTTGGAAAGTACCTCAAGCACAGCTATGTCGATAAGAGACGTAGCCGCTGGTGGACTGAGCCCAAACTTCCCACTCTGGGTGGCGCCCGTGGCCGCATCGTCATAGTCCGCCGATTCAATCTGGATGGCGAGATGAAGAAGTCATGCTGGAATGGTCGGGGTTGGGGCATTGACGCAGGTGCTTGGCCTGACAACTGCGAAGACGGCAAAGTGGGCGGGGGAGGTTTAATTCGTGTCCAGGACTTTTACGAAATTACTGAGAGCGAGAACATCGAGAAGAAGATTGAATTCTGCCGCCGCCAGCTCGAACGCGCTGCCGAACAAAACTTCCTCCTCACCGGTATGCCCGGCTTCAAAGAGGGAGCTACCATTCCACCTTTCTTTGTCAACTTCCTAACAGCAAGCAACTTCTTCAAATCAACCTGCTGGCCGGAGCGCATCGCCCAGAAGGTCAACCCCTCCGTCATTGAGTACCTCTGCATGTGCCACGGCGAGGATGGCAAAGGTCCCAATAAACTCAAGATTGGTTCCGCAGCGACTGGCGTTGTTGTCACTGACTGGGTAGGTGCCAAGGACGATTGGGATCTGATCCGTTGCATTGTCGGAATGAACGCAAGACTGCAGCTCAAGAAATGAGTTGTGTATTTACCCGCGATTAAATGAGGTCGATGTTAGATAATGTTCATAATTTAGATACGGAACCCCAACTGGGTTTATATTTAGCATGGGGTGCAGTTTCAAGACTTGGAAATAATCACGTCAGGCGCAGGGTACAGGAAAATATGGATTTAGAATATTTATTTAAATTTATGAAGCCAATACAGATTATTCATTCAGGTCTTGATTAAATCTGTCGAAGCTGGTTAGCCATGGTATTTCCCGATAATTGCAATAAAACAAAAGATAGAGGGAACCATATCAGTTCTCCAAGGTGAATTAATTGTTCGTCACGATGAACTCGGATACAGCTAATAATAGCGTTGTCATCAGATGGCAGGGGTGAGTGATGGAGTGCAAAAGAAAAATTGTCTTACCAAAGGGATCTGATCAGCATCACATTCGACAAATCGAACTGTTTACCTACGACGGAGTTAGCGTCCGGCGCCATGAAGCTCAATGATAAAAAAGCTAGCGAATCTACAAAAGTTAGTCTTGATGTCTTCATATAGTAGAACAGCGGTGTCATACCAATCAATCAGAAGTTGCTGTTGTGTTCATGTCCCAAGATCCGAAGACCAAGAGTCAAACAGTGTGAATACTTTGAAATAACTCATCACGAAAGAGGTGAATGTGCAAGAGAAAGAATTCTTTGTCTAGGTACCTAGATCCTCAACAGTCAGCCACCGATTCCTTAGCCAGACATCGACAAGAATCCAATTCCATGAGAGCCACGATCAGGTGACGAAGTATCAGCAAGAGGTCCCACTACACACACACCACAAGGATTTGTACGTCCTTGCTTTTCTAGGGCGGGAGGCAGCAGTACTCGTTTATGTCCGCCCGTTCGTTCAAATCTTCATCATATAGTGGCTATGAGGGCTCGATAGAGAAGGGTGATGTGAATTACCTATAGGCAAAGCAGGTTAGCAATTGCAGCTACAGCAAACGGTGCAACAAAGCAAGGTGCATTGTGATCTCCTGTCAGACAAGGCTGAAACTATAACAACAGTATCCACATAATGTATTAAGAATGAGGAATCCCTAAGGTGTCGTTTTGATCATCATACGGAGAGGGCGGAGAAGAAAGAAGAAGAAAATGTGTACTAACCTTTTAAGTTTGTAGCAGAAGTTGACGCGCTCAGCCTAGAGACGCGTCCACAAAGAATAGCAAGCAAAATAAAACAAAACTAGGAACCGGTCAGTAAAGGCTCTTGGCAAAGACGTCCTGCAGATGCTGAGGTCCAAAGCTTTCTCAGTGTAATTCTAGAGATTGCTAAATCACCATTGTGCTGGTCTGATTTGGATTGTTCGTGTTTGATGTTCATCATAAAAAGAAGACATGAACGCAGGGAAGTGAAGAGGTCTTACCTAGAAGGGAGTAGAGGTCATGGCCGCGCAGAATTGACGACGCTGTCGCATCGTTGCGCGAACCAGACCCTGAGGAATGAAGAGAGAGAGGTTTGAGCGAAGGAAGAGCGAAGACCAGAAAATTTATTGTGGTGGAGGATATGAATGCTGACTGTACACGTGCGCTAGGCTGGTTCAGATCTAGTCGGACCCCGCAATCCGCCACCGCTTCCGTGTGGCGCAGCCTAGATCGTGTGGCGAATTATCACCGCCTTAAAGGACCCTACACCTCCCGAGCTGGATGCCTTCTACTTCAACTCCGCATCTTGTTACTCTCCAACACAGTTGGATCAACAACACACAACTTCACGATGGCGTCCTTAGAGGCGCTGTGGGGTCCGATGGCCCGACGGCTCCTCCGAGTCGCCGTGGCCAAAACCACAAACGTGGTTCGGACCAAGCTCGTCGTTATGACGCGGCCCCTGCAATCCGAGTTCCAGCATCTTACACTCAAGACCGCCAGGGTTGCACGTCAACCAATTCACCCCGTCGCTGTCCTCCGACAGCAGAAGCGCCATTCCAGTAGATGGTTCTCGAGCTCCGCGGCTCAGAACGTCAACCGAGTTATTAGGAGATTCGTTAGCTCCGAGCCCAAGGCTGCCCGGTTCGATCGATCCAAGCTCCCCACCTCCAACACTTCACGACGTGTTGCGCAGTTCTCGGGTCGAGCTCCCTTCGCCAACGCTCTCCGTCCCAACCTGACGGGCGGCGCGTTCCCTCGAAGTGCTGGTGGATACAGTCTTGGAGGTGGTGCTCGTTACTTCTCGCACACTCCGGCAGCTCCGGCCCAGGTTGTGCAGAATGTCTCCCAAGCCATGAGAGCATTCTTCCTTTCTGGCCAGAAGCTCCGATATGATGGCCTTGGACCCCGAGGCGATCGACAGTACCGTGCTGTGTCACCTATGGAAGACCAGGCGATGCACAAGTTCTCCTCGATCACCAACTCCGCCCCCGGCGCTTTCGTCGACTTCCACCTCAGCCCTACCGTCACGGCTCTCAGCCCTCTTGCTGCGGCCATTCCCTTTGCCTCTGAGACCTCTGGTTTCAAGGCCGAGGCCGCCGCTGCCGGTGCTTCCCTCAACACTGAGGGTTTCCTCGATGTTCTGTCCGCTGACTTTGGTCGAGCATTGAAGGATCTCACGGCCATTAATGCCGATCTTCGCAGACTTGCAGTTTTAGGCGACCTTCCAGTGTTATTAGAGAAGCATAATATTCTTCGAGTCCGCTTCCCAGGTGTCGACGCTGAAACCATTGAGCGACTATGCGATGACATTGGTATTCAGCGCGGCGTTGTGGGTCAAGATCCCGACTTCGACAACGCAGCTGGCGTCTCAGTTGCTCTCCGGTTCCCGTATGCTCCAGACGCCGAAAAATTGAACTCGTCACCAAGTGAATCGATTCGATCATTTGACGGATATGCTACTGAGGAGATCTCCACCTTGGAGGATGACTATTTCGTTCGTGAAGCCATTCTGGACGAGATGGCAGACAACCCATGGCTGGCAGAAACCGACGGATATGAGACCATGTCACTTCCGGCCAGTTCGATAGCTGGGCCGTCGGAGGACTATGAAGGTCTTGAAGGAATCTACCGATTTCTAGAGGAGTGTGACCAAGCCAAGGGAAGAGTTGGCCGAGTGAACTGATTTTGAGCAAAACGATACCAGAATGCCACATGATATTTGGGCATTGAATTTAACGACCGACACTCGCTGCACCAAAACGACGGTAGCTAGCTTTAGCATCAGACTGTAACTAGCTTGTAGCCAATTGATTTTCCTTGAGTACAATTGTTAGCCTCTCTTCTCATACGTGAACCCGTATGAAGTGAAGTGCGTGATATCTGTGAATTATGGACTGATCGATGTTTTGTCTTGCCACTCAATGTGAGCTGGGGTCTTACCAATTCTCATTATCATTTAACACATCAAATGGTATTCCAATTGATAAGAATCAGATTGTTCTATCGGGAAGTTGGCTAATTTGTTGCACCGAAGCATCAGGTTGTGACTGGGTTGATGGCGAGGTATTCTGAGCTCGCTGAGACTTTGACGCAGGGCTTTTCTGGTCAAGCAGTGTCGTACGGGTAGATACATCTTGAAGAAGCATTGCAAATGAGAACATTTGAGCACAGCGATGCTGGCATTCGATGGAAGAAGACGACATAGTGAGTTATTGAGATACAGGGAGTGTTGATGTTAGCGGTAAGTTGAGAAGGTGGTGAAAAGTGGGTGGGCATATGTTGATGAGTTACCCTAGGAGGTCTCATGTTAACAACACGTGAAATTTCTCTTGAGAGGAATGTTCTTCCTTCTTAAAGCAGTATTTCGTTATGAAATTGCTGGTTTAATTTATACATCGTGTAATTCCAGTTGTTCTATATCCATGCCATAGCGTCCTGTTTTAACTGTCCCATCATGGGGAGACCTCGGCACTCAAAAGCCAAGAGGTTCAATCATACAAGTAGTATTCAAGTTTCAACAGTAGCTCGAATACAATTGAATACTATTCAATATCTCATTATTTTATAATCACCAAGTAACAAGTTTCGGCAGAAAATTTCCTCTTCTGTTTTTTTAGTACTGTTGTTGATAATTCTGGGTACTAATTGATGCCACAGCTACTGATTGTACTGCAACTATCAAATTCTGTTGCCTTGGAGGGTCTCCTCTCGCAATTCCGCTTCAAACCTCCTTCTACTATGACCAGCGAAGCAACGCCTTTATAATACCTACAGAGACTCTTGTCAAAGATTCAAAATGACATCTTCGCATCGCGTCGGGCAGCGCATCTCATACGATGGAGCCCTCTGCACGGTGAGATTCATCGGTGAAGTATCGGGCACAACAGGAACTTGGCTGGGCGTAGAATGGGATGACTCAACGCGAGGCAAACACGACGGATGTCACAAGGGTGCCCGCTATTTTACATGTGAGATCAAACACTTACCTCTCTAATTGTACCAGCTGAGTGGTGCTTGCTAACATCTCCAAGGCAAATCTAAATCCCCCACCGCTGCATCTTTTGTGCGCCCTTCACGACCAGCTGACCCGCCGCGTCACTTCTTAGACGCTGTCAACTACAGATATGCCTCGGAGTACACGCTTCCAGACGGACGAAGGGCCGCAGAAGAGATCATATTTTTTGGGAAGCGCGCCGAAGAGGTTGGCTTTGAAAAGATCCGGCACAAGCAGGCCAATATTGGTGAGCTTGCTGTGGTGATCCTGGAGGATCTACAAGTCGCCAGCGCGTGGGCAGAAGACGAGAGTGAAGGCATCATTGCAAAGACTTGTCCCAAGATCACACACCTTGACCTCAGTCGCAATCTGTTTGATCTGCTTGACCCTATATTTGACATTTGTCGTGAGCTACCAAATCTTCAGCATCTCACCCTCAAGTACGTCCCTCCTCACAATACGGCCAAACGGCTCACTAACACAATTGAAGTGGTAACCGATTTCAAAATGTCCTGGATGACCAATCCAATGATGTTGTCAATAATGTCAAGGAGCTCTCACTGGAGGAAACCATGTTGAGCTGGGAAGAAGTTTGTCACATTGCTACAAAGTGTCCCTCTCTTGCTGCTCTTGATGCTGGATCAAACCAGTTTCAAACACTACCAACCCTCAACTATGGCAGTTTTACATCGACATTAACATCGATCAATCTCGAAATCAACGAGTTTACATCATTTGTCGATATCAGCACTCTTACTGCCCTCACTTCCCTACGCAACATTCATCTCAAGGGAAATAATATCTCAACAATCGCCCCGGAAGGCACTGAAGGACCAATATTCTCCCAAACCGTTCAATATTTGGACGTTTCCTACAACAAAATCGAATCATGGACCTTCGTGGATCAGCTCCCCAAACATTTTCCTGGGTTGATAGGCTTGCGAATCGGTCACAATCCCTTCTACGATGCCGCTGACGCTGATGCCAAAGCATCCTCTTCGGAAGAGTCTCACATGTTTACCGTTGCTCGTTTGGCTTCACTCAAGTCCCTCAACTTTAGCCAGGTCACACCGGCTGATCGAACCAATGCTGAGATGTTTTATCTCTCCCGGATTGCAAAACAGCTTGCGACTGTACCGGAGGACGCCGAAGCGGAGGTTCTTGCTCTTCATCCTCGTTACGCAGACCTCTGCGAGATTTACGGCGAACCGAATGTGGTTCGTAGACTAGAGGTGAACCCTTCGTTTCTGGAGGCCAGGCTGATTACTGTTGGATTCCACCTACAAGACGGCGATGAAAAAGCGACCAAGATCCCCAAATCATACGACATTTACGCTGTCAAGGGAGTTGCAGGCAAACTCTTTGGGCTGTCTCCTCTCAAGCTAGGACTTATCTGGGAGACAGGAGAATGGGACCCCGTGGCTGGCTTTGACGAGCAAGAGGGTGATAGCAGTGACGAAGAGGAGGCTGAGGAAGAGAGGGAGCGGAAAGGGTTGGACACACACGCTGCTGAGGAGGACAATGCACGCAAACCAGGACGATGGGTCAAAAGGGAAGTGGAACTCAAAGATGGACCTAGGCTACTGGGTTATTGTGTGGACGGCATGGATGTCAAGATTCGGGTGGAAGCTCGATAGGTAGAACAAGCTTGCCCGTGTATGCTTTGTTGTGTTTGTGCGCCTTTACAAACTGAGGCTCATGACACAGCATGTACCTACCAAACACCACGTCTAAATCATATAAAGAGAGCCCTGCAGAATGAACACTTTGGATCATTCATCTCATTCTCCCACTTGAAGACCGGCTGGGTGTCTATCTCCTCACCAATATCATTGTCACCACAACGCCCTCAGCCATCATGACTCTCAAACCTCAGTTCTTCCTGGTCAGACCAGGCGCTGAGCAAATCACATCCACCGGTCAAATTCTCGTCCAGTCCGCAACTGCAGTCCCTCTCATCCCCGCCGACCTCCTACCTGAGTGGCTAGAGGTTATCGGCGTCCCGCGGAGCCTATCGCCAGACGAGACCAAGGACATGGGGAACTTGGGAGTCTTTCATGCCGAGACGAAGACATATAAGCTTAGATTCGCTCCCATTACTGAAGATGAGGCTTGTGCACGTGAAGAGTCACCCGCTCGTCCTTCTGTGACGCAGCCTGGCACTGGTTCGATGGAACCGCCATCGAGTTCAGTAAAGGAGTCTGATAAAAACAAGCCAACTACACCTACGTCTTCACCAGGTTCTAAATCTAAGCTTAAACCAGCACAAGGACTTTCGTCGAGTCGTCACAACCCGAACAACCAGCAGCAGCAGCAGCAGTCAACCCAGCCAGTTCAAGCTCCTCCTCCTGCTCCTTCTAAAGAGACTTCACCAAGCCCAAACACCACAACACCGTCGCCATGTAGGCATTGGTGTCACCATGGAGTCTGCAGATGGGGTCTAGCCTGTCACTATGAACATTCAATGCCCACCACACCAGCAGGCCTCGCAGAGGTTGGTTTGCTACGAGTCCCCGATTGGTGGCTCCAGGCGCGGGGGCTCATGCCCATGCCTCCAGAGGTGCTTCGAGCTGTGGATGCATCCAGTGGTCGTCGTTCAGCAAAGAAGATGGTGGTCAACATGAAGAAGAAGCAGAAGTTCAAGAAAGGTATCGTGAAGCGTGGCGATGTTCAGGGAAGACATCATAACGAGGCCTCAGAGGCGGAGGATGAGTATGAAGAAGATGAAGAGTTTGAGGACGATGAGATTAGACCTGAGCTCAAGAGAGGAATGGAGGAAATCTTGATTGATCTAGATTAGTTGCATCATCACGGCACATCTATCCATTGGAATAACATTAGCACTAGATAGTTGAAAATACCTGGTTACCTAGATCAATGCCTCGCATAAACTCGACGTTGTGTAGTGCGGATAGTTGTTCATCCGAAGAAACGATCAATAGCTCATCAACCGGCATTACGCAGACAAGATTCGCGAATACTACCGCAGGATACGGATTAAGAGGCATCGACCAATGTCCTATCTCCATATTGCTCTATCGGGGGTAGATAATTCCGTAAGTGAGTTAGTTCCGATCGGTGACTTCGCTCTCTCTCGTGTCCCGTCGCGTTACGGGTTTAGAGAGGGTTTGGCGATCGGAGTTTGTAGGATCCAGAGGTAGTAAAATCCGATAGGCGGGATCGCCAATCAAAAATCCATAATGATGATAGTGAAAGAAACTTGGAAATGAAACATATGTTTGAATACTACAAAAAGAAATATAAATATCTTCATATCTTGTCTCATTAATTGTCACACTTCACAACACTTATTCAACATCATAACAATCTCATAAGTACTAGACTATACTCATTCACCTTAACCAATATGCCTGAGATTCTGGGAAAGCAAGTCAGCGCTCTAGGCTACGGCCTCATGGGTAAGACCAATCTCATCCCATCTGTGGAAGATATCAAAAACTCATAACTTGTAGGCTTCACCTGGCGCCCCAACCCTCCTCCTATGGAGCAGGCGATCGAGGCCATGCGCACCGCCGCTAACAACGGCTGCACCGTTTGGAGCGGCGCCGAGTTCTATGGTACTCCAGAATACAACAGCATGACTCTTCTTAAGGCCTACTTCACAAAGTACCCAGAGGACGCTGAGAAAATCACCATTGTCATCAAGGGAATCTACAGTCCTGCCACATTCCAACTGGACGGGTCTCCCGAAAACGTTCGAAGGTCCATTGACAACATCATCAGCCAGCTCGGCGGAACCAAGAGGCTTAACGTCTTTGCCCCCTCAAGGAGAGACCCCAACGTCCCTCTCGAGGTGACCCTCGGCGTCATTCAAAAGGAATACATTGACACGGGCAAGATCGACGGCGTCTCACTCTCGGAATGCGGTGCCGATACCATCAACGAGGCTGCAAAGGTTGCCAAGGTCGCTGCTGTCGAGGTCGAAGCTAGCTTGTTCAGCCCTGACATCCTCAAGAATGGCGTTGCTGCCGCATGTGCCCAGCACGACATTCCTATTATCGCCTACGCGCCCATTGGACGTGGTGTAGGTGTACCTACCTCATGGAAAGCATTCATGACGCTAACAATCATCGCAGATGCTCACTGGTCGCTTCACAGACAGCTCTCAGTTTAAGGACCAAGGCGTTGCCAGCGCATTCCCTCGCTTCCAGCCCGAAGCATTCCAGCACAACCTCAAGCTTGTCGAGCAAGTCAAGGCCATTGCGGAGAAGAAGGGCATCACACCGGCACAGCTTGCAATCGCTTGGGTCAGAGGTCTCAATGGTCGCAAGGGAATGCCTACCATCATCCCTATTCCAGGAGCGACTACGACAGCCCGAGTCGAAGAGAACGCTCAATATGTCCCGCTTTCGGAGGAAGAGATGACCACACTGGATGATCTAGCCAGTGCATTTGAGGTTTCCGGCGGCCGTTATCCTGACGGTGCACCAATGGAGACTTAGCATTGAGATAAGAAACTGATGCCGAGTTAGTAATTGATACAATTATCAAGTAACGATGAACGGATCAAGTGAGATTGTTGTCGAGTTTCAGCTGTAAATTGTCCACGTGTTGCCAGAAGAGGCATTCGGAATTGCAGAATTCATAAAAATGAATGCCATCATGAAATGTTGAAGGTGTGCTCTGAGGAGAAGCAGACTTACCATATCATGTCCATCGTCCTTTGAGCATCTAGTCATGATGGCAGATGCAGGGAAGACATAACCCTTTTTGTGGTTGAGATGTTGTGAGGTGAGATCGAGCTCAGCGAGAGAAAAGTTATGAGGTAGGCGATGTGGAGCGGACACGTGACCCTCACGATCCCCCTAGGTTCTTGTAAGTCTGCGTCTTGGCATACCTAAGACGGCATATGTACAAGAATAGTATCGTCTTGACTGCGCAGTCATGCGATAGCAACCGACATATTACTGTGATCTTTGGGACAAATAATTATTCAGCCTGTAAGCTAACCTTTCACCTTCACGTGACGTTGGCATCACTCTTGGGTATAAGTAAATTTATCTGTCAACTAGGTACTTCACAACACAAGAACATACGCCCACTATGCTGCCAATACTCCATCCAATACAGGTCCCTAATCCATCAGCGCACCATTTGAGCCAACTGCCTCTAGACGATTCACAAGCTTCTTTACATTCGCCCAGTCTTCGTTCTTCAGACTCTCCTTACCACCCAAACCGCTTGCAACCTCAAACACCGTCAGTGAGCCGTCAATACCACCAGTGGCAAGACGCTTTCCATCATTGGGCTCCCACGCGACCTTGTTCAGACTCTTCGAAAGCATGGTTCTACCGTCCTTTCGAGAGCTGGGTGAGATCTTGGACACAGGCTCTTCGGTCTCAACTGCAATATCCCAGAGCTCCAACCAGCCAGCGCCGTCAACCAAAGCGAAAATATTGGGCTTGACAGGTGACCACTTGGCATCATAGACAACATCCTCGCGTACAAAGTCAATCAGAGGTGAAATGGTACCATCGCCAGAGCCGATCGTAGATGTCGCTGCAGGTGCTCGAACCTTCCAAAGCTTGACGCTCCAATCAAGAGATGATGATATCACCAAGTCGCCCAAATCGACTGGGCCTCTAGCAGGATGGAAATCCACCGACATGACGGGGGCAGTATGTCCCTTGTAACTGATCTTCTTATCGACACCAGCCTTGGCGCCGGCGCGGTCGTATCTATGGCAAGGGAAGATAGTACCCTCCTCACTGCCCACAAGGAAGAATGTGGGGTCTGTATCCGGGAAAGAAAGACATGTCGGGCTGACATCTTCGACCGCCACCTTGGCCTGACTAGGGTTCTTCAATTCGAGGAGTTCCTGAGGCTGAGCGAAGACATCCATCGTCCAACCACAAACCACACCGTCGGTAGAGCAAGAGATAATATTGTTGGCGTTTTGAGTGCCGACAATATCAACAGAGTAGATAGGATGAGCGTGACCGTAACCCGTCAGAGGGGTCTTTTGAACTGGCGCAGCCTTTGCTCTTGTATCCCAAAGCAACACCTGACCACTGTATGAACCACCGATGATCAGGTTATTGTGGTAGGGAGAGAACTTGGCTGTCAAAATATCCGACTGCGCAGTAAAGACGTATTCGGGACGGTCTTGCATGTGAAGATTCCAGACCTGAACCAGCCCATCTGGTTCATGAGGAGCCGTCGGGTTCTTGGTGTAGGATGCGAGAACAAGCTCACTGAATTTGGGCGAGAAGTCAATTCCGCTGATCATGCGCTTCTTAGACCACCGCTCGTCGAAGAACTGAGCCACTTCCTTTATCCTGTGCCTACCTTTGCCGCCAGTATTACCGCTATCTTCATCTTCTTCATCAACGTCTTGGCCTTGCAGAGCGTAGTCTGTAAGAATATCGTATGTCTCCTGGTCGAGAGCTCTCTCAATCACCTTTGTGGACTTTTCGAGGAAATCGACAAATTCATCCGATTGTGCCACGGCGTCGAGTTCCTCAGTAGTGAGGTTTCTTGAAGGGTAGTTCAAGACCGAGCCTTGAGGAAGTACGCCGTCACTCAGAAACTCCTTTGTTGCCCTTAGTTCATCTTCCACCTCTTCCCTGATCTTCTGTCGCAGTTCCTCTTCTCGATCCCGCTCTCTCCTGCTCAGCCTCTTGCTGGGCGTCGAAGTTATGGCGGGTACATCTTCAGCTTCCGAAATCAAAGATTGTGCTCTGGTTCTGGTAGGTGTTGTCCATTCCTCTGTCGTCTGGACGCCTTTGCTGTAAGAGAAGACCTCCTTTACTGGAGATGGCGGACATTCGAAGACGGTCAGAAGGGGAGCAGTGCTGAGGCTCGGGGGTGGCTGGGCAGGAATTTGAATGTTGCTAGGAGTGGTAACTTCGGAGGGTTCATTGCTGATCTCGCCGGCGCTGAGGACACTGTTCGGACGACTACCTCGAGGAGCAGGGGAACCAGGTCCTCCAGTAACGGTTGAGCCTGGTCTGCTGTCGCCAACTAGGCTATTAATAAGGGTTTCGATCTCGCGGCGGTTATCTGCTCTTCCGGGGGTTGGCGATATCAACTGTGGTTGAAAAACATCAATGTCAACGAGGGGCCTTGAGGCGGTAGGATATCAGGGGACCAACGTCGCTAGGGGTGCCTATGCTCGAGCGACTTGCGGTCGCCTGGCTTGCCCGAAGCTCTCTCTGGCGCTTGAGCTCAGCGAGCTTTGCCTTCTTTGCTAGGATTTCATCTCGGCGTTGCTGCATTGTGGATGTTCCACAGTCGCATCGCGGGACTGGTCGACGTCTTGGGAGCTATGCTATGGGAGATTTGGTTTTGGAAGGTATCAACAGGCTGAACGATGATGGAGTACTTTGACAAATGTACAATATGAACAGGCAAGGAATAGTCGCAGGTAGTTTCTCGGGAAATAAGTAGAGGTGGTTGTTTGTGCCAAAGACTGCGTCGTTGTTTGTAGTACTGGAGCAATAGAAGATTGAAATGCGGTACGGTATGAGCTTGTGATGGGGTCCAATTGAATCTATCCATGCGCGACGGGACTCAGCAGCCCAGCAAAGCAAGCACAGGCACTTGCAACCCCCAGAAACCCCTGCACAAGCCTGAAATCTCAAGAATGTTAGTGGACTTGGTGGCGGTACGTATTAACTTTTAACTCCACACTTAATTCATCTGGGAGATGAACCAAGACACGTGATCACATTGGCCGGCTCACTGGCTCCAGCTTGCCCGAGCTCCCCAGCCGCCAGCGGTTGTTTGGCAGCGAATGGAAAAACTGCGACTTTTCCCGACGACTTTTCAATTCTTCACCTCAAGCCGACGCATCTAATCCCCTCGAGCCACTCCGACTGGGTCCATTGACAAGCCATTGTCGACCCCCGACTATCGTATCTACCGATCCTTTCGCTTTTCGTCCCGCTCGCGCTTTTTTTGCGACTTGAATCCCAATGGCTTCGACCGGAGTGAACGTGCGTGTTATCCTCCCCCGATTCGGCCGCTCGACCGTGTCCCAAACCCGAGCGCTCGACGACGCCGGAAAATGCGACATCACGAGTGCCACAATTGCATCGTATATCGACCAGGAGACTAATTGAGCCATTTATAGGTTTTGCGGTGGTCCGCCCTTGGCCTGGGTGTCTTCTATGGTTTCACCCATCAGCGAGCCATTACCTCTACCCAAAAAGCCGAGCACGATAAGCACGAGTACGAGAAGAAGGAGAAGTTGATCCAGCAAGCCAAGGCCGAGTTTGCTAAGAAGAACAACCCTACATCTGGCGACTCTGGTATGTGAATCCAAAAGAAACATCCCTGGCATATGAGAGCGGCATATTGCGCTCTGCAGCGATTGGGTCTTGTGAACTCACAGCTAACCATGTCAACAGTTATCACCGACCCCTCAGACCCCAAGTTTGATCTCGAGAAGCTGCTGCTGAAGGTTCAGAAGGAGAGCCCTTAAATAAACCCGCAATAAAGGGGAGAGCGAGGAACGTAAGATACGAGAAGGGAGAGGAAGGAACGATAGGAGGTTTCGGCGAAAAAGGTTGGCCAACCGTAGGGAACCAGGTCCTGCCGAGGCATAATCCGAGCCCCCAACCAGACTCGGTGTATGATTGAGGATATACGTGGCGGTCCTGCATAGATGTTTCCTTAGGTCCCTGTTTAACTCTGTGTACAGGTGTACAATATATCAACTTTAGACGGCAAAACGTCAATAGTCTCGAATAAGACTTGTGTAACTTTGGGATACGGTATGAAATCAGCTACGTGTACAACGTTATTCGTTCCATGTGATAGTATGATGCATTATAATATAGTTGTATTGCGGACAAGGCAAATTGATAAGCTCCGTCATGAAGCTTGGGGCAGTTCCTAATTCCATATTGAGCTGACTTGAACGCAAATCTACTACGAATTCCCAAGGGCAACGTTTTTCTCAAGTCCTATCCTTCCCAATTTGTCAAATGGCCTGATCATCATCACCTAAAGTTAGGTTGATACAGAGCTTATCCGGGAAAACTTTGGCTCCGAAATATCGAGTGCGGATGGGGGCCCGGTGCTGTTACTTTTTGGGCGTCCATGGCATGGACTCCACTGCCGCGTAAAGGGTACGTACCTCTCTCTAACAAGTGGGCCCCCCTTGCACCTCCTTGTAGCTTGCAGCAGGTAGAGCAAAGCTCCAAGCTGTCCTTCTGGTGGAGTTGAACATCATCTTGGGTTTCGGCTTCGACAAGTTGCATCAACCCCAGGGTCAACCATCGTCGACAATCGCAGCCCATCATGACGGCCAAGACCAACGACGTCCTCGCCGGAGTGACCGGAACCAACACCAGGACTGTACTCAGAGTCGTTATTCTTCTTTTCATCGCTGGCGCAGCTATTTCTAGCCGTCTCTTCTCTGTGATTCGTAAGTCTTTCTTCCTCCCCATGATGGGCGCATGTCTTGGGTTCTCGCTCTCACTCTGGTCTCTACATGATCTTGAGGGCGCTTCTTCATCTGAAAATCATTGTTACTGACTCGTTGTGCGCAGGCTTCGAAAGCATCATTCACGAATGTCAGTTACCCAAGGTACTAACTAGGTGGTAGAAGGTCGCGAGCTAACCCCATGATAGTCGATCCGTGGTTCAACTTCCGTGCAACGAAATACCTCGTCGCCAATGGATTCTATAAGTTCTGGGACTGGTTCGATGACCGGACATGGCATCCTCTTGGGCGGGTTACCGGAGGCACCCTCTATCCTGGTCTGATGGTGACGAGCGGTGCCATCTACCATGCCCTCCGCGCCCTCACTGTTCCCGTCGATATTCGAAACATCTGTGTCCTTCTCGCTCCCGCCTTCTCGGGACTGACGGCTTATGCCGCCTATCTTCTCACCAACGAGATGACCACCTCGCCATCTGCCGGTCTCCTTGCCGCCATCTTCATGGGCATTGCCCCTGGCTACATCTCTCGATCCGTTGCTGGTAGCTACGATAACGAAGCCATTGCTATCTTCCTCCTTGTTCTCACCTTCTTCCTCTGGGTCAAGGCTCTGAAGCTGGGCTCGATGCTATGGGGCGCGCTCTGCGCGCTGTCCTACGGCTACATGGTTGCCTCGTGGGGTGGATATGCTTTCATCACATGTCTGCTACCCGTCCATGCGTTCACTCTTATCTGCATGGGCCGATATAGTGATCGCCTCTATGTCAGTTATACGACGTGGTACGCTCTCGGCACGCTGGCCAGCATGCAAATTCCTTTTGTCGGCTTTCTCTGTGTTAAGACCAGCGAGCACATGCCGGCGTTGGGTATGTTCAAAAGAGATCCATTGTAATCTTCCAGGGACTAACACCTTTGCGTAGGCGTTTTCGGCCTCCTCCAGATAATTGCTTTTGGTTATTATGTCAGGTCCGCAATCACTGGCAAACAAATCACCTCCATTATGATCGCTGTTCTTATCGGCTCTTTCGTCCTTGGCCTCAGCAGCCTTGTTGCGTTGACGACTCTCGGATATATCGCTCCGTGGGGTGGTCGATTCTATTCCCTCTGGGACACTGGCTATGCCAAGATTCACATTCCCATCATTGCATCCGTCTCGGAGCACCAGCCTACCGCGTGGCCCTCATTTTTCTTTGACCTCAACTTCCTTATCTGGCTCTTCCCTGCAGGTGTTTACATGTGTTTCCAGAACCTCGGAGATGAGCATGTCTTTATTGTCGTCTATGCTCTCTTTGCAAGCTACTTCGCCGGTGTCATGGTCCGTCTCATGCTGACATTGACACCCGTTGTCTGCGTTGCTGCTGCTATTGCGGCCTCTACAGTCCTCGACACCTATCTGCAGGTCAAGCAGCCCGACCCTGCGGAGGTGGCCCTGGTCGAAGCTGCTGAGGGCTCTAAGAAAGCTAAGGGCGGTCTCCGGGCAACTCAGAAGCCCAACGTTGGCATCTACACTATCCTGTCCAAGGTCATTGTCACGGCCGCTATGACTGTCTACCTGCTCATGTTTGTGACGCACTGCACCTGGGTCACCTCTAACGCTTACTCATCGCCTTCCGTTGTGTTGGCCAGCCGATTGCCCGATGGTAGCCAGCACATCATTGACGACTACCGAGAGGCGTACCAGTGGCTCCGTCAGAACACCAAGGAGGATGCTAAGATCATGTCATGGTGGGACTACGGCTACCAGATTGGTGGTATGGCTGACCGTCCCACGCTTGTTGACAACAACACATGGAACAATACCCACATCGCTACTGTCGGTAAGGCTATGAGTTCTCGTGAGGAGGTCAGCTACCCCATTATGCGCGAGCACGAGGTTGACTACGTTCTGGTTGTCTTCGGTGGCCTTCTTGGTTACTCTGGAGATGACATCAACAAATTCCTCTGGATGGTCCGCATTGCTGAGGGCATCTGGCCTGATGAGGTCAAGGAGCGCAATTTCTTCACTCCTCGTGGCGAGTACCGTGTTGACGACGGTGCTACTGAGACCATGAAGAACAGCTTGATGTAAGCAAACCTATACTTCGGTGAGAATTCTGATCTAACTTTTCTTCAGGTACAAGATGTCGTACTACAACTACGCGAGCCTTTTCCCCCCTGGACAGGTCACCGACCGAGTCCGCGGTGTCCGTCTTCCTGACCAGGGCCCTACCCTCGACACCGTTGAGGAGGCCTTTACCAGTGAGAACTGGATCATCCGTATCTACAAGGTCAAGGATCTTGACAACGTCGGCCGTGATCATGCGGCCGCTGCTTCCTTTGACCGGGGACAGAAGAAGAAGAAGACCCAGAAGAAGCGGGGTGCTCGTGTTCTCCGTGTTGATTAGATGTGTAGTCGGTTTGCTGGAACTAAACAAGAAAGGAGAAATGGGGTCCGACGTTGCTCGCATTTAGACAAAAGCGAATTCAAATGTATATCACTGTACGACTTTGACCGGGAAAAAGAGACCGGATTTCTTTGTCTCATTGAAGTCAAGCCTTGATCGGCATTTTCCATTTGGTGATGAGTTTGCTTTGATATGTGGTAATGGTCTTTTTAAAGGCGACAAAGACGCCACAAAAATTGATATGCGAATTATGCGCGTTTGTTTTTCAGAGAAAGATATTACCGTTTGCTGTTGAGAAAACGTCCAGATGTAACGACCAGATATGCACAAAGATCGAATTAAGCTGACCACTGTTTAATACAGGCATGTTTAAGAAGGATCAAATCGCACATAGAAGAAGACTTTATCCTACTTCTTCCACAACTCTTCAAATCAACATCATCATCATCATCATCATCATCATCATCTCTTCGACTCTTTACTGCTGAGTTGGTTGACATAGCACTACGCGAATCGATTCGAAGGCACGACGACCACAGCATCGAATCTTGAGCAGACCCACGAACCAGGGCGAGTGCTTTTAGAGTAGGGGTAGGGTGAGAACTCTGTGAAAAAAGTACTACGAGTGAGTTCCTCATTTGGAGACGAAGGACTCAACACTAACTTTCCCTTTCAGAGAGATATATAGGTAGCCAGGACAGCACGGAAGCTCTCTGGACTGCTATATTTCAGGTGCTTTTGGAATCTGCAGTAGAGCAAGCTCGTCAGTTTGAGTTGGTCGGTCCCTGACCTGCCAGTTGCCAAAGCAGGTGGCAGTTCTCGCCAGCTGTCAACGGCCGTACAACTACTGGCAGCATTATACTCGCCCACGCACACAAATAAATTCGAGCAAACGACAGATAAAAAGATCAAAACAAGTAGGTTCTTGTGGCTCTTGCATAATCATCACGCGGGAACCGTATCCCTTCCTTATTCTCGCCTCTTTCCCATTCTCACATACCCACCCATCCTCCTTCCTTTCCATTTCCACCACAATCATCTGCTCTCTCATTCACTCATCTACACTCACCAATATCGCACTCGAGATCGAACATCAGCCCTATTGTCGTCATTCTTCTGTGTGCCCTATTTCGGCTGCGGCAATATGGGCCTCTTCAGCAAGACCCTTCGTCGTCGCCGCCGCCATCAGGCCAACCAAGATATCGACCTTTTGGGCGCCGTTTTTGGTCTTCCCTTTCGTCGAGAAATGGAAATCGGAGTTAATAAGAGCCTTCGTCGTATGGCGGTTGGTTACGACTCCGATGACGAGCACGAATCGGAATCTGAGGACGGATACTCTTCGTCTTCAGAGGATGACCACAAGCATCGTCAACCTACCCGCCGCGTCTCCGAAAGGCCTCCTACGCCGCATCCTGTCCCTCCCCCGTCTCCGTCTTCCTCAAACAAGACATCTCCGAAAAAGCGCCCTCACCGTCGACATCATCCAAAGTCGCTATCTCTCTCCAGCCCTCGCAGATCTCCTCGTCACCACGTATCTCGTTCGGTCTCTCGCCGATCAAACGTCGAGAGCCTGCCTAGCCGACAACCTATCTCGCATGTACGACCTTCTGCAACATTTCCTCCTCGAATTCCTATCCATTTGTCGAAACCACCTTGTAATATTGTACAGTCGTCAACTTTTCCCGTGTCATCTTTGAACCAGTCTTTTGTGGCTCCAGTGAGCCAGCCTCAGCAGCAAGTGTACTTCCCAAACCATCTTACTTATGTACCACATCAACCATCTACTCTGGTGAGAGTTCACACGCCTCAGTATATCACTACACCTGTGACTCGACCCGTTACGGCACAACCTCCTCCGTCTGGGCCACCGGCAGTGCCAATGCCCTTAGCTACTTCAGACAATACTCGAAACCCACGAAGGGAAGAGAAAGTCCGCCAGCCCATGCCTAGCTCTCTTCATGGTCATGGTCTGTCGGAGCCCTTCGCCAAAGAAGTACAGCGTATTCAGAAACACATCGAAGCGAAGATGGCCGACCTGGCCGAGGAGCCCACCAGCAAGGTCCTTCGCCGTGACCTACGCCGTCTACAAGATCGGCTCAACTCGACCTTGAACAAGGCTATTGCGAGTGGAGATAGATCGCATGAACGACAGCCCTCACTTTCTACTTTCAGCAACTTCTCCCAATCGGTTGCTGATCAGGCCGCTGCAAACAGCGATATAGTAACCCCTGCTGGGGGTGTTGCCGAGCAAGTTCAAGTTGCTGAGAATCAGCAGCAGCGAAACCCGAAAGCACCGCGAGATGAGAGTCCTCAGCGTATCTTACGCCACCACTTTTGCACTGAGTGCGGAAACATTCGCTCTATGCTCTTCCACAAGAGGTATCCCGCTACTTCCAATCAGAGAAAGAAGCCCAGCCTATGCGAGAGTTGCCGAGAAGAAAGGTTCAAACGAGGTGTTGTACACACCTACCACTATTGTTTCAACTGCGGGAGCGCGAGATCCAAGGAATTTCACAAGAAGCACCCAATCCTGCCAGGCGAGCCCATTCTCGCAAATTATTGCGGATCGTGCACTGCGGAACTTATGGCCGATGGGAGTCTTCCTGAAACATCTGTTGTTGGCTTGGTAGGTGGATATGAAATGTTTGACCGAGTCGCTACTAATGTACAATAGAAGAACTACCGAGCTAAGATGCATCAAGCGACACCCCCTGCTTCTGATTCGGATGAGGACCTCAACTCCTTGACTGCTAACCGTCACCGCAACTACAAGGATAGTCAAGCCAAGTCTCGAAGCGGACAGGAACAGGCAGCTCATCCTCATAAATATATTTCAGAGGACGAAAAAGTTCGCGGCAGACGACCTGGAACACAGGATCTCAGAAGCTCTATTGCTTCACCAGAGACTGGTACCGCATCCCCAGCATCGACATACTACCTGTCACGAAACACTGGATCTTCTGACCGCCGAGCTGAAAGAAAGTCTTCTGGGCACCTCAGCGCCGAACCTAGCCCTCATAGGGAGGAAGTTAAGGTTCCTGGGAACTACCAAGCGCCATACATCGAAGACTCGCTTTCTGCTCCCTACTCGAGGGAAGGCACCCCTAGCCCTGTCTTTAATCGCACTCAAGCGGACAAGAAGGGGAAACAGAGAGTGTCTGAACCTGCGAAGACTTTGATTCCGGAGCTTGGCCTCAAGTCTGCACTGGTTAATGAACGATCGTCATCGGATGGCTCCAGGAAGGCTCGAGACGAGACATCAAAGGAGTCACCTAGACCTCGTGAGAAGTCTCTCGAGTCTGATCGTTCCGATCCAAGCTCTTCAAAATCTTCCAGCAGCAAGACTGTGCGGTTCAAGCAGTCTGTCGACATTCGAACAACCTTGCTATCGGATGGAGATGCTGAGTTCTCAGAGGCAGAGACTCCGTGCCTGCGGTCTCCAGGCTCGCCTCTTATTTCTCGCAAGAAGCCCACGCTCTATAACAGATACGGATATGGAGAAGAAGAGAACACTAACAAGTACCTGCATCCTCACTACGGTCAACCTTCAATGAAAAGCCCTGCGTCATACCACGAACACCTGCGAACACCCGATAGTTTCAGACCCGGAACTCCTTCAAAGGGTTACTCTCAGGGAGCATTCAGCAAGGAGTTCGACCGAGCGGAGGATTGGGACTCATTTAAAAGCCCTCGGTATCCGTTCTCGGATCAATACTCTGACGGAAACTCGTTCCGTGGCTACTACGAGGCAGACGAGGGTTTCCAGGAGCCTGCCTCTAAGACTCACGACTACGGTCATCGCGACCAGTACATGGGATCTACCGCGTCTCTCCCATCTTATCTTTCCTCCGGTGGTGGGTTCTCTTCCTACTTCAAGAAGTCCAAGAACAAGAACAAAGCGTCCCCTGCCCCTCCTGGCAATCGAGCGAGTCCATGCACTCCTGGTCACAACTTCAACGAGACTGCCAGAGACAATTAGGAACGATTTGGCCCTCGCAGCTTCACTGACAGCCAGACAACTCCTTGCCCTGGGCAGTCTCGGTGTTCTTCGAATGTCTACACTGCATTCACGGATCCTGACTCGTACAGCTTTACGGATGAGGGGACAGCTTTTGAAAAGAGTTCTGGCCAGTCTGGAGGCAATCCCTATTACACACCTCGCAAGCGTCGTTTCCCAGACTTCTCCTTCTGCCATTCACCTGTACGATCCGAAAAGTCGGCTAAGCGGGAACATGAACAACCTTCGCCGGCGCAGTCGGAAAATTTTCTTTGGAAGAATGCGTTTAACCCAATTCCTACTGTTGAGGAGGCGAACAGTCTGGGTGACCTCTCCCCCGAGGGCCCAAACGACCTGCTTGGTAAGTTATCATACACAGCCACTTGTGCAGAGTTCGGTCGCTGATTCCTCAAACTTTACAGAGTACAATGTTATTGCCGGTATCTCCTCGTCCATTGAATCAGAAGGCGACTACGAACCTTCCGATCAAGACACATCCGACGAAAATATCCAGGAGAACACTTTAGCACATGACAAAATGTTCTTTCACCCTACTTTTAATAGCGAAGCCGCTTAGGGCACTCTGATCAACAGCATGCTTACCTCACGCATCGCCGTGCTTTCACTTGGAGCCTGTTGATTAAGCTCCTCCTCGAACAGACACACTTGTGAATAGTAATACCTTTTGAGGATGTATGAACTTAGATGCATGAGCATCGAGCTTCTGGATGAACAGATCCGGATAATGAAAGGTCAAGCTGAATTTGACTGTGATGGTAACGATTACGATTTGGAACGACAGGGGATTATTGTATGACTAGTTTTATCATCAGGATTGGACTGGCTTGCTATGGTTTGAGGAACGGAATGATTAATGATTGTATTGTATTGTAAAACTGTTTGTATCGCACGTTGGGATTCGTGACTTGTGAATGTGACGCTTGTGAATATCTTTGAAGCTGACGATGCTGGAGTTCAGCCAAAGTTGTTGAGATTATACAAGCAAGCTGGAATCAAATAGCTAGATTACAAAATATGTCATTTTTCTATGTAGTGTGTGATTTTCTGCCCTCTTCCCGCATGTACTCCTCCGATATCGTGATAGTAGGGTCCATCCCGTCTAGACAAGCCTCTTTCGCCTGAAAGGAATCACGAACTTTGCTGCAAATAGCATTTATCATCACCAAAGTTTCCTTTCGCTCCAGCCATTCCTTATACTTTGCCCTAGATGCTCGCCGAAATGCAACAAAAAACAACAAAAGAAAACCTGTTTCTCCATGATCCCGATAGGCTCCGTGGCCTCAATACTTGGCCCGGAGGCTCCAAAATGCATGCTCCTCTAGTGAACTATATATATGTTAGGTTTCGTTACTGAACCGGAAACGTGTTCTCTTTGTCTGGGCTCATGCGAGACATCTGCGCCCCTAAGAAGCGGCTCGTTTGGGGTGCGCTGGCAGGTGAGGCCATGCGCGACAAATGTGTGTGTCTAGATCCAATATAGGCGATTGCTTCTTGCCGCTTATTTTCAAAAGCGCGGCTTCGTTCTCGCTCCCTGTGAATATTCTCCGTGCGTTCCCGTAGTTCGGCATTGTTGGCATCCGTCGTCTTCTTCTTCTCAATTGCGTCCTTGATTCGTTTCTCAGTCTTCTGGCAAGCAGCGTCTAGCTTCTGGGCGAGTGCCGGCGGTGCAAGCTGCAGTGCGCCATTCTCTTCTGCACGTGCCTGAGTAGAACCGCCCCAGAAACACTGGAACGTAAGTTTTGTCTGGCTTCCCTTTCTGTCGGCAAATCCCCAAATCATTATTGTGTCGCCGTTGTAAATACGAGTCCAATGGAGTGCAGGGCCGCTGTGGTTCTTAGCATCTGACGAGGCAAGCAAATAACCATTGATGTTGATGCCAACGGACGCCTTTGTTGAGATGTAAAAAGCGTACTCGTTCGGATCTCCTACATCTCGATGCCAAGGAGGAGACACCTTGGAAGGATCCTTGGCAGGATCAAAGCCGTCACCATCTTTCCAGAGCAGTAGCTTGAAGGCATACTTGGGCACTCGAGACTCGAACATATTGCTAAACATCTCAGTGTTCGCAGGACCACGGCCGAATGAGACCAAAGTGTCGGTCACAGGAATAGATATACCCGGGAGGCACGAGTCGGGATGAGACTCAAAAACACCAATGGCTTGTCTGTTGGGCTCGTCCTGTTGAACAGGGACAATTATTTGTGCGTGCGTAGGGAGAGTATCGGGAATTTGCGAGTTCTCAGGTGCGGCCGTGGGAGGGAATTCCATAGGTTCATCAGTCGTGCCCTGAGGCGTCCGCGAGCTCGGCCGAGTTTCGTTGAGCTGCGCCCCTGCCCTGGAGACTGGAGGGAAGTATTTCATTGCGAGATCCCATAATGCAGTCTTTCCAGGGGCAAACTTCTCACCTCTCGTCTCTGCACCCTGCTTGAAGGCGTTGTGTTGAGAGTGTGTAAATTCCGGATAGTTAAAATGCCATGTCTTTTTGTCTTGTTCCCAGAAGCACGCCTTGTTGTAAGGGAGGTCAATCCGTCGTCCTGACCCTTGCCTCCCAGCCTGAGGGACCTGGGCCAATAGCTTGTATTCTTCGAGCATGTCATTCGCCAAGTCCTCAATATTACCCTCCGACTTGAGTCTTTTCATAGTAGGCTTTCCCGGTGGTGTATTTTCGTCGAATTCGTCACTCGTGTCGTGTGAAGGTGGCTTCCGTTTACTAGTGTTGAAGTCTGCCGACTGCGAGGAATACTGTGAAACCCCAAGGTTCTGTACACTCAGTTCATTGCCGCCTAGGCTTTGCGACGCCACGTCTTCCACAAGACTCTGCAACTGATCTTCAGACTGGTTTTGGGCCATAGAAATGTTCGTCTGGCGATATGTTCGGCGGTTCCTATTCCTGGGTGTAGCTGAGTCATCCGACTGATAGGCTTCGTCTACATCCTTGGCGAGTATCTCTGTCTCGCCTGTGCTAGGATTGCTGCTCTGGAGATTGAGGAAGTCTTCTGGAATGACCCCAGAGCTGCCGATCGCGGAGACACCAACTTCTCCGAAGAGTCTAGGTTGATTCGTTTCTTGCCGCTCAGTCAAGTTCTCCTTTTCTGACTCTTCGCCCATAGAGTCGCTGACCCTGTCGTCGTCAAAGTGTCGAGCCTGCAGTTGAGAAAAGTTGTCCAGCATGTCGTCATCTGAGATCTCATCAAAAGATTGCGAGGCGTTGATCACTGAATCCAGACCAGTGAACCATGGGTGGCTTTCCAGTTCTGTAACTGTTGCTCGGTTTTCTGGGCGCCTCTGAAGCATTCTACAGAGAAAATCGATGGCTTGTTCTGACACGTCATTCCTCTGCAGGGGTGAGATGTTCAAGCGGGTAGTCATGATCTTGTGTAACAGCTCGGAATAGCTGATGCCGCTTTTAACAGGATAAGGAGGCGAAGCAGTCAGAGCATAGAACAAGACACCGCCCAAGGACCAGATGTCTACAGCGTGACTATATCTCTGGCCCGGCGGACGCCTCATCTTCTTACCCCGGCTACGCACGCCATTGTCATCGTACTCGGCATATTCTGTGTACACCTCAGGTGCACAGTAGAGCAAGGTGCCACAGAATGTTCTCAAAAACGTCTGTTCACTATCCACCATCTTTGACAGGCCAAAGTCCGTGAGTTTGAGGTCGATAGGGTTGAGTGAGTTGATGAGGATATTGTCTGGCTTGACATCGCGATGAGTGATGTTGTTGGCATGTAGGTAGCCCAAGGCGCTCAATAGCTGTCCTGACATGGTTCGAACAACGTCCTCCCTCAATGCCTTCTGGTCTGATATGAGCTTACCCAAATCACCACCAGGAACGAATTCCATGATGATGATAAGTAGCCGGTCATCCCATTCGAAATGCTCCATGTACCGAACAATGTGGGGCTACATAATACAGGTCAGTCATGGCAGCAAGGAGCGCAATGGGGCGCAACACTCACATGTTGAACTCGTTGCATGATTTTCATCTCATTCTCAACTTTTTGGTCCAGCACGCCGTTCTTAATAAAACGGCGCTTCTCGATCTCTTTGGCTGCATATGGCAAACCGTCATATTTAGAGGTGACTCTGTGGACAACCGCAAAAGCACCCTTTCCGATGGATCCGGTTCTGTTATACTTGCCGGAGCCTGTCCACTCCCGGTTGGCCTCTCTTCTTTTCTGAGCTGTTCGGGACATGGGCTGGGTGATCTCGCGGGTTTCTTCTCTTTTAAACGGGGTCTGAGGGGGAACCTTGAAGAGATCAACGTGACCTCCGGGCCCAGGTGTGATTGTCTCATTCTGGCGCTTCAGCCCATGGCGTGTAAAGAAGTCGTCGACTTTGTCGGTGTATGCCTGGTCGTACTCGTTGTCGCGCCGTGGTATACGGACCAGGAAGGTCAAATCTCTGGCCTCTTGATGAAGGTAAACCTTGATCATCGAGCCAGAAGTAAGAACCCATCTGGTAATGGGTGGATCACTTCTTCCTTTGGCGTGAGGATTGGATGTCAGAAGGTTGCCGTCCACAATGGTACCGTTGGTTGACTGATCCTCAACCATTACAGTGCCATATTCGTTGACATAAACTCGGAAATGGATATTGCTGACTCGCTTTAGGGGATCGTTGACAAACACAACATCGCATCGCATTGGGTTGCGGCCAAAGACAAAACCGGCAGCGGGGTTCTTGAGCTGAGACGACAGGCGGAGAATAATAGCATGACTACCGCTACTTGTCTGGTTGGCAAGGAAGCGGCCGGCTTGATCTTCCAGAGCATAGTCGGGCTCAACACCATCTGCTTCGTCCTTTCCGATGATGTGAGGGGAGTCTTCGGTGACCAAGCGTTCGAGTTCGATGCGGGCGGAATCGGAGTGTGGATAGAGGACGCATATTATATCGGAAATGTCTTCATCTGAGAAGCCCGAGTTCTGCTTCCCGACACGGCGCGGGTCGAGGACATTCTGCGTCGCTTCCAGAAGGAGGTCAGCTTCAGGCAGAAGAGGGAGGGCGGAACAGAGGGGATGTACCTTGCGTGGGCTCGTCGCCGTCCATTGGGAGCGACCCGAGCAGCCTACGCCGTGAAGCAATGCAAAACTCCCGTTGTCAAACTTAACAAAAGTCAAGGCAAGGCAAGCGGCGAGGTTGTGCTAAGGTTTCGCGGCGATCACGGGCGCAAATGCTAGAGGTTGAAAAGTCCTAGGCGCAGGCAGGTTGGGGTAACTTTTTGAAGTGGTAGGACAACCGGCCGGAGGTTCGAAGAATGTCTCGGTGCGGTCGAATCAAGGCGTTATTGTGCGAGGCTTTAACAAAGTAAATAATGGATGTCTTGGTGAGAAAAAGTAAACAATAAGAGGGCGTTGAGAGAAGAATCAAGAATTCAAGAGAGGGGAGCGGGATGGAAAAAGAAACGGAAAGGGACTTGAGGTTGAAGTATTGGACGGCAGGGACGAGGGACGTCACGACAGGCGGTTTGCTCGAGGGTCTAGGCTGACGCTGGTTGGCTGATAGCGATCGGAATCTGGGCTACTAACGTTACTTCTTGGGTTAGGTAAAGCACGGGAGGCCTATCATGTTATTAATTAACAGGAATTAGGCACCCTTTAGTGACCGCTCCCAGGCCGTTGAATCCCCTAAATGGAGTGGAATCGTAGCGGGGAGAAGGCTTTCGAGTGCCGTGATCACTATGGAACAACCACAGCCACCCCTTGCTTAACAGAGTGGAAACACATAATTATGGATGCCTCAGCAACCAAAAGCTCATCTGATTAAGGAATAACCAAGGTCACATCACGTTTCTTTCCATGTAACACGGGCGCGTGAAAAGATACTTGAGGCGCGCTCAAGTCACGCGCTTCTCCAACTTCTTATAATAACAACCAACAGTTACAAGAATCTACGTCAGCTTGTCAGGCGCCTATTGACAATACTTGCCCTCGAGACTCGCCTTTAAAGTTGAGCGGGTCAAGTAAAGTCACTGGACAGTAACGCCTGCCAAAGGTCTCAGTTTGGTTCACGCTTCAACATGAGCCAATAGTTACATATTCTCTGCGTTTCCACCACTCGTAGTCTTCATTCAATATCACTAACTTCGGCAGGCCAAAAACAGGTGTAGGTTGTACCTAAACCGTTGCCGCAACTACACATGCAACAACTATCGTGGGCGCTTAGTGATATTTGAACTCAATCGAAACACAAGTTTAAACATGAGTGAGCCTCATAACTGCTATAAGAAATCCTGTATGCTAGATAGATTGAAAATGCATCTATAATCAAATATGCAACCTTTCCCAAAGATAATGCAGCTCTTTCTCTGTATGCCCACGAGTGTATGCAAGTTGTTTTCAACCCGTTGCCACCAAATCATACTATCTTGGCATACCTTAAAACGCCATGTTATGCGTCCGCTTCTTTCCTACTCCAAACCACCATCATTGTTCAAAGTCCATCGATAAAATCAAGAAATCATCCGTCTCCATTCCTACCATCTTGGCTCGTTTCCGTCAACGTTCACAGCTAGAACGCTTGTCCCTGGTACTGGGGATGAACGTTCTTGGTAGACTGTTGTGCTCCAGGCGACGGACCGTATTGGCCCTGAGGAGGTATGAAACGAGGATCAACTTGTTGCGCGGCTCGGAGTGGTCGCGAGAAACTGGCTGACTGTCCGTATCCTCCCGCCTGTTGAGGTGCTCCGTATGGTGCTCCGTCCGGAGTATACTGACCAGGTCCTCGGCCCATGGGGCTGTATGCGGGCATGTTACCAACACCCATCATTTGCTGTTGGTAGCCTGGTTGCTGGTAACCTTGTTGGTAATTTTGCTGCTGAAGGGCCTGCTGTTGATACGCCATCTGTTGTTGCTGAGCCAGTTGCTGTTGCATCATTTGCTGTTGGGCCATCTGCTGCTGAGCCATTTGTTGCTGGTATGCCATAGCAGCCTGTTGCTGTTGTCGCTGGTTGATAGCATGCTGCACTGCCTGGCTGTTCATTCCCTGCTTCATCTGCTGCTTCTCCCGTTCTCGGGCTTCGATAGCAGCGACTAAACCCGATCCTGAGGAGGCTTGTCGTTGATGACCCGGACCCTGAGACCCCTGCCTCTGGTGTCCCGACATGCTGAGCAATGGCTGGCCAGTGAGGCGGGCCATTTGCTCCTGTTCCCGCGCACTGAGGTGGGTTGAGGTCTCTCCAGAGCTTGCAAAGTTCAGTGCTGAATTGGCACCCCGTGATCCAGGACGTGAAAGCAAATCTGCCGAACTACTCCTGGAATGGCGACCGCTCTGAGCAGCTTGAACCATATCGTAAGAGCTGGTTCGTTTCATCCCTGGGGTGGGTGAGTTAGATCCACCCAGGATATTGCTGGACGCGCTCCGGGCATGGGCTGCCCTCTGCTGCACAAACTGCTCAGGGGAGAGTCCGTGAGAGCTAGTCGGAGGAGCCGATGCACCAGGCTGCCACGCCATGGTACGCTTTGGGTCTTCGATGTCCTTACGCCCAATAGATCCCTGAGAGCCCGAAGACATGTGCGGAGGTGGTGTTGGACCCTGACCTCCTGGCGTGTGAGGCCTTTGCGATGAACCTGGAGTGAGAGGACCCGGCGTTCTGTTCCGGTCTTTGGTGGCACCATAGTTGATGGTTGGGCCAAAGTTGATATTCGGGATACCATAGCCCGCATCTCGGGGGTCGGGTTCCTCAGCGCCACCAACAGTCTTGAGAACTCCAGCTCGAGGCCGGTGATTTGCCTCATCATACTGGTATGTATCTACGAAATTCCTGAGGCTGCTAGTAGGAGAGTTGTCACCATAATGACTGCTCGTGTGGCTTTCTTGTCTGTCGGGAGGCGGTGGTCGCCTCTCAGAATTGGGAGTTCCGCCACGAGGTGTCTGACGGCCTTGGTCAAAGGCATAGTGATCGATAATCTCGTTCGTAGTGATGGCACTGCTACTCGACATAGTGTTGGGTTTAGGGTTTTCGAAAGGAGGTCTCTCTGGCACAGGTTTTCGGTGACCCATCTGCCCTGGCGGCCCTGGCGGTCCAGGCGGTCCAGGCGGTCCATAAGGACGAGAACCTTGGGGTCCGGGAGGACCAGGCGGGCGGCCTGGCCCGGGCCGGTAGTTACCATAAGGACCAGGTCCAGGAGGCCCGTGTCCGGGAGGTGGCCCATTGCCACGACCTCGTGGGTCGGAAGGCCTTCGTCCATCAGGGCCAGGACCCCGAGGATCTGAAGGTCTTCGCCCGTCAGGGCCGGGACGTCGGGGGTCGGAAGGTCGACGTCCATCAGGTCCCATATCGGGCCGACGGTTGACATTTTGCGGGTGGGGAGGGCGTTGCTGAGGAGGCATGCCGGGAGGCATCGGGGATCGCCGACCCTCTGAGGTTCCAGGGCGGGAGTTTGGCCCGCGGCCATAAGGATTAGGAGGCCCATAGGGGGGCTGGGCTAGTGGTGATCGAGATCGCTGTTGGGATAAGTTGGCCGGAGGAGGAAGGCTGTTGGAAGAGGGATCCTGATTCTGCGGGCTTAGAACTTCACGCGAGCGGTTGTCGTTAGCAGATATCCCTACGGAGTTGGCGTGTGGTGGCAGTACCGATGGTCCAGATCTTGCAGCGTCCACCTCATCTTCCCGCGGAGAAGGATTCGAATCGTTCTGTCCGTTCAGACCTCCAGCTGTTGCAAGCTGAGCAAGAGTCGTGACAGACAGCCTACTGTTAGCCCGTCTAAGCTCAGGAGAGTGGTAGGCTCTGCTGACAGGGCGAGCCTGAGACCCATGGCTGAAAGCAGGGGGGCGCGAGACAGGCTCGGGAGTATGCATCTGTCGCATGCCATCCAAATCTTTCAGAGGAGGAGAGCCTCGCTCGTTTGGGTAAGCGGGACTCTCTTCGCGACGAACCTGGTTCTGAAACGGAGCGTTGACGGGAGTCTGGCCACGTTGCGGCGAGCCAGAGTAAGGGCTATTGCCATTGGCATCAGGGCGGAAAGGAGGGCCACCCAAATAGTTGGGATCGGACGAGTTGCGACCATGTCCTGGTGGGCCGAAAGCCACTCGGGAAGGGTCTGGAGGCGCCGAGTCTGTTCGAGGGCGCTCAGTGAGAGAGAACGATCGCGAGGACCTAGTAGGACCTTGTTGATCAGAGAATCCCGTCTTCGATTTTGGAGGCCCATCGCCGAAGCTCAATCTCACGCTCTTTCGGCTGTTGCTTCGAGAACGTGTCGAAGGCGCATCGTCAACAGCATTCATGCGAGTTCCGGTGGACTCCTTCAGCTTCTTCCTCCAGTCCCGCTCACCCCAGCCAGAGCTACCATCCTCGAGGATCAGGTTGGATACATCAAGATTCTCAAGATAACCATAACGTCGGCTCTTAGGCATGGCGAACATGAGAGATCTAGAATCAAGTGTACTGGCAACGAGCCTTCCAGGTCGACCATACAGACCAAAAGTATCCCAGGTAGGGAAGAGGAAACGCAGCAACATCTCGAATCCGCTGACAGCAGGATGAGTCTCAGGCATGATGAAAACGAAACCTTCAGTGGAAGAAGGGGGATCGGTATGGATAGCGATGTTACCCTCAATCTTGAGCAGCGTTGACGCATCAATCAGGGACTTGGCCTGCGGATAGATAGCGTATGCTGAGTAGGCGTCGGTGATGGTGGCAATTGGTTGTGCCTTCTTCTGCTTCTTGCCATCCTTTCTCTGATCGTAGAACTTGATTTCTCCCTTGAGCGTAGGGACAGGCGATCGATCATAAGGAGACCTCTTCTTGAGTTCCTTCTGAAGCTTTGCATACTGCTTCTCGTCAGGAGGGGTAATGACACACCAGCATCGTCTCCAAGGTACACCAGCCCCGAATCGGACCCTAACCCATTCTTCGGTGGGGAATCGTGCCCTCTCCATGATAACACCAATGTTGTTGAGCGACTTGCCCTTGCCGGCAATGAGAGCGCCGGTATAGGCCTCCTGCAGCGAGGAGTGCTCGAAGATGGCCAAGCGAATACCAGCTGTCCATTGAAGCAACGAATGGCGTGAGTTGAAGTGAAGAAGATATCGGTTTCTTCCAGCTGTTGAGATGCTCAGGATGTTCTGTAGCGGTTGTTCATCGGCAGACCTCGTAGGCAGCGACTCGATCTGTGAGAATGCAGTGTTAGTCGAGGCTGAAGATGGTGTTGGTCCAGGCGCTCGAGCGGGATAATTACCATCTTAATCGAAGCATCTGTCAAGTTGATAAACTTGGGCAAGACCTCGCCGTCCTCGCCGGCGGTATCGAGCTCTGAAGCATCCCATAGCGACAGTACAGTTCCCACGAGCTGGGCGAAGCATTCAGTCCAGGTTCTATCAGGGTTCGGTTTACCCTCTGTTAACAAAGTGGTTAGCTTGACATGCATGTGTGAATAGTTTAATGTGGAGTCGTCTTGGCGCCCAGGGGTCGGTGCGGAGAGGGACAAGCGGCAATGGAAGCTAGATCAAGCATACGTGTATTCTGGTCATCGAGTTTGAGGAAATAACCCTCCTGGTACAGCTTGTTGGAATGGCTGTTGAGGAAGGAAAAAATAGGCTGAAGTTCAGGGATTGTATCCTCGCCGATATCCATGACGGGCGGTTGGTGAGCCAGGACCATAGACGGGGGTCGGGATGATCCAACAGATGAGCTGCGTCGTCGTCGTGTGGATGGTTCAATTGGGGAGCCGTCTACAGGCGTTCCATAATCTGGTCGCGAAGGCGGTGTGTTTGGCCGAGAAATGTCGGTACTGACTCGGTGATCGGGGAAAGGTTCTGTAACAGAATTCGTCTTGTTATGTCTGTATGGCGAGTTTGATGGAGGAGAAGTTGAAGGTGGTGGTGTCTTTGTGCCCGCAGAGAACTGGGACATAAACGAGAGAACTAAGTATTCGCACCAACAGGTTAGCACGGGACAGGAACGGGATGAGGTGAGATATTATGAATGGCAACGAATGGCATGGAGCCCCTGGAAGCAGTGCAGTCCCTTGAACCCAAAAGAGACCCCTAGATGTACGTAGCGTAGTACGAGCTAACCAAGGGAATTTTGGGAGTCAATGGAACGCCAGTGGAACTCATCCAATCCCCCCGCCGTACCGAGCGGTACCCATAAACAACCCCCTGCGGCCGGTGTTGCAGGCGAGCGTCAAGCTGCTGTCCAGGTAGCCAGGGCAAGGGCCAGACAACCACTAGCGCCACGTTCTTCTTGTCTCGGCGTGCACGTCCGGGCGCATACGAAGGACAAGCCCAGAACTGGAATGGGATTCGAATGCACGATATGTATGAACGTACCTCGATTTCGGCCCATTTTGTCCACGACGACCGGCTTGACCGGAGCAAATTTCTGAGACAAAAAATTAAAACAATCAGGGCTATTTGTGCCTGATAACAACAACAATAACAACAACAAGGGAGAAGCTGTTAGTTGATCGATTTGACTGCGCAAGGGATGTCCCGAGGGGTGATGAGCTGCGCCAGCCACGGTAATGACGACGTCTGGTCCCGTGTAATTTACAGACGAGTTTGATTGTATTGCTGGGCGTTGAAGATCAGGGCGAATCCGAGATCCGGGAGTGAAGAAGAAAAGAAGAAAAAACGGCCTTTGCGTGCGGTGCGATTCAGATGTAGGTGAGGTGGGCGGTTCTTGTATGTACGCGCGACGACTCTAGACTCCCTTTAGAACTCGGCGCCGGTGCGTATCCATTCAAAGGTGGTGCTGCGGCGGATGCGGATGCGGATGCTTCGGGCGACTGTACTGCGCATGTACTCTACCAGCCAAGGATGACCAGGTGCAGCTGGTTAACTACCGTAAGTAATGTAGTGTCTAGCCAAGCGACAGCGATGTGCAGGCGATTCAAGTCTTGGCTCTGGGGCGGCCGGTAATTTGATATACTGCGGTATACCGTGATGTTGGAATACGCGGAAGCCCGGCGGTCGGCTTGTGAGGGATCGTCACTCGGCGGCGGCGGCGGTGTTGAGCTGTTAGTAGAAGGTGGATGCGTCGTTCGGTCGGGTGCGTAGGCCTCTCCGACTTGCGGGCTTCGTTGTTTAAATCTGTACGAGAGGCTGGTAGGGGCCCAGAAAACGAGACGTCAAGAGCAGGTTTTCTTGGAAAAAAGAGGACCACCAACAAGCTTCAAGCCAGGTTCAATGCTGCGATCTCCAGCCAGCGCGGGGGTCCCTTTTTCTCTAAGTCCCTCAGTGGAACAAGTAACGAGAGGCTTCAAGCGGATCTTGTTTGCTTGACTTTCCCAGTATGGCTTGGCATGGGTGCATACAAAGCTCGCTATCGCTTTTGCTTGCAGCCGGTGCTCATATGGTCCGGTCCGTCGATGGACGATTTGCGATGAACGAATTGAGTGATGACGGGCCCGATCAATCGGCATACGTCACCAGCAAGCGGCCGTGGTCTGGGCGAGAAGTCTAAGTCTAGAACTAACACCCTCAATTCACTAAGAGGACCCTCTTAGCACCTCCTATGTACTGCACACCGAGTAATGGAAACAAAGTCGGTGAGCCAAGAGACTTAAAATGAAAGTAAAACCTCAGCAAGAAGAATCAGGGAATAGACAGAAAAAGGAAAAGCTGAGAGGCCGGAAGAAAGAGGGAGGGTTACAACATGCACACAATGTTCGCAGGGGACCAAGTTTCTATATACTTGCCATCATCTCCAGTTTCAAGTTCTCTACCCTAACTCATGAGACGGAAATAGAGCTCAAAGAACCACAGAGAAGCAATCGGCGGACTTCGACGACGGGCCTTTGTTTCGTATCATGCCTTTCGTGAACTGTAATGAACCTGAATGGACAGTTGGATGTAGGGGCAGCAATGTGGAAGAAGAATGCCATCCAATCATACTAACGCTGGTCTAGTTGTCTATGACCCAGCCAAGGTTCGGAGACATGCGCAGTGCAACATGAAAAAGACCGCGCGCATCTGTGATAGATTGCTTGGCGCCTGCTATTACTAGCATCACGCCTTTGTCTGAGACTACTTTATTTGGTATCTGAGCACGCAACCTGTTATTTGACATGATGCACCAGCAACCAGCCAAGTCAGTCATCCAAGGTATTGGACATCGAAAAAGGCAATCTTACGACAAATCTTATCACAACCATCTTGTCTTACAAAACAGGTAACTTGTAGCTTGGCTGCTTGGGTACCTGCAGTATTTACCGCCGATCAACTACGACGTGAGCCTGTAATCGAATATTCGGCATTCAGTGGCTGGGATTTTCCCGCTTCTCGGAGCCCGTGGAGCATTAAAAAAGTGGCATATCCCGCCCGGTTAAACATTCGTCACTAAATTAGTTGACGCCAGTTTCCAATACAGGGCTTCTGTTACCGCTGTCTCCACGTTGATTTATCACCTCATTCACGGATCCATCGAAAGCGTCTCATTGCCCTAAAGCCAGCCTACCAGCCACTCCAGCCATGCTCATCACTTGTTTCGCCTTGTTACGGGTATAGTCCAGTCAGCTTCGTTGAGATGTCCTTTGCTACCAATGAAATTACACCATATCGTGTCAGGATGCAAGCCAGCGCTCGTATTGCTTCGATGGTAAGTATCTGGCCAAGCCTCAACATGATAATCTTTGGTGATGCTACTGTGGCTACTCCACCATACTGCTTGCTATACGTAAGCAGCCCTGGATCATGTATAAGCGGGCTTCAACAGTTCTCCGGGGTCAGGAAAAACTTGGCGCACTGAGTGCCTCAAGGTTAATGCCGTCTTTGCTACTATTTGAAAGGCATAGAGATAGGATTCCTGGGCTTGCCATTACCTCTGACATATACTCAGCAATCCAGTTAACCTTGGGGACTTTTCCTAAAGTCCTTGTGCTCTTGGACTGGGGCCTTCTTCAAAGAGGCATCTGAGCCCTGTTCAGCTGGACAGGGGTTGGGATAAGACCGGGTATTCAAAACCTGGAGAAGATAACGTGCACTGTTGAGCTAGTGAAAATCGACCAGTACTTTGGTAAAAAGTCATATGTGAGTTCCAGATCACGATGGCTATGCTAACCATGAAACTGTTGATGCCAAGGCTCTTGGTGTTTACTCATACGATGCCTCCGTATTCATTGGTAAATTACACTTCCAAAATACGCCAATGTCAAAACTCAGGGCAAATTTTGATCGATAGCTCAACCGGCAACACCGGCTTCCCCTTGATCATGCATCATCCATGCTCACTCAGCCGCCAAAGATGCGGTTGAGGGTTACAACCATAACGGGGTTGATTTCGCGCTGGCGGTTAACCTTTTCGCATGGTGCGTATATGAAAGCTTGCGCGTCAAACAATGGGGAATGAGGGAGGTATTGTGTCAGTCATGATTAAAGTCTCACTCCCAAGGTTCCAAGTTCCAACACATCTTCTACCAGGCCAGGCCCCCCGTATGATCGGCCAGGTCCACCCTGTTTGATCGTCAGGCATTTGAAAGCCGACAACTCATCTCCCAAGAGCCGCAGATCGTCATGCCAGCCAAAAACCCATCTACGACGCTACTGCGGTGTGCGCAGAATCACATCCGCAAGAGGTTCAAGATAGCTCCCGATCAGGAAATGAGCCTCTGCAGGCTTCAGTTGAGAAGCAGTTTAACCCAACCACTGACGTCAAGCGTCATTTGGTGATAGCTTCCATCCACGTTGAGCTGATTGGAGGTCCTATTACCAGTTCAGATGACCTTTACGTGGAGACATCAAGCAGCACAATGGGTCATGTCTCAATAAAATGCGTCATGCATCGACCCTCATTTTATCGTCAATACCTCTCGTTCTGGACGAAGGTTGACAATGGTGGAGGGTCATTGCTCGTTGGTAGGCGATTTGCAGGTCGCCAATCCCTCTTGGCATTTGTGATTGGGCTGATCCTCCAGATCGGTTCAAACAAGGTGCGGCAACCTTCAGATTGGACACACCTTATTTTATCAGCTGGGTTGGCGTTTCGTTTCATGACGTGTAGATGCTTGTCTCTCAAAGGCGCCAGCACGTGGTACACCAAAACCAGATTCCACGACTTAGTGCAATGCTGCCATTGGCTTCCAGAATGTTATTCGAGTGCTGTCAGTTGGAACTTAACCACCAAAAACGGTGAATTCCATTGGATTGGACGTATCATATCATCAACCTTTGTATCCGGGCTTTTAGACCCTCACACCATGTTTGCCAAATACTTCGATATTGACATCATAGAACCAAATATCGGTCTCTCCCTTGTCTACTCAAGTCTGGTTTCCCCAGACGCTTCCTGGTCTCCCACTTAACAGGAGGATTCCTGAACTATTGAGGTTATTGCATGGAAATCTGGCCGAGTTGCCCAAGACTATGCCATGAATCACTACGATTGGATGTCGGTTGCTCCTACGGAAGATCGCCGAAGCACAACCTTTTTGCACGGCAAGTTTTTACAAAAGCAGGAGACCGACCGCACACCAAAGCATTGAATCGTGTCAAGGGCGCAAGATAGGGGGAGGATTTTCCCCTTTCTATTTTCAATGAAGGCTCGGCTTAGTCGTCGCTATTGCGGTTGGGGTCAACAAGGAACTCGGGTTCCTGCGGTCGAAGAGTAGTGTTTGTGAACCATTGGTCGCTTTGACTCAAAAACTGCCCGTTCTGGATGACGCCCTTTTTTGGCGCGATATCGGGCTTATCACGTGTCTGAACTGTCTGTAATCCCCCAACGGTCCGGTCCGTTCGTACCTCGTGAGCTGGATCACTCTCAGGGATCCAATCTTTGGTTATCTCTCGCTAGAGAGCACAGCAGCAATCTCACAACAGGTTGCGGCCAGGCAACTCAAACGGGGCAACTCCAGGCTTGTACAGCTGGAATGCCCAGTCCACCATCTTCGATTCTGGCGTCCATCCCGACATCCTTCCTACCATCGCTCCCGGTGCGACGCCTGGCACGCACGACATGGCGCCCGTGTCGCAAGAGATGGTTCGCTTCAGCGACGACTCACCTCTCACATGATGCTCCCATCTTGCCTTTTCGATTTGAAACCGGTATAGGACTCTTTGCGAAGCGACCGCCCCGCCCATTCCCGCCGCCTTTTCTATCCCCTCCGTCTACATCTTTTACGGATCCTCTAAGTACACATCACCAGAGCCGTGATCGTCGTGCTTTCGTCAACGGACAACTCATCAGAGGCAAAACGAACGGCGACGATGCTGTCTTTGCGAGCGATCATTTTATTTGTGCCAACGACGGCGTGGGAGCGTGGGCCACCAGGCCGAGAGGGCATGCTGGGTAACTTACCGGACAACTTCCGAACCTCCTCACAATTGTCGCTGACCTTAGATCTAGGCTCTGGTCGAGACTGGTTTTGCATTTCTGGTCTTCTGCGATCGAAGAAGAACTCATTGGGTTAGGAAAATCTCATGAACCCAACCCTATCGCTACTCTACAACGCGCATACGAACAGACTCTCGAAGCGACAACGTCGCATGACTGCTTAGGGACGACAACAGTTTGTGGAGCGCAGTTGCATTACAGAACCAGTCCCGAAGACCAAGCGCAGACATTGCCTGCTTTATATGTAACAAATGTCGGCGACTGCAAGGTCATGGTCCTTAGGCCAAGCACCGAAAAGGTAATTTACAAGACTGTTGAGCAATGGCATTGGTTCGATTGCCCTCGCCAGCTTGGGACGAACAGTCCTGATACGCCTGATGATAATGCAGTCATGGACAAAGTCGATTTGGAGGTTGGCGATATTGTACTTGCAATGAGCGATGGAGTCATTGACAATCTTTGGGAGCATGAGATTGTCGCGAGAATACTCAAAAGTGTTAAAGAGTGGGAGTCTGGGGAGCACGCTGAGGCTCATCAAGGCGATCGCACTGGTGGCCGCAACGGTGGGATGAGGATAGCAGCTCAAGATCTCATGGAAGCGGCAAAAGAGATTGCTATAGATCCTTTCGCCGAGAGCCCGTTCATGGAACATGCGATCGAGGAAGGATTGGCAAGTGAGGGTGGTAAGTTATAGCTGCGGTTTTCTTGAGGGCGAAGCGAACTAACATGAACAGGTAAACTTGACGATATCAGTGTTATCGCAGCCCTTTGCGTGAAAAACGAGGGCTAATAGTAGTCTCTTTGCTGGACAACTGAGACTCTCTGAACGACTTACAGTAGACATGAAGAGACTAGCGAAGCATATGGCAATCTTAATTACATGACTTTAATGATGGAACATTGTGGGATTCAAATGGCTCCGGTATTATAAGCCGGAATGCATTAAATAGAGAGCGAATTTGTCTAGAAATAAAACTCAGACATGGTTGAAATCAGCATGAGCCAAAGAAGCTTTCTCGAAGTCTGAACATACATAAGAAGTGGGATGAATGGCGGGGCATGCTTGACAGTGTGTGGGTCTTATCGCACGTGCAGCGATAAGATGGAAATTTATTTTGCTAGGTCGACCTTGACTTCGCCTGTTGTCGCAACCAATTCTGGCACGCCCTGTATCCAACTGACTTGATCCCGTATCCTGAGATCAATCATTCAAGATGAGAGGAAAGAGATCAAAACAGTATCGGAAGCTCATGGAGCAATTCTCCATGACTTTTGGCTTCCGTGAACCATACCAAGTCCTAGGTAAGTTGTCGCAAACTGCACCAGATGCAACAAAGCTCACCATATTTAGTCGATGCCGAAATGGTCAGAGATTCTTCCCGATTCAAGATGGATCTTGAGCCTGCTTTGTCAAGGACGGTCCATGGCAAGGTCAAGCCTAGTATGTCACCATAGCAAGTTGTTCTGCGACTGCCTGCTAACCAATCCAGTGATCACTCAATGCGAAATTCGGAAGCTTTACGCGGCACGAAACGAGCCTGGCGCGAGCGCAGCCATCGACCTGGCCAAAACCTTGGAACGAAGACGATGTGGTCACCATCCTGACGACTATCCCGAACCCCTAAGCACTCAAGAATGTCTTCGATCGGTTGTCGACCCGAAGGATACACAGCAAAACAAGCATCGCTATGTCGTTGCTAGCCAGGATCAGGAAGTGCGAAAGATGCTACGAGGCATCAGAGGTGTCCCTCTGATCTATATCAAGCGGAGTGTCATGATTCTCGAGCCAATGGCGGACGAGAGTGTCCAGGTTCGAGCACGAGAAGAGAGAGGCAAATTCCGTGCAGAGCTCAAGAACGCTCTAGGCAAGCGAAAGAGAGAGGAAGGGGAGGACGACGACGACAAGGCGGATAAGACGAATAAGAAGGACGACGCGCCCACCGAGGAGAAGAAGAAGAAGAAGAAGGGACATGGACCCAAAGGACCGAATCCTTTAGCAGTTCAGAAGTCGAAGAAACCCAAGGCTGAGGGACAACAACCAGGGAAACAAGAAACTTCCGAGACGCAGGATACTCCACAAGAAGGCGCAGGCAAGCGAAAGAGACGGAGAAGGAACAAGACTGCCACTACAACGACAGACCAAGGCGAAGCAGATGGTGGTGCTGCTATTACTGCCGAGGTGACTACGGCAGAGACCTGAGGAGTTTGGTGTAAAAGCAGTTTGGCAAGGTTGCAGGCAGGAATGCTAATAACACCGCGTGCCGGTTTTCAGGAGACTTGCCCATCAAGACAATGGATATCAAAAGGAGTGTGCGCCGTCAGCGATACCCGAGGAACATAGCATAGATTGTGAGGAGACCAAGGGGCGCAGTGAAAAGTATATAGATGGTGTCGAGCGTCTGTCATGTTAAGCATTTAATTGAGGAATGATTCATTCAGTCATTACATCGACTTCTCGGTCTCATCTACTTGACAGTAAGGGCATCAATTGCCAATGTCAATTGCATAAAGGAGAAACGTGTCTCCAATTGTAAAGAAACATCAGGGGTCGTGTGAGGCATGAGAAGAAATTGGCTTGGGAATATTCATACGTGGTGGGCTGGCGGTTGAATGACGAGACCCATCCATTAATGATACAGGGGTGGCCTGCGCCTCGGGTCGAAATAGCCACGGAATGTCCACTAAGAAGCCGCTGAAAGTCCCACTATCCTGCTGTCTGCTGTCTGCTAGGGCCATGCCACAAACCGCTGCCGACTCAGCCATCTTTTCAGATGGATGGGATGGATGGTCCCATAGACCCCACCCAAGTAATGTCAAGTCGGAATCTACTGCAAACTATCCACCTCAATATAGGAGTTCCTTTCTAGAATCTGGACCTAGGGACGAGGGGCTGTCTTTTTTACAACAACACTACATGTTCTAGCCCTCTGACACGGGGGTGCCCATCTCACGCAGGATCACCACTTACATCATCTCACCTCGCTGTTTATCCGGCTTCAACCTTAACAACTTAACAAGGAGCCAAGATCTACCCGTCGGCAGCATTTCTCGGGTCGAATGTCGTTTACAGACCTTCGGCCCCTTCAATTCTTTCACGGCGCATTCCACCCAGTGGTCCATTTATCTTTTATTCCAACTTCTTTCCCTATTATCAAGGGGCTCCTCTTAATTCAACCTGTTGAACGGGAGGTCGAATAACAACATAATACGCCACCCCTTGAGACATCATGACTGCACCCCAGGTAGACGATTTTGGCCTGCCCATCAGGCGATTCCCGACTCCAAAGAACGACGATACGCCTACCGATGCGCCTACCGACACGCCCACAGAAAAGAAGACTGCCTCGACTCCAGTAGCAGATGCCGCAAGCGGTGAGACATCGAAACCTTCTGAGAAGAAGGACGACAAACCCGACGATCAGGCGACACCCCCCGCTGTTGAACCTTGCAAGCAAGACGACAAACCAGACGACAAGAGCGATACTTTCGAAGATGCCCGATCCGAACAGCCCAGTCCCAGCACAGATGCTGCCTCAAAACCACCTCCTACCACAGAGGAAACGCCCGCATCGACCGAAGCCAAGTCTACGGAAAAGAAGGAATCCCCCCAACCCGAAAGTACCCTTCCCGATGATTCGAAGCCGAAGCCAAAAGACCCTGCAGAAGCACCGCCAGAGGTAACAGACGACCCCAAGAAGCCTGCGGAGCTCGACGTGAACATCGAGAAGCAACAATCTGCAAAGCCAACCGAAATGACTCCCAGTTCAGCCAACCGAGAGGGTGTTTCTGAGTTCTCCCACCAAAACATCTCTACAAAACCAGAAGAAAAACATGACAATGACGACGGGGAATGGCAAGAGATGCCATCTTACGCTCGGTATGATATGTATAACGATGACGACAAGCTCGTTGCCAAGGAATATAATCCGGAGCAGGATGAATCATACCAGTATGGAGGACTTGGTGGTGCCGGTAAGGGCTACACTCGTGTTTTTCTGGACGATGACGCCGAGTCGGCGACGAGCATGGACGACAACACACAATACCTTTTCAAGAAGACGAATGGAACCAGTCTGGCGGATGAAGATGACGAGGGGCGCGATGCTATCGGCCAGATGCAAGCAACCAAGGACCTCTTGACAGAAGGCCAAAGAGTTGCATACGTTGGGTTGGTGCGTTTGGAAATCGTCAGGCTTGTGAAGGAGGCGGAAATTTTGAAAACGTTCAAGAAGACCAAGAAAGAAGTTGGCATATCGGTTGAGTCCATGATGATGTGGGGACAAAAAATGATGCTTCGACTCTACGCTCACATGGAGATTAACGAGGCAGAGCAGATCATGATCGAGCAGTTGGCCGACCATGGAGTGATGCCCCAGGACCTGTCGCCAGCACTCAATGCCAATGCTCGCGTAGTAAACCCAATGGCGGACAGTGGTCCTTCGTCTATGCCAGGCACCCCATCACAAGACTCAATGGATGAGAAGCCTGCAGAAGCGCCACCACCATATGAGGCCCTGGACGGCGAGGAGCTTACTGATGTCAAAACACCATCACAGCTCCCCACGACTTCAAAGATTGACATTGATCTCCGGTGGACAGTACTTTGCGATCTCTTTCTCATCTTGATTGCTGATTCTATCTATGATGCACGATCGAGGGTTCTCCTGGAACGAGTTGGTGAGAGCCTTAACATCTCATGGATTGATATTTGCCGCTTCGAGAAGAAGGTTACAGAAGCATTAGAGATGCAGCAAGCTGCTGAGAAGGAGAACTGGAACGAGGATGAGCATACAGAGACCCGCAGAAAGAGGGCATTGACTCGACGATATGTCATGATGGGCCTTGCCACAGTGGGCGGTGGCTTGGTTATTGGTCTTTCAGCCGGTCTTCTCGCTCCTGTTATCGGTGCTGGTCTGGCAACTGGTTTGACAGCCATTGGAGTGACGGGAACTAGCGGTTTCCTTGGTGGTGTTGGAGGTGCAGCCATCATCACGTCGGGCGCAGCGGCATCAGGAAGCATCATTGGTGGCAGGGCTGCGGATCGAAGAACTGGTGCGGTTAGGACGTTTGAATACCGCCCTCTTCACAACAACAAGCGAGTCAACCTCATTGTGACTGTTTCAGGATGGCTCACGGGTAAGGTCGATGATGTTCGATTGCCTTTCAGTACAGTAGACCCTGTAATGGGCGATCTCTACTCGGTACTTTTCGAGCCTGAGATGCTTCGAAGTATGGGTGACACTATCAACATCTTGGCCACCGAGGTAAGTAGACACTTGAAACTCGTTTCTAGCCGAATGCGCGAAACTAACGCTGCTCAAGGCTCTCACGCAAAGTATTCAACAAATTCTGGGCACAACTATTCTAGCTGCTCTCATGTCAGCTATCCAGCTACCAATAATCTTGACTAAACTTGCTTATCTTATTGATAACCCATGGGCTGTTTCCCTGGACCGAGCTACCTCTGCTGGAAAGATTCTCGCAGATTCCCTGCTCGAGCGCAACCTGGGAACTCGTCCCATCACACTTGTTGGATTCTCGATCGGAGCGCGAGTCGTTTTCTCTTGTCTCCAAGAGCTGAGCAAGAAGGGAGCAGTCGGTATCATCCAAAACGTTTACATGTTTGGCTCACCTATTGTGGTGAAGAAGGAGGAGTATCTCAAAGCCAAGACTGTCATTTCTGGGCGGTTTGTGAATGCCTACAACCGCAGCGACTGGATTCTCGGTTACCTATTCCGACTTACAAGTGGAGGTATCCGTCGGATAGCAGGTTTGGCTCCGATTGAGGACTGCCCCTTTGTTGAAAACATGGACGTGACAGATCTCGTCAATGGTCATATGGACTACCGACAAAAGATGCCATCATTGCTGATAAGGTGCGGGTGGTCTGTTGAGAGCGAAGAGTTCGCTGAGATTGAGGATCCGGACCCAGATAACCACAAGGAGCGACAGAGAGAGCTGATCAATGAGATTGAGGAGGCACGCAAGAACTTGGAAAAGGAAGGCAAAGCAAAGAAGTCTGGGCGGTTTAGCTTTTTCGGCCGACGAAAGAATGCGGGCAAGCAGGATTGGGAGATCTACGAAGACTCAAAAAACAAGGGAGAAGGCAATGGCAAGGAGAAAGGAAAGGAAGGGGAGCAGGGCGATCCCAACAGTGGCGTGCTCTTCGATATCGACGCAATCCGGGCAGAAATTGCCAAGGATGCTCGTGATCATTATGCCAGTCCCGAAGACCTTCAAGTGAAGGAGATCAAGTCGACGCTGCCTCCGATGAAGTTGGATGTATCATCACTCCCTTCGTCCCCGTCGGCGGTTGCCAATGGCTCTCGAGCAGGGTCTCGAACAGACCTGACTGCGTCACGAGACTCGCACGAAACTAGGGTGTCCCAGGAGCGATCTCACAGCTACACTCCCAGTTACACGAGACAGCCATCACCACCTGCCTACAACTCGCCATATGGCGGAGGTTTTGGGTCGGGACACGGCAACAATGCATACGGCTCGGGCCATCACGATGAGGACGATATTCAGATGACATTTGATACTTCGTTTGACGATCATTCGCGATCGACATCAGCCCTGGCTACGGAGGACACGCCAAGTCGGCCACAAATGAAGACGGCGCAGACATTGCCCACGATGACATTGCAGGAACCGTGGGGCGATTCAGACGATGATGATTTTGGCAAGGAGAAGGAGATTAAAATGACGTTCGCTTAAGTTGGTGATATGAGGAGTTGTCTTTTGAGTTGCTGGCGTTTATTGGTCGGCGATTGGAGAACCTCTTGCTTGACCTGGCCTCTTACTGGCTTTGAGTTCGAGTTTCCTGGCGCAAGGCTTGGTATTTTTCTTTTGGATGATGTTGCATTGCTACGGGAGTAATCAAAACGGCTGGGCATCAAATCCACATGGTAGAACCTCTAGAATACCTGACGTAGTAAGTATGAGCGATGACAAAGACGATATAAACAAAGAAGAGTAATTCTATGATAATGCATTTACAGTACGCTATGGTGTTGAGCAAACGGCTGAAATATTGGCCACCTATGTGTCACTGTATGGTGTTGGCTGGATCGTCGGTTCTATAAAAAGCACTGTTACCTATGGATGGATGTCACCGTTGGACAATCTTTGTCAACGTATCCTCGGCTACACACTGGTTCGTTACACGACAGACTGACAATACACGTGTTTCGCAGAACTGGACGACATCTTCTGGGCGTCAGAGAAAAAGAAAAACAGCAAGGCTTTGGAATGCGCCTTTGGCTGTGTGGCCGACTGAAATGCAACTGTTACTTCCATTGTCTTTAGGGTAAGTTTGGTGGTTGAGGCTGGGTGCTAAATATCGAGGTGAGGCTTTGCGAGAGCGGCTGAATACTCTACCTAACTACCGACTAGGTAATTAATTACATGCTACGTTTTATTGGATAGAGTAGGTAGGAATGGGCAAGAGTCGGGTCGAATTCGCTCACGCATGCTGTCTTTGAGAGGCGAGGTTCTCGACTGTTGGAGCTGACAACTGTTTCTCTCTGAAGAGCCACACATGTCTCATTTTCAGAGTAAAAGGTCCGAGGATAGGCGAGATCATCGTTGGGTTGGTACTAGGTAGAAAGGATGGGGGCGAAGACATGAGAAAGAGGAGCATCCATCCTTTTGATCCTGCCAATGGCTGTGTATGGAACTTGAGGTGATCAGCGAGGATAGTACGGAGTACCGAGGCACCGATTACAACAAGAAGTAAGCAGTGGTGGATAACATCAAGATTAGGCCGAAGAGTTGATATCCGGACATATATCCAATATTATTTTCGAATACATTCGCATACATTTTGAACATAAATATTCTATCTCGTCAATCATCCCAGCCGCAACAGAAACGATGGATGGAAGTAATCTTGGGCTGACGGGGCTCAGCGCCAATAAGTGTAAGACGATGCGCCGAACCAAATGGCTTAGCGCTGCACATGTCGAGGAATTGTACCGCACAGTGTCTACTATGTCGATCCTGTCAGCCGCAGTGGGCTGAGATAGATATCCAATTGGAGAAAGGACAGGAAAATATGGGTGCCGTAATTCCGGCGTTTCATAGGGCAGACGTTTAGAGCACCCTGCACCGCCTCTCCACAGGGCTGTTTTACGATAATGTCGATGTATACTAGAAGTATCTAGCTAGGTAAAGCCAATATTGATTGTATCTGTCTTAGAAAACAAATGAGCTTCGTTAGGTTGAAGTTACATATTTCGAGAGCTTCACAGTTAACAAACAACTTGAATTACAGCGTAAGCAATGCGGAACACAACAAATTTCATTCTATTACCCACCAAAAGCTCATCCTTCTGTTGGACAGTTCGGCCCTCTCCAACTTCGCTACCTTAGTGCTGACAGAAGGCACTTTTTATTGCCCGGCTACTCCACAGGTATGAAGTCGGCGGTCGGCTCCCCTCTCGGGTCTTAGTAAAGGCGGGATTCAAGGGTCTCCAGTAGCGACAAGAGGTTTCAGGGGTCCGGGCACCACCCCAGCTCGGCCCAGACCAGAACGGGCATGGAGCATTCCGTTTATTTTCATCCATCTCAGCTGAGAATCCGCCAGTTGGGCTGATGGTCAAGCCAGTTTACCGTCAAACAGCCAACAATAGGTTGACAGAGAATACAGTACATACATACCGAATATACAGCCTAGTCAATTGATGGCTTAACAATAATTCACCAGTGAAGATGCATGGAATAGCTGCCAACTAACATGTGCAGTTGCAAACGTTTCAGAATTCATACCATCCAGGGAGCATAGCCGTTGTTACATGGAGCATTTCAGCAACCCATCCTGGCCCGCCAGAAACAAGTCGCTAGGGCGGAGTTCTTTAGATCGTTAAGCTTGCCTCATTTGGCAAGCACTGTGCTCTAGCGCCCATGTACTTTCAATGTACACTCGTACCTCCCTCGTTTACGGGGTCCTAGCTGCCAGGGCTGAGTACGCCTGGTCTGCGCTTGCAACCATCCAGGTCAAGCCATGCTGGGCCAGGGCTGCACCAGGCTTGCCGCAGCAGGGTCAATGTGACTAGGAGTCTAGGACTAAGAAAAGGAAGGAAAGGATGGAAGACATGCACTGGGCTGGGCTGAGCTGGCTGGCAGGTAACAGCAGGCGGAATCTCACTCCCGTTGGCTCACTTTCTTTGTTTCCTCTCCTTCCATTCACTTTATTTCGTCTTACCATCTCACGCACCAAACTTACTCTCTAATAACCACCTTATTTTTTGTTTTTGCTTGCGTTTTGTTTGCTTCGCTTCTCTGTCCCCAGGGACTTGTTGCCCCAAACGATATCTCTAGAGGTCCGAAGTAGACTCAGAGTTGACCATATTCCACGACGACTAACACGAAACCGACCGATTTACGACAAAAGACCGACACTTGAGCCTCATCTCGGCAAATACGTGCTGGCCTTGACTGGGTGGATCGAATATCGGACGAGTGGACGATCGTGTTTGAGAGTATCTGCAATAGAGGAATACTCTGTATTATCAACCCGGGATCTTTAATTCGGCTCGACTTAACGCTGCTTCAGAAATGGACAAAATGGCTAACAATGCCGACCGGGAGAGTCCGGCTGATCTTCTAAAGGACACGGCAAATTCGCCAGCGACGACTGGTGAAGGCATCGCTGCCGCCAGCCCCACGGCTAGCGCTGGAGGCCAACCCGACGACAGCGGAAAGTCCAAGGGAGGCATAAGTGATGACAACGATCCTGAAGTCATCATTTTCGACAAGTCAAATTTCGAGTATGGCCGTGTCTTCAAGATCGGATCCGGCACCGAAAAGGAGATTGTATTTAAAGTCAATGACACCGAGACTGTTACACCCATTGGAGTGAGATGGGAGACAACGGATGACAGTATTGGCGCCGGAAAATTCAAGGGTTACGAGCATACAGGACAAGTCACCAGCAGTAAGTTCTTTGAACTGTTAAGACATGCCTACTTCCACCTCACCGTTTGCTAATTTATCATCTCTGCAGTTTCGAATAACTCTGTATCGCTCAATTTCACATTTGCCAGCAGCAATAAGAAGTGGTACGGAGACGACATGTATATTCAGGTCGACTGGGAGACAGAATGGGCTAAGGGTTATACGAAAACGCCCCTATTTACTGTCACGGAAAGTTCTAATGAGAAAGAGATCGGAAAACTCGAGGACCAACTTGAAAAGGACGACCGTGAGCAGGAACCTCTGGAGAGCACCATGCCCGATGCAGCATCATCAACTTCCGACTCTCAGGCTACCTCATCTTCAGGGATCGAAGACAGTGGCAGTTCTAGTGATGGCGGCGGCGGCGGCGGCGGACTCTCTACTGGTGCAAAGGCTGGTATCGCTGTCGGTGCTGTCATTGGTGGTCTCCTCATCATCGGCGCACTGGTATTCTTTCTCCTTCGTCGACGCCGTCGCAACAAGAAGCCAAGTGACGAGTACATCACGCAACAGACATACGCGGTGGACAAGGAAACACATGGTCGTACCACAGACTCACCCAACTCGCCCTACTCAGATGAGAATCATATGCAGCCCGTTGCTCTCGACAGCCTGGACCGCGACCGCGGTACTTCTGCAACCCCTCCACCAGGCGGCGTGCCTCGCTCATCGACTGGATCTCGTGGTCGTGGAGGCAACAGCGGTGCTCAGACGCCGCAGGGTATGTCATCCAATGTCGCTCACCTGGTCGAAGATGGCATGACAGCAGACGAGATTCGGAGGCTGGAGGAAGAGGAACGGCAGCTGGACGACGAGATCGAGCGTGCGGCGAGACGATAGTGCCGCCTCGCATGGGCGAAAGCCATCTGTCGATCAGAGAGGTCGAGAGACACTGTCTTTTCGTGCGTCATGGGGCTTGGAGTTTCGGGTTATGTTACGTCTTGTTTTCTCACGGTCGCTTCTTGGGCTGGCCACTCACGTAGCCTGCTTGGTTTGTTCATCGTAGTGGTGCCGTATACCATTAGCCTGTATGACGGAGTGACTGATGCATGGGAGACGATTCCATGTTTGGGGAAATACCACGGACTCATTTTTGCGGGATTGATGAGAGACCAAAAAAAACTACGAGATCTTGCCAAGATGTACACTTTCTATAGCGGTTATGAAGCATGGGGGTTTTGTGTTAATACACTTTACTTCAGTAAAATGGTGCCGTCCTTCTTTGAGACAACCAAATGCTTATCCGTAAACGGCCACGTTAGGCCAATAATAGAATGTGACACTTAACCAGTAGGTGATCGAAATTGATAATGGTACATTTCTTGCCCACAGGCGCCTTGAAACTGCAAATCTTTACCGCAAACCCGCACCCAATAATGACGAAACCCTATGATTTTAATCTACAACTTCAGTGGCCCAAATGGCCTCGAAGTCTGCCTCGAACAGCATCAAATCAGAACTATACGTGGCACGCTCTCCCTTTTGTCCACCAAACCCCTAACAGGAATGGATACTCGCCTAGGCATTGTCCCTTTGCAAGGAACTACCTATTAGCTGCGGGAGAACCAGTTGCTAACCATGTTGCTCGCAATGCTACCGGCGAGGTTGCCAGTGCCGAAAGCGCTACCAGCGATGCTGGAGGCGTTGCTGAACTTGTCGCATCGTGAGAAGGCCAGAGTGTTCATGATGGTAAGGACAAGAGCGATGACTGGCGCAGACAATGTTAGCTAAACTGACCATGGCAAATATACGACAACGTGCTCTCGATCACTGGATCGCATATTCAGGGGGAAAGATATGGAACGTACAAACGAGGGGCAGCCATAGCCACGACAGGCCTACGAGGGCGAGGATGAGCATGATCATCCACAGCATAGGCTGGAGATACAGAGCAAGCCAGAAGAAGCGGCTATCAGTTGGGTTGACCGTCTTAGTACCAGGCTCACTGCTCTCAAACACCCACTGCGAGTCTCCCGTCTGAGGATCGACCTCGTTCCACCAGCGCAGGCCAACAAGGCGACGACCGGCGATGTTCTTGATGTAGTAGAAGTCGGCAGCGAGGAGGAGAATCGTGATGATGAAGATCATGATCCTTATGAGGTGTTAGTATTGTTTGCGCTGCTGGGAGAGGTTGTTGGGTGTACGCACAGGCTTTTTATCACGTATATGCCGAGAAAGTAGACGAGGACACTTGCTGCGATAAGTCAGCAATTGCGCATTATCGATGGCTTCGGAGGATATTGGATAGCTTACATATCCGGAATCCGAGGAACGTGAGGAGCGTAATGGGATGCGCACTGAGGCGCCAGCTGAGGGAGCCCGGCGCGGGCTGTGGTTGCGTGGCATCCATAGTAAAGCAAAGTTCGGATAGCTTAATCGAGGACTCGTCGGGTATCTAAAGGGTCATTCGAAGACCGGGGTATTCGATCGTGTAGCGTTGCAAAAGGAGTGACGGTGTCGTAGAGAGTTCGTGGTAAGGTTAAAAGAGAAAACGTGGTTGTTGAAGCTTAGGTTGAAGCTACCTGTCTATGTAAGCTGGCCTCCCCTCGAGCCGCGCAACGGTTGGTCCTTAGTAAAGGGATGGAGCATGATCCGCGACATAGGAAACCCCTGGAGATTGGTTTGGGTAGGCGGTAGGTAGTGGCAGAATGGATGCTCTCTCGGCCGCCTTGTAAGTTACCGGCCGGCGAACGTCATGAGCTTCCGTGGGCGGGGCCCGAGCCTCGGCGTATAAGTCAACCTGGTTCTCTTATATCTCGTGAAAGACTCCCTTAATCATTTATCTCTCTTAAACTGAGTAGATAGCCATCTGTGTGATTGTATTAGAGATACTCAACAATACCGTCACAATGGCTGCACGATCTCCATCCATCATTCGGCGCTCATTGCTCTACGGTAAACCAACCAACACGGCTCCTCACCAATTGATCACCAAAGCTAACACTCCTCTCCAGTTCCGGGCTCATCTCAGAAGATGCTCACAAAGTCCCTCGGTCTTAGCTCAGACAACGTCACCTACGACTTGGAAGACTCTGTCACGCCCACTCTCAAAGACACAGCTCGTAACCAACTGCGCGAGCACATCTCCAACCTCAACGCTCGTCCCTCTGGAATCTCTGAGCTCGCTGTTCGCATCAATGCTGTTTCAACCCCCTTTGCCCTCTCGGATCTGACTACCCTTGCGCCTCTGCGCCATGTCGATGCTGTGGTGGTTCCCAAGGTCAACTCAGCCGCTGACCTGACCTTTGTTACTGATGTTCTACGACATGTTGCTCCAGAGCGTCACACAACTGAGGCAAAGAATCCAATCAAGATCATTGCTCTTATAGAGTCAGCCCGCGCTGTTATGGATCTCTCTGAGATCTGCAAGGCATCTCCTTACCTGAGCGGCTTCATTTTCGCTGCTGAGGATTTTGCTCTCGATTTATCTCTGACGAGAAGTCCATCTTTGACCGAATTTCTTTACGCCCGGTCCGCCATTGTTACTGCTGCCCGAGCTGCTGGGCTACCGAGTGCTATCGACCTGGTCTGCACCTCATACAAGGGAGAGCAAGGACTCAAGACTCTTGAGGAAGAATGCGCTGGAGGAAAATCCATGGGTTTCAACGGAAAGCAGTGTATCCATCCAAGCCAGGTTGAAGTCGTCCAACGTATGTTCGCTCCAGATCAAAATGAGGTTGAGTGGGCAGTAAGGATCGCCATCGCTGACGAGAAGGCATCGGCCTTGGGGCGAGGCGCCTGGACCCTCGATGGTAAAATGATTGATGCTCCTGTCGTTGGCAAGGCTAGTGCTGTCATCACAAAGGCAGAGCAGTGTGGTATTGACGTGCAAAGTTTAAGAAACAAATGGAAGGGCCAGGAACCGGAGTAATAAGTGTCAACATGACCAAGTTGATATATGTACATAAACATTCCATGGACAGTGCATGTGTCTATAATCCTAAAAGCGATTAGGCCTCCAGAAACCAGGCATCTCGACCTCTGACCCACTAGGCTCTCCAACGATGCAACCTGCCGAGTGATAACCTTGATTATCCGAATTTCTTCGATACCCTAACGAAGGTTGGAGATCATGAATCGTTGGCTCTGACTGATGGCCTGGCCACAAGACGTCCCAAATGGGATCCGTTACTCTATAAAGCTCTGAGTCGCTATCTTCTAATAGATTTGGCTCGTTCGGAAGAATGGAAAATTCATCCTCCAACAAGTCTGCTGCGTTGCCAATACACTGGGCGTCGAGAAATTGGTGCGGTTCATCCCATTTCGAAATGGCCTCGTCTTCGATTCTCTCAATGAATTCGTGCATCGTTTCATCGTTATGATTATCATATGGCTCCGCGAGTGGTATGTTATCATCTTGCTTTCCATGTTGAGTATAATGCATCTCTGGGAATACCATTGGAAGAACCATTGGAACATGTTGATATAGATGCTGATGATGAAACAAGTCTGCTGGTGACATGTTCTCGTCGTGAAGCCCCCACCCGTGGTGAAGTGACTGACCTATATGTTGTGTTTCGAGGTGTAGTGGAGTGTTTTGATAAAAAAAGGGCTGCACACATGCGAGATCTCCTTGGTGATTTTGATGTGCAGGCCCTAGCCTATCTTCTTGATCGAGGCACCGGATGTAATGGTGGCCTCCTTCTGATGTTTGAGATACAGATTGTCGCCGACCGTTAACACCGGAGACTTGTTTCTCCTCAGCTTCTGTGGGATTCTGATTCATAGAAAGTTCGTTTGTATCATTCTCAGTTGATTGTATTGCTAGAGCAGGTAAATGAGTCGGCTCTAGCTGAGGGTCGAGATCTTCCTGTTTAGGGTCGTAGGTACGCAGAGACAATTCTCTTCCTCGATATTCGTGTTGCGGAGCATCAGTTGCCTTCGTAACCTCATTGGTAACATCGGGGCGGTGGTTTGTGACATTTAAGGGAGGTCGTGTGTCTGGTCTCGTGGGTGAATTCCTAGCTGCACCTACCATGACCCCTTTATCCTCGTATGCTGGGTGTTTGCTTACCCATTCTTTCGCGAGTATCTTCAGATCTTCCAAACCAGTGGCATTCGACTGGTTTTCTTGTTGCGCGATCTTTTCCAGGACCCCTGTTCCATCAAAGACGCCAGTCTCCATGAGTTTCTTGAATAAAACACTAGTGGCCCCGGAATCATGTACTCTGGTGATTTCGTTCGATGCTTCGCAGTTGCCCTGACTTTCGTGACCTTGAGAAGGGGATCTCTGCATTCTGGGGTTTGAGCGTTCGTCGCGGGTCTCTCGAACCTCTTCCTCTCCGTCTCTTGCTGCTTTAGTAGTGTAAGTCGCAGTTTTTGAGATGACTACATGTTGCTTCAGAGATTGTTCTGAATCATCCAGAGTCTCATCTTTGTTGTGGTCACACTCGTCGTCCGTGTCGGAAAGAGGCTCTTCGTCATTCTTGCTCACTTCGCTTTGTGTTTCCATAAATCTCATGTTGTTGAACGTAAGGTCATTAACTGTTTCATGGTAAGAAAGAGGCAGACACAACCCAGGAGGGCAACACACCTTTCCCAAAGGTGGATGATCGACCATTCAGAAAAAGGCCGGTGGTAAGATTTGGTTTCATCTAGCAACACACACCCATTAGAGCTGCTCCTGTGGTGCTCCTGTGGTGCATTTAAACCTGATTCACCCACAATTACTCTTGTGTTCGGGATGGCACCAGACTCAAAATTGTTCATGACATCTCGGCTCGATCGAAGCTGGTGCTTCATTGATCGACCCTTTTTTCTTGATGTTTCTGTTTCGCCTTTGGTGATAGACTTTCTTCTACCTGTCTGGTCCTTAGAAGCATAGCGATCTGTGCGTGTCTTCCGTCTTGGCCGTCGTTCGAACGAGGGTTTATGGGACAGGTCATCGAGAGAGTCCCGATTACTGCGTGGACGGGGCCTCTTTCTGTTCTCTTTGTCAGATCCAGTCTCATGAGAAGTCTCATATTGCGATTCTGAATATTCGTCCCCCACAACTGGATCGGGCGTCGCCACCAAAGGGCGCTCGTTACTGAGGGACTGCTTTCTTTGATGTCTAAACTTATGGCGGGCTGGAGGAATCGGCCCCACAGGAAGATTGTGAGGGTGCCAGTGTGATGTATAATCGTTATGGGTATCATGTGTGAAGTTCTCGACCGAATCGTCGACTTCGTCGTGGAGCGGTACGTGGTTCAACCAAGACTGAACAAGGCCAAAGTCATCGGGGCCGGGATCTGCTAAGAGGTCATGCGAAGTGCTTGTAACCCTACGGCGAGGCTCATGATGGCCGCCCGAATGACGGTGATTGCGATGCGATTTCATTCAGGTCAACTTTGATGGAAGGGCAATCTGCGCGTCTCGGGGATCAAGGAAGTGCATTTGCAGAGAATCAAGTATTAACATTGGAGGTGATAGATGGACTCAGATGCTGGTCTACCTTCAGGTAGGAGATAATGATATAAACCTGCTCTTGGCGGGTAACAGATCTGAGTATTTGAGGTAGGAGGTACAGGTGTAATACTTGAGTACCTCCCTCAGTCCTGTAAGTCATAGAAGGAAGGTGCATCTTCTCAAGCTACCTATTTCCATAAGGATCTCAATCACAGAATTTCATACCTTTCTGGTTCATGTATTACGTTACTCTCTCTTCGCTGCTCACAGAGTGAGCTCTTCCTTTTACTGCTCATATGTGGGAACTTCAAGAATACGGCATCATCGGCATACTATCTCACATACCAGTTTTGAGCTCTTTGCAGGCACAAATGTTTCACCATAGAAATATGTTTATAACGTCAATTCCGATCTCATCTCACCGGCGAAGCGTATTGGGCGAGTTGCGTGTCGAGTTAAGGCAATGGTCCCTGATCTTGGTCACCACGGGTACTGTCTTGGCATTGAGTCTAAGCCGCTGCCAAGGTAGCATCGCATCAATGCTTAAATCTAGCGTTTCACCACGCTACTGCATCTGTCAACACAACCGCTGTCATAATGGCCCTTTCTAGCATTATTCCCCAGTTTGTCCTTGTCCAACTCTGCGTTGTCGAAACATCCAACAGCTGACGTTGGACAAGACGAGATTGGGTGGCGATGCCAGCACGACGTTTTGTCGGGACCGTCAATGCCAGGAGCCCGAGTATCCCTTGCTCGCTTGTTTCATGCGTTCGTTACGAGGCGGATAGAGCTTTGATACGTTGTACGTTTCACTGCACGATTAGTTTCTCGTCTTACAGACTTGCTTAAATGCTCACCCCTGAGGGTTCACTCGTATGAGAAACTATCGAAGCCAGGAAGATGTTTCGTGTAAGTCCCCAGACCCCCAAGAGATGATAACCTTACTTGCAAGTCGGACAATGCATTGCACAGACCTCGATGGTTCTCCACTTTCCCGTCTTCTCGAAAATATCGATTGAAAGGAATTGGTAAACCGGGCATAATAAATCCTTTGCCCGTCGTCACCTCCTTCGGATTCAGGATACTTCGCGAGGCCCCTGAGTCTGCGCTCCACCACAAGGAGAAAGAGGGGCAGCACGTGTCCGAACAGGCCCCTGGTGAAGCGGGGCTCAAATAACACCCTGAGAAGAGCAGCAGAATCGCCAAGCATGAGAGATATCTACTCTAAAAGCGCAGGGACGTACGTGACGGCACATGCTTGGTATTTTGTGCATGCTGCTCAAGCGGGAAGTCTCCCATAATAAACCGCGTATTGGGTATCAAGTCTTCAACCAACAATACAGCCTGATATAAGCTACCTACCCAAAATGCAAGGAGCAGGACCAGGATACTGGCACAGGTGGGTTGAAGGGGGCTATGCAAACGGCGAATCGAAAAGTGGCAGTATGATGAGAAGGGGGAAGATCGTCGGAGAGTTATGCTTGACCTAGGGGCATAGAGCGATTTGAGCTTAGCTGTGGTGCTTGGCTTTTGATGGATGTGGGGAGAGTTACGGCCAGGATGTGGAGGCCCGTCGTCATCACAGGCCCGCATGAGCTTGCATTCTGTCGTCTGAAGCTGATGGATGGCACCAAACCCTCGCGACCACGGTGAGGGTGGTGGGTTAGTGCACTTTGCGCTCCCCTGTGTTTGCTTCTGCCGCCTAAAGCTTGTTTGGAAAGCTCCCCTGCCAAACCCGACGCCGAAACGTCCTTGACCAGACACCCCGGCCGGCCTGTCGCGGTGACGGTACGGTGCGGTACGGTGCAGTTCATCAGCACTGCCTCCACGGATGAGCCCACTGGGCCTGAGATCGACGCGACGAGACGGGACTTTTATGTGAACGATGTGATGGCGGAAATGAAGCAAGCGCCATTAACTTGGCCTCAGCTGTTGCAAGAGAGTAGTCTGATTAGCGAAATATGGCATCAATCAACCAAGGCCGCCACCAAGCACAAGCAGACGAGATACTACTGTAGACTACACTACCCCTGGCAAGCATCGTCATTCAACGCCGCTACCGATTCCGACTACCATACAGAAACAACGTGCCTGCCGTGCCTCCAGCTCACTGCATTGTGCTGCAGGGTGCATACATAACTTCGACAGTCACGCTCCGCCCGCATTTCATTTTACTTCATGCTCAGGACGGGACCCCTCATCCATCCTTGGACTGCGCCGTCTAGTGAATATAAGCTAAGCTAAAGCTACCTTATTAACTATACCTTACCTTCCTTACTTTCCGTTGCTTTAACTACACTGCGTCCGCAACTTCTAAGAGTGTTGCAGCTCCACACCCATCTTCCTCCCTGCACTTGAACTCCGTCCACATTTACCAACTGGTTATCTCGATAATTAGCGCAAAGCTTCGCTTTCTTCAGAACAAGATCAAGTGCGCAGACGCCGGAATCGTCAATATCTATACAGGCAACAAAGGTGCGCTCTTTCTCTCTCAAAGCACCCATCCTCTCTATTCCCTCACTCTACACCTGTAAGCGCGTGCCTTTGAGAAACGACGCGCGGCATCTTGACCACAAATCTTTTGTGGTGCTGAGATCGGAGAGGCCGTCCAACGGTTCCGTTACTCTGGGTGAACTCAACTCTGTACGAGGTTGCTTCCACTCTACAGTGTCGTCGCAAGTCAAGAGACCAAGTCCAAGATTTAACTAGAGTTCTACTGCGCATGAAAGCTAATATTTAAAGAATACCAGGCCCCGCGATCCATCATGTCGAAGCTTTTCATTGGGTATGTTTAATACCATATATACGGGTATTTCATCTGCTAATTCAGAATCAAGTGGCCTGGCATGGCATACTGAGGAGGCTACTCTCCGTCAGAAGTTTGAGGAGTTTGGCCCAGTCGAGGAAGCTGTAGGTGACTCCGTTCCTTTCTTTCCTTCAAGCCAGGCGCTTCTAGTTCTGCATATTTGTGGCTCTGGTGCGAGTGCTCGTTGTTGATGACGCCGCTTCTAACGATGGATATGGAAAGGTGGTGGTCAAGGACCGCGACACTGGCCGCAGCCGCGGCTTTGGGTTTGTGCGATACACCCAGGAGGGCGACGCCCAGAAAGCTATCGCAACTATGAACAATGTCGAGTACGAGTCTTTAGTTCCTTGTTACATGGCAGATTTGCTATCGTATTCTGTTGTGCAGACTAACCATCTGCAGGTTTGACGGGCGAACTATTCGAGTTGATAAGGCATCCGACAATGGTCCCCGAGGCGGTTTCGGAAGAGGAGGCCCCGGCTACGGACGAGGTTTCGGAGGACCTGTTCCTTACGGAATGGGCCCTCCTGGACCCGGCTACGGCGTCCCTGCTCCCAACATGTACGCACCCATGCCGTACGGTCGGGGCTACCCTCCGCCTCAGCAAGGTTATGGCACCCCTCCTCAAGGTACGACAAGAACGGTGATGTAATTTGGTTGCGCCTTGGCTAACATGTAGGCAGGATTCGTGGCGCCGCAGCAGCAGTTCGGATATCCTGATCCTTCCCAGCAGCAGCTCCCCCCTCAGCCACAGCAACACCCTCAAGGCGGAAGAGGATATTAGTCGACTGGAAGCTGGACGTGGGCGCATCGTATTGCGACCATAGTCGTTATCAGGGAGCTTTGAAGAACGGAATTTCGACGATCAATGATTTCGACAACTTTCGGCACCTGGGCTTGCAAATCCTTTGTACGACTGGATGATTAGGCATTGGCGAGCATGTTGAAACGCAGAATTATACCCGGGTACTTCGGTTGAAGCATGGTTTAAGGGCATGGCATTTTGGGTTGGGTTGCCATCTTGACACGGCCGTTTTACGAATGAACCTAGTGCGAAAAGACAATGGGGGATGCCTCGGTAGGCACGAAAATTGCGAAATGGCGCTGCATGCGACCATTCACTTTCGTTGATTGTTTCCTCCTTTGGTATGTGAAGTTTGTGACTAACACCATCCGGATACGTGAACATGTGCTGTTGTGAAGCTGACTACTGCTGTTATCATGAAGAAATGGATTCAGTACTATCAACAAGAATGGTGATGGGCGGATGATTTAATTTTCACTGATCATGACCACCTTTGCTAACTGAGAAGACCTATATGTATAAATACTCTGCAGTGGTTCTATTCAGATGTCAAGTCTATCCTAATGATTGGGCTCTTCGATTTCCTCTGCCTCTTCGGTACTATGCCTGTGCAGATGGGTGGATGTTGTTGGATTGAGAATCTTGCTCTGATCCTTGCAATTGCTCTCAAGTTCCCTGACACGACGGGCAAGATCATGAATATGAACATCACCACTGTCAGGAGCAAGTTCACTCAGAGCTGTGTCAAGGCTCAGGAGGTAGTCCTTGTTGAGGCCGCTGGGTCCTTGACTGCGGAAGATGTGCTCGGCGAGCTTTTGAGGGTCCTGGGGGCCGACGAACTGCTCATTGTCTGGGGTGCCAATGTAAACCAGAGTACGGATAGGGGGCGAGCCATTGGCGGGTTGGAAGGGGGCGTAGTGAATGGTGTAGCCGTTGATCTCGCGGATATCGAGATACTCCTTAACCTCTGCGACCTTTTCAGGGATGATGCGGTAAGCGACACCCCATACACGCTCTGGGGCAGAGTCGTGATGGTCGTTTAGCTGTTCCCAGTAGGATCTCTCGATGAGAGTGACGACACGACCGGGGGCTTCTGGGGTGCCTCGGTGATCCTGGCTAATTTATGATTAGCGATTTCGTATCAGATCTGCTCAGTATGGATGTTATACCTGGCCTGCGATATAGGTTAGATAAGGACAATTAGAGAATCAATATGAGGGGACCAGACCTGCCAGAAACGACGAACGTAGCCGTCAACCCATCCAGGGATCCTTTGGTCTGAGAAGTGAAAACAAATGTTAGTGAAATAGCCTCATATTGCATGGGAGGGCAGTTGGTCACTAACCAAAATGTGGCGGAGGCTTCCATATCAAGCTCCTACAAATCACGGAGAGGGATGCGTCAGTATGCAGTTTGGCAAGCTAACATCGGGACGGGCGAGGCATACCCGTATCCGTATAACCAAAACTCAGAGGGTTGTGATGACTCTTGAACTGTCATGGTAAGGTTGAAGCTGAAGCAACGAGAGTGAGATTAGTAATGTTTCTATTCATCGGTGTATGAACCGAACAGTGTCCTACCCTGTAAACAGAATCTATGACTGAACTCAAAAAGTGTAGAACAAAGAAATGATCGAATCTAAGCAATTGCTAATCTGAGTACTTAGTCCTATCGGTAGCTGTGACTCTCAAGATTACCAAGATCGGTAGTGGACGTAGATCAAAGTGTCTTGTCCCGACGATGAGGTGCTCGCGAAAGTCAGCCACTAAGAACTAAGCAACAGGGGTCGGAAAAGAAAACCGTAGAACAGAAATGGAACATTGAATTTCCATATTTTTCCTTTTCCTCCCAAGTGCTTTCAACTCCGCGCCTCCACTGAGATGCTCGACTTTAGTGGCTGAGGTCATCCTCTTTTGCAGTGGCTCTTGTACCTTGTACGCACCGACGTCACTTAATTGATTGGATGCTCCACCCACGGACGGGACCGCTGTCGGAATTCCCAAGGGTCCTGTCCCGAAACCGAAAAGGCCCTTGGAATTTTTTCGATAGTGCCTAATTTTAGGGCGTTCTGCAGGGCATTTTAGAGCATAAGTGAGATCTACAGTCCATCTTAGGTTCCTACTGCAAGTGCTGACTGGGTCGGGTTGTTTGAGGATATGGAAGATCAATACGATAAGCCTGACTGAATACGAAATCGTCCGCGTAATATAACGTGTCCATAGCTACTTCCCTGAAGCAAATGAATAGGTGTCTTGGCGCAAGAAGGAGCAAGGAGCAAGTCAGGCTTATGATCCTAGTACTAGGTGCAGTACCTTCCTTCCCTGCGTTATAAAAGATAAGGTCACGAAGCCAGTTATACCTAGTAGGTACCCGATAACGGGGATTGATATTGAATATATCATCATCATTTTCGCCTTTTTCAGCTTCATATAAATACCGTTACCTTCATCCCCATTGTTTCTTACCTCTTTAACACCCTTCCGGAGATATCTTCATCACTATTGGATTGGATTATATCATCAAAGTCCGAGTCCTGTCTTACCATTCCCACTATCAAGACACTCAGCCACGCTTTGCTCTCACCTCGCTCCACCAACCAAACAACACTGCCCCGCGCTGAAATTCCCCTGAGCCTGGGGTCTTCCATTGGGTTGTGGAGTCACTGGGCGCTTGACGAACGGTACGGTGCGGTGGGCTTCCAGCTTGTTCTTCAGCCGCGCACCAACTCAGCCCAACCTTCAAAACCCCCGTCACGCGCAAAGAGTATTTCTATCTCTTCCTTCTCAAACAGCTTCCATTGCACTTAAGCAGGAAACCAGATACCCCCCAAAACTTGTCATCACCATGGCCTACAACCGTCCCTATGACGAGGATGCCCTCCCCAGGTAAGTCGGTCAATCAGGCTGCCCCTCCTCCCCCGCGTATGTTCCATTGCGGCTCTGCGATGCGCTTCAGAAGCTACGGGAAGGACGTCACGATGCAACACAAGGCTAACCGCGTACCTTACACAGATTCGCCGAACCTGAGCCTGTATGTTGAACATAACTCAAACTGACATTTGACGACAAGCGCATACTGACATTGCGCTCTCTAGAAACCAGGACAGTCTAGGACTCCCGCCCCGCAGCAGCCGCCTCCTCAACAGCAGCAATATGCCCCTCAGCAGCATCAACAGCAGTATCACCATCAACAGCCTCGATATGACAAGCCTCTACCTACCCACCGAGACTCGCGCTCCCAGTCAGTAGGCCAACATGCCTATGGTCATATGTCTCCGCCTCCGAACCCGGGCGGTGCGAGGCCCCAGGCTCACAACCGCCCTGCTCCCAACTCACGACCTCCTCCCTCGCCTGGAATTGATGGCAACGGCTCCGACCCATCGCTCCTGCCTCTCTTCCGCGCTGTAGACAAGGATGGTAAGCTCTCTTTGCCAACGAGCATCTCGCAAAGATGCATGCATTCACGGTTTTCATAGCAGTTTACTGATTACTCCCTGATTAGGTACCGGTCACCTTTCCGAAAGGGAACTATCTGCTGCGCTTGTCAACGGTGACTGGACCGCCTTCGATCCCCATACCGTTCGCATGATGATTCGAATGTTCGACTCCGATCGGAGTGGCACTATCGGTTTCGAGGAGTTTTGCGGACTATGGTCCTTCCTGGCGTCATGGAGGACTCTGTTCGACCGTTTCGATGCCGACCGCAGCGGCAACATCTCCCTATCCGAGTTCAACAACGCCCTTGTCGCTTTCCGATACCGACTAAGCCCCCAGTTTGTGGAGCTAATTTTCAACACCTATGACAAGCGAAACGAAGGTGTCATGAGCTTTGACCTCTTCGTCCAGAGCTGCATCTCCCTAAAGCGCATGACAGACGTGTTTAAGAAGTACGACGACGACCGCGACGGCTACATCACCCTGAGCTTCGAGGACTTCTTGACAGAAATTCTCAAGCAACTCAAGTAAACGACAAAACGGCGAATGGTTTGGAATTTTATGTATCGGAAGCGAGCACCTGGGGACTAGTCTGGACATTGAGATCTCTAGTCGCCATATGGATTTGTTTTTTGCATTCTAGGGGAAAGACAATGCATGTTACGGTGGAATTTACGGCAGATGTAACTAAGGGGCAGGCGATTGAGGTGATAAGATGGGACAGCATGAACGAAAGATACCCTAGGTCGAGTCTCCGGATCCAGGCTTAGAGACCGAAACTTACCTTGACGTCAGACATAAATTATGTTTCTTTAACTCTAATCGTGCCCAATACGCCATTGTGACCCGAGGTGATATACCAAACGACGGAAGAGCTAATGCTGTTGCTGCCACTATCAAACCTCCATTATGTTGATTCTAAACTTACCCATCACACCGCAAAAGTTGAAGTCCGGAAATCTCAATAGCTTCGAAAATTGTAGCGGCGAGTCGAAATGTCGGTTTAAAATTGCATTTTGTTCTTGATATTGCTCCATGATGCCGTTTGGCGCATCCAAAAACACCCTCGTATTGGGATGTCTGAGTGCCCCAGATAGTGTCTACATAGGTGCTTTAATTTCGATGCATAGTCCAAGAGACAAGACATCGATTTTGTCTTTTCGTCGGGGCGTTTGGTAGAGGATTTTGTTCATCTGAATCTGAGACCTTGGCGAGGAAGCTCTTATGGCGTTGATATAGCCGTGCCTATCCTTACGGGTGATGGGCTAATAAAAGGTATCGGGTGTCGAATGTTGTGATGAGAGAAAAACGCAATGATGAAAACGCGCGACACAACATTCCTAGCTTTGAAGAGATACTCGGTACTGAACAGTATGCTTTATTGACCTTCTTTGCTTGGCTGTGCCATCATCGCATACCAGTGGAGTGACGTGACATACAATATGTCACGAGCTCCATAGGTACTCATGACGATGGGAATCGAGTTGCATGATGTGGTCGAACACTCACTGGTCTGGTTAGTTGCGCTGATACCGGGCTATATGAGTTAAGCATTCATAGGTTGTTGATAAATGACAGGGAAATCGTTTATAACACCCGCGCGTTGAAGACTCTTTGTGAATCATAGAGTGAGTTTGGAGTGTTAAAGAATATGGCGGAAAGGCCATTGGATCATGAAACATAAATGAACGAAGCAAATATCCAACCAAACGGTCCGGATAAGTGACTTGAGTAGGGCGAGGCCCGTCGTATGGATTAAAGGCGTGCCAACATTGTAACGTTGAGTCTCGATGTTCGTATGCCAGTCGATGTTTGACTCATTTGTATGTATTGACAGACCAGCACGGAAGTTCGGTAAACACTAGCCAAGCCAACCCAAGCTATGGTTTAAACCAGGAACAGGCCGTGGCTATCGCGGTAATTATAACCGTCTAATACACCCGTCAGGTGGAGAGTTTAGTCTAGAAGCGCGAGTTTTCTTGAACCGCTTGTTGACTCTGGTCAACATGGATGCATGCCTTTCCAAGGTTTTTGTTTTTTTGATAGTCATGGGACCAGCTCCAAGTTGACCCAAGCTCCGCCCCATGAATTGCGACCTGACAAGGAACAGCTTGTTACAGCTTCTGACTGCTGACTGCTGCAGGTTGCAGCGTGAGTTTGCGACTTTACCAGAGCAAGAAACTTATTGAAAAGCAGACATCACCCAGCACGACTCGCTTTGTCGTTATATGTTATCTTCGAATTCCAGATCCTGTTCATAAACACAAACCTGGTTGAGAGCCGAATTGAATGATGGCAGCAAAGTGATAAGATGGTCTGCGTCCGTGTTCACCCCAAGTGGCCCCCACAGGCAGTCCCATGCCCAAATCCGCCCTGCTGGATATGCTCACCCCTTGGTCTAGGAGCTTGTGCTTCGAGCTTTCGCACCTGTCGCATTAACCGTTGTATAGTAGATACTTCGCCTCGAGCACGTCACGGCCAGCTGTAAAGTCACAGTCAACCAATCGCCACTGAAAAATACTGCTGTCATTAAGATTTACATCCAAAAGCCCTTTTGATAGACGACAACTGTAGCTGAGCTTTCGAGGTCCCGTTATCGATTGCCGCTGGGGTAAGATATGTGGTGGCCCGGTCGTTTATTATGGCGCGGGGTCACCGCCTTCACAGGGTCTGGAAAATAAAGCCGGACTTATCGACATCGGTTCCACGGTGCTGGTTGGTTGGATGGGCTATCGTCTCAAGTCTCGCGATGCTGCCTCGCTTTGTTTAGGCGTCTTCGGAGCATGTTCACGCGCCTTCAACTGGTCCTGCGACAGGTTCCTTTGCCTAAATCAGAAGAAATTAAAATGACAGATGCGCCCTGAGCTTTCTTCCACTATGTCACCACAATGCTAGGAAAGCTTGGGCGTTTCGACCTTTTTCTCACCGCCTTCCTAGTAGATGTGAACAGCGTAGCGTTGCTCTGAGTCGAACAATGGAAGCGAGGTGGAAGGGAAGACCCTTCAACAGATTGGCTCTGCGCACGCCCGCCGGTTCCGTTTCCTAGGGCGATAGGCTGTATCCTCCCCCTGGCTGGTGATGTCACCGTCTCTCAAGACCCGGGAGCGTGGTGACAGGGCTTGTTCAATTCTGTATCGTCTAAGACTTGACTGCCAAAATCAGCTTTCGTCAGCTATTATTGGACCTTCTCAAGCTCGTGTTTTTGCAGCCCCCTCCATCATCTATCAACCCCTACAGGAAGGGCAAGCTCTTCAGGGTGAGAAGGAGTCGTAATGCCCCTTAACCAAAACAATATTTGAAATTCTGGTTGGCGGTCACAACTCCGACGCTGACTCTGTTGACGTCCACACCTGTGTCTCGCCGAATTCCAAACGCCACATCAACAGTCGAAGTTCCAGCTCTGGTTTAGTAGCTAGTAGTCGAGGGCTCGAGCTCCAGCTTACAGTGATGAATGTTCTGTGTAGCTATGCTGTGGTCCCGTGGACCAGGTCGTGGCGAGAGTCATGCAGAGGTACACGCTATGTACATGTGATAACCACGTCCGGAGTTGGCTTAGGAACGGTATCCATGAGTGGCAGTTGACCTTGGGTTTCGGCCCCGCCGACCCTGGCTGCCAAACATGGCCAACCCTTGAGACGCCGGGCTTTTTCTTGCGACATTCTCGGGACCTGTCACAGCCGAATATCGATGAAGCCAGTCAGACGTAAGAACTGCGCAAGTAGATAATATTCAATTCGCAATTTTTGTTCGATAGCTGGCTGAGGGACCAAGATGCTCGGGATGGTTGGTGCGACGTATCTATCAATGCAGGTGCTCAATACCTAGCTATCAGTCGCATTAGCAAAAAGAAAAGATCTTCAACAAACCTGAGCAAGGGACCAGCTCCACCAATGGAGCTTCCCCTGCTTCTTCTAGGGAGCTTCTTGAGCCTGAAGCACTTTTTTACAGGCGACGTTCTTGGACGTAAACAGCCAGAGGACATGCTCTTAACCTCCATCCGTCCAGAAGGGAGCTCCACCACCGGCCACACCCCTCCTCGTTCACTGCCATCACCCCTGTAGCCCCTCCCGAGTCATTGCAATGGTAGCCAGTTGATTTGTTCGCGCGGCGCTTGGGCCATGCCGTTTTTGAGCTGCTGATGCTTCTTTGCTTGGATGCGATGCTCTTTACTGGACGTTGCAGACGCTCCGAGGGTCCTTTCTGGGTCATTTTGTGCTGCTGCAGAGTTTGAAAGGCTGCAAGATTGAAGCTTCTACAGTACCCGTTCTGTCTGCTCCGGCGAATCCCAGACCCTTCGGCCAAGTTGTAGCCAAACAGAGTGCAGGAAAAGAATGGCAGAGGTTTTTTTTTTGCTGCTTCTCGCATGGGCCTAGAAGACTGCTAGACAGCTCTTGTACCCGCACCCCCGGAGCTGCACGTCAATGCTATTGGCCCCGGGCGATAAGTCGTTCGAGGCAGCTGAGATCTCCAGCAGTGGAGGCGAAGGCATGGCATGGCAGGGCAATGGATGGCGATGGCAGTTGGAAGGCATGGAGCCTGGAGCTCTGGCTGGTGGTCCCTTGTCGAGTGAGCAATGAATGGACGTTGAACTTGAGAGTCTTGTTTGTGCGGAAGCTTTCGCTACCGGCCTTGATTCCGTTGCCCACACGCCCTCCCCCAAGAGTTTTTTTATTTTGTTATTGAATTTTTGCCCTCTTTCTCTTTTGCGCTTCCCTCTTGTGAGCTTCCGGTTTTATTTTGCAAAATTGGTGATTTGCTCCGTCGCCTAAAAGTCTCCGGCCTTGGTGCTGCTGGTGTTTGAGCAAAGCGCGAGTAAGTCAAAAGATCAGCGAAAGCTCTTATCCAAAATCTCGAGCTCAGCTTCCGTCGGCAGCACCGCACACCACACACTTGACGACTCACACCCTCCTCTTACCTCTCTCTGGCTGTTGCTTTCCTTCGCTATTGCGTTGTTGCTCTTAAGTATTATTACTCACTTGCACTTGCGCTTGCACGCTTTACCCAAAAAGCATCTTTTGCCTCCCACCTTCCATCTCTTTTTTTACCTTCTGAGCTCTTGCCGACCTTACCTAACTACCTACGACCTACCTCTTTTTACCTTCCTCCTCCCACCCACTTGCCCTCCTTCTCTCCATACCTCCTTCCTTGCAACCCACCTTTCCTCCTAGAAATCGACCTTCCGATCGGATATTTCTGTTCGCCTCATCCAACTTGAAGTCTTCATACACTCGGCTTTCGATATCTTAAACCTGGGGACTGGTCCCATCGCCTCGCTTCGAATCGCATCAATCATAACCTCACCCGACGGCGCAATCGTATACGCAATCATCATCGCATAATTGGCCCAATTCCGAAACAGCTCCTGTAACAAAGCTTGCTCATGCTCAGAGGCAGCTCATCTCGCTTTTCATAAGCTGCGCTTTGAAATGTCATTATTCTTGTACAGCTTCATTGTCGCCAATTGAACTCGTCGTCTCAACCTCAGCTTGATCGCTATCGTCTTATCTCGCTTCTAACTCTTATCGCTACAACACCCCCCGCCGGCAAGCTATCGCGTATGGTGGGGTCAAGATGCCGCCTCGATCTTCTTTGACATCGTCCTTTTCTATCACAGACTCCAACAATGAGGTAGTCTGCCCTCTTCGCAATCAAGATGGCTCCAGCTGTCGCAAGAGATGCATTGGTGTAAGTCTTTGAATATTGCTTTTCCCACCTGCTCTGCCCTGCGCACGCCCACCCTGCGCCCACCCGGCTTATATCGTCATGTCTCACCACCTACCTCACCTATTCCCAGACTGAAAGCACGTTCCCGTAACACCATGCAACGGTGCCAATTTGATTCTAAATGCCCAATTGCAGGAAAAGAGGTATCGCTCCATGCAAGAGCATATCCGTCGAGCACACCCCGAACATAACATCTCGAA